>JAQMYM010000004.1:15691540-15715659 GCA_030014255.1 Parauchenoglanis ngamensis | reverse complement strand
ATATGCTGTAAATTCAAATATACGGTGCTGTATTTTTGCATTTTTGTCACAATGAATAGTTTCATTTACTGGAGAATATAAAAGGGTTACGCAACACCTCTGTCATCCATGTGAAAAAGTATCTGCCCCCCCAACAAACTCGGGCGTTGTTAGCATCCTCTTGCTAAAAGTGCAAACGTGGGAAGAAAGATCGCAGTTCAGTTCAGGGATCGTGATCGTAAGGGTTTGTTAATTTATTATAAGACTGTTGTGAGATTAGCGTGATATGATCGTCCGCCAACAGTTTCAAGTTCGCTCCGTTTGGAGATAAAGGCTGGATTGCTGGAGTCTCAGAGCATTAGAGGTGGCTTTGTAACTCTTTCCGGACTGATATGATTCAATAACGTTCTTCCTAATCTCTTCTGGATATGTGCTGCTTGTGGAGACCTTTTAGCAAACTTCTCACTGCTGGAAAGAGTCGATTTCAGTGGTGTTTAGATTCAACAGCAAGCCGATTACCGGTTATAACTGAACCCAGCTGTCAGTAACATTTGGTTACCTGGGTGACTGAGGAACTAAGGGGACAAGTGCTTTCTCACACAGTTGGTGCTGAGTAACTTGTTTTTTTTTTGTTTTTTTTCCATGAACAAAATGATCGTATAAAAACTGCACACTATGTTTACATTCGTTGTTCTAGAATCTTAGTCTTATATATAAAATATATCATTTTACAATCTGAAACAATTGCGACAAAGACATGAGGGAAATACTTTTTCATGGCACTGTATAAAGAAATGATATTTACACGGTGTTATTACCCACCCTTCAGCCTCTGCTACCAGTGCAAGTCTCCCATAATCCCAGAGCTTCTTCCTGATACAAGAGAAGACCAGCAGCAGCACCTGTGGAAAGGCAGAATTTACAGCCATCAGACAAAACATCTAACTTTGCTCGATGATGATGATGATGCCCCTGTGACTCTTAAATACACAAGCTGCTAGATACACAACCCTTGCGTACAATGCTCGTAAACTCTTTGATGGTTTTGGGAGTCCTATAAGTTCCTGGCCAAGGCATGGTCACGGTGTTTAAACGGGCTGTTTACTGCGTTTCGGGATCAGTTAGCCATTTAGGCATCGGGTTTGGCTTAAATAAATTGCGGTATTTCACAGTCGATCTTCACAAACGTCCCTGAACCACCAGCCTCAAAACAAAGCATGAATCATCCACCAACACACTTTACAGTCAGGCATCACAGGTTATTTCTGGTTTCCATTCTCCTTTTTCATCAAACGTGCCGATGCTGTTCATGGTCAAATGGTTTGCTCTCATTTAACCGCATCACGTGATTCACGCTGCACTTCCAGCACCACGCAGTGAAGTTCAGATCATGTATTTTGTAGATTGTCCTAAAGAATGGATTTCTTTTTGGCAATTTTGTCATTTCGTGTTGGAGGTGGAGTCTAACCGCTGATCCTGAAACTCTGAAACATCAGGTATCAACGAAACCGTGTCATTCTCCTTTCAGTTCCTGACTAAATAGCAATGTTCTGTAGCTCTGGTTGTGCTCTGCTTTGGGTGACGGATGACAAAGAGACCAACTTCATATTTATACCCCAGAGCACCAAGAACAAAACGCAAAAAGGCATTTTTTCTTTTCTTTTTTTCTAAATTCTTAACCTTCTTTGCATTTATTGAAACATTTTCGCATCTATTCATGAACGTGAACGTTTGTCAAAATGTCTGCCACATATATCCTATGAGAAAATAGTGTTGTTTTAGTTTTTCTAAAGTAGTTGTTTTTGTTAGAACACCTGTTATTTGCATGAACGTTTTGAAATCACGCGCAGTGGTGGTGTTTTCATAGAATCGTTTCTGTCCAATTTTCCCAAGGGTGCCAATAATTCTGGAGCACACCGTATGGAATTGGTATAAATAAGCCAAGCAAAAAAAACATAAAACACTTTCAGTACAGGTCTGTTTTGGTTTCATCACAAAGACTCCAGGATGTTAATATACGTTGGGAAGGAAGGTGGAACGGAAAACACCACGCTGTACATTTGTTTAGGAATCTGGCACCGATTTCAATCCCTGGACTAAACGGAGACAACAGGCTTTTTAAATAAATCTCCCGTAGGGAATTATCACAATGCCCTAACACCTGTACCTCACAGACAATTATCTTTAAATCTGCCTCATTCCTTTTCCCCCCGCACACTTTCGATAGAGACACTAGAAACTCACCAGGAAGACGACGAAGTCGAGCAGTAAAACGACAGGAACTCCGCCGAAGGTCACGCCTATCAGCACCGTGTTCGGCATGGCGCTGAAGCAGCTGTTGTCTGAGCGCACGGTGTCATTTTCCACCGAGGTGAAGCGCTCCCACCATGATGAAGCCATGTGCGCTCCTGAAAAAGAAGAGTGAAGCTTTAAGTTTGACCAGGTCAGCGCTGGAGGTCACTGCACGAGGAAAAAGTATAAGGTATAACAATATAGTTATACCTTATACTTTTTCCTCGTGCAGGAAATCAGTTTAGCCACCGTGCACTCCCATAAGCACTAACGCTACCCTTCATAATAGCATGAAGAATCAAGGTACGCATTAAGAAATATCAGCGATTAAAAAAAAGGTACGATTTAAAGCCTTACACTATTCAGTTATTTTATACAAGTCTCTGAGATGCTTCTGTAAAGTTTGTGTGTGTGTGTTTTTTTTTTTAATAACGCCTCGGTTCTTTGTTTTCCGACGGCTCAGATAAGACGGGATGATTTTGATGGTCGTGACTTTCAATTTACATTTTACACGTTTAAATTTAAAACCTCGGCACTTGGCCAATTCTGTTAGCCAATCAGAGTGACGCTATTTACATATTTAAATTTAAAAGCAAACCCTGCTGAAATCAGCCTGATTTATATCCTGTAGGGGTTTTTATGTTCCGCGTTTTTGCAAGTGTCACCAGACGGATGACAAAGAAGAAGAAAGTTGTCCAGCTGGTGCTGGCTAACAAGTTTGAGGACCCGAATTTTGAAAAATGGAGGATCGTACTTATTATTTAGCACAGAAGAAGCAAGGGAGTGTGAATGTAAGTGCTTGGAAGTACGCTACAGGCACCTGACAGCCACCCTGCGCTCTAATACACACCTGGAAAGGGAGGGGAAAGGGGGCTTAAAGAGTTGCACAGGTGCCACGTGATTTGCCCAAAACAGAGGAATTCTCCAATTTCAGATTTGTCCAGCATCGCCGTCTGACCATTTAGTTTTAACCAAATGATGCCGGTTCGAGGTCTGTTCTCTGCCAAGTAACACACACACTTTCCTTTCTGCAACCTGGTGCTTTCAGAGCGTGGCTGCGATTACTCCTGAGGTGCTTCAGTGCCGTTATTCATGCCAAACTGACGCACAGAGACGCTTTCATAAGCTTTCCCATTACACAGGTGGAAACTCAGCTCAGAAGCGCTGCTTCCTTATGACTAGGACTACTCAGGAAAACACAAGATTACAAACTAAGATTTGTATTTAAATCCTTTGATGTATAACACAGTTGGAGCAGTCTAAACCCCTGTAGGATTCGAATCCCCTATTTTATTAGCAGATTTTCTTTTCTTTCTAGCGTTCTCGTGCTTACTTTACAAAAATCTGGCAACCTTAGGGCGTGAACTGCATGAACATCATGTCAAGAATCTTGATGCACCACCCAGAAAACCACATGACCACTGACACATCTTCTCAGCTTAAGTCTGTAAATGAGTCTTACTGTAAACTACAGTATGGTTGGGTACCACTGGGAGCAAAAAAGGTACTTTTTTATGACGGAACAAGATATATGTGCAGGTTTCATTTACTTTCCAGCACACTGGTGTTGCATGACATCAGCCTGACAGACCAGTGACTGATGCTGCACTCATGTGTTGTCGGAATAATCGGGAAAATGAGTTCCCGTGAAAATTCATGTCAAGTCGGAACACAATTTTGGTAGCTGATGACATCGTACACACTTCTTGCGCGGGCGCCGCCATCTTTGTTGTAGATTTTGTATTTCAACTGCATTAACGGTTTTCTTTCTTTCTGGCTGAACCCCATGCTTTTGAACAAATACAGAATAAACTGCTTATGTTTTAAATTATTCATATGTCACGGCTCACCCGATCCATTTCCTTTTGCTATTCTCTGTCACACAAATACCGGGCATCCATGTTGTTTTTACATTCTGACTTAAAAGCACATGAACACTCCGAAGTCAGAACTCAGGAAATGGGCCTACCCGAGGAGCACGCACGCGCACGCAGCAGGAATCTGAGTGGACAGCACGGCATGGATTCAAAAACCAAACCAAAGTGTCTCTGAGGCCCTCTAGTGGCTGGCTGCGGTACAATTCTAAACCCCACCCATTTCCATGTTCGTGAATGGGAAAAGACCCAAACTTACATTTTCAGTTAGATCCAGACAAATAATTTTGGGAATAGTGTCCGATCATTTTTACAAGTTTAGCTGAACTTGATATCTCCCCAAATATTTATCCTTACAATAAATGTATTTTATAGGAGTGGTTTGATGCTAATTAAAAGAGCGCCGATGAGGTGATTGACAGCTTTGCAGATCACAGTTGAGCCTTATGAACGAGCACGCAGTAGCAAAGACGTGTCCTGAACACTGATTTAACAGCCCTTCAGCTGGGTCTTCTTCACAGTTTCTCCGGCATGTTGCTCATCCTGATGTCCAAGTTAGTTACTGATATTCTAACTAGCAAACTATAGTGAGTGAGCAAAGTGATGGTATAAACCAAGGCTCTAACCCTAGCTAAATTTCATCTTACTATAGACTATATGATCTTAGCTAACGCTCAAAGTAATCAAACTCCACCAACGGAACACGCAGAGCATAAAACAGCGCCCCCTATCCATTCAGATGGGTAACTTACTGCACTCACACTCAGTCACTGGCACAGACGCAGACACAAGCTGCCTGCCCTAAACGCTAAATCGATTTCAACTTTCTCAACTGCGATACAAATTTGTCACTACACAGAAAAGTACTGCTACAGCTTGCTTTTCAGTCAGGAGCTTGGGGTTTGCTCCAACAATGATCCATTTTAGATCAAATCCATCAGCGTGTCGTCTGATCACACGCTCGACTAGAAGAGATTAGACGTGAAGAACATCTGACCTTTCGTACGAAGCAGTTGACGTGGACGACATCACACATGCGCTTACATTTAAATAGGGACCTAGAAATAGGGCAGAATATCTTCTTTGCTTTAAATATTTCGAAATGCTAAAAAAATTCGAATTATTTCCCATTTTATATGAAAAAAGAAAATATCCCAGAAGTTATAAATCGTAATACTTTCTTTCAACAGGTGTCGGGAAAACAACATGTACAATGTCTATGAATACATACACTCACCGTCCACTTTATTAGGAACACCTGCTGATTCATGCAGTTATCTAATCATGCAGCAGCACAATGAATAAAATCAATGATCCAGGTCAAGAGCTTCAGGTAATGTTCACATCAAACATCAGAATGAAGAAAAGGTGTGATCTCGTGTGACTTTATCCGTGGCACGGTTGTTGGTGCCAGATTGTCTGGTTTGAGTATTTCAGAAACTGCTGATCTCCTGGGATTTTCACACAACAAAGTCTCTAGAATTGTGGATGGGAACACCTTGTTGATAAGAGAATCAGATAGATTGGTTTGGAAGGAAACAGCGCCTCAAATAAATCACTCTTTACAACCGTAGTGAGCAGAAAAGCGCACGTTTCGTTTCATCCCGGTGTTTGATGCGAACAGGTGCCATCGCACTGAGATAATCAACGTTATTCCCGTCACCTGATACGCAGCTCCAGGGTATTGGGAATGTTTTGCATTGTTGTTACATAGTTCTGAAATGTAACACCTTAAAGATAATTAGCGCGACACAAGCAACCGCCCTTAATTATTCTGAATCCATCGATCTTCTGTGAGCTTTCAGAGCACACCACAGCACTGAAATGAAGGAAACATGTGAAGTCATCCAATCATAATAATGTAAACTCAGTAAATAATAAACAAAAGAGAGCTTTAAACAGTGTCAACTCAGAAGTGTAAACTATATAAAGTGTAGCCAAAGTGAAAACATACAGTGTGTCATATGACATGGCAAAATCTCTTTCATTTCCCTTCATGTCTTTTCTTCAGAGCTCAGAGATGTAGTAATGCTTACTGTCAATCATGTTTATACCTGAACAGCACTGAATCTTCTCCTGAAACACCCACCAGCTGTCAGAAACCAGGTTAAACTCCTAACAGCTGTTGTAGAGCAGCTCTGAAACACACAGCATGAAGCACAACACTGAGATAAACTGCATGCATGTGTAAATGAAGAACCTGTCATTTTACTAGCTATGTTGAGACTTCTTCTTCTTCTTCTTCTTCTTCTTCTCATTATAAACAAGGTTTATAAACACTTTGGTGTTATGATGTTGTCTGAAGAATATAAGGATACAAACCTCAGCTTGTTCCTAAACCCGGACTGCACTTCTCAATAATGTTGTTCTCTTCTGTAAACTAACACACATCCGCGTCACTGCAGACATTTGCGTTGTGAAAGACGTTTCACTCTTCAGAGGTGTTACATTTCCCACCCGTATTTCGTCAGACTCCGCCTCCTGCTTTAGGATTTGCTAATAGGATTCCAAATCCTGCGCGGGGATTGGCGGAGTGACGCAGGACGCTAATACTGACCAATCCTCGCGCAGGAGGCGTGAGCTTATGAATACGGGTGGGTGAAATAACGCTACTCAGAAAGATTACTGCCTGAGCTTTTCCTGCCCAAGGTTTCGTAGAACTTTTCCAGACGTGAAATATTAGTCATGAGTCTATAAAGCCTGTCACACGCCCATCCGGCTTATTAGAGCCTTTTAGCGGTGAAAAACTAAACAAAACTAAACAACAAAATCATCAGATAAAGTCACACCCGGAAAAGAAGTGGGCTTCTTAAAGCAAAACATACAAACACGGTACAAACCTATGAATAAATTTATGCAAAATAATAATTCGATTCTGGACAAAAATATCTTTTACACGTAGAATATTTAATAAAGACGCATGCACGTCAATTTCTCCATTGTCCACGACTTAGCTATTTTCCGCCGAGTTATGGTGATTACCGTAAAGCACTGTGTACTGTCGCAATTCAGGCAGCTATGGTTTGCTAACTGCTCGTGCTTTATAACATTTATTGTAGCCCTTAAGAGAACGTTTTCTGCTTGTTTCATAGTGCACGTTAAAAAATGTTGTGTTTCATGTGTTAAGATACAGCATTCGTAAAACCCTGTTTCCAAAAAAATGTTGGGATGCTGTTTGAAATGTAAATAACAACAGAATGTGATTGAATGTGATGTGATGTAAACCCTTATTTAATTGAAAATAGAGCAAAGACAACATATCAAATGTTAACACTGAGAAATTGTATTTTTTTATTTTTTATTTTTTTGGAAAATATATGCTCATTTTGAATTTAATGCCAGCAACACGTTTCAAAAAAGTTGGGACCGGGCAACAGAAGACTGGAAAAGTTGCGTAATGCTTAAAAAAAACACCTGGTGGAACATCTCATAACTAATTAGGTTCATTAGAAACAGGTCAGTTACATAATCGGGTGTATAAAGAGCATCGCGGAGAGGAAGAGTCTCCCGGCAGTAAAGATGGGGAGGAGTTCACAACTCTGTGAAAGACTGTGTGGGCAAATAGTGCAACAATTTACGAATGATGGTCCTCAAAATCAAATCAGAAAGAATTTGGGTGTTTCATTATCTACAGTACATAATATTGTTAAAAGATTCAGAAGGGATCCTTGATGTTCCTTCTGTAGCCATGATTGACATTTTCATGACCGTCCTATCCAATGATACGCAGAGATGTGAACAATGATTGGTTGGGGTCAAACTTGTAGTGTTGCCAGTCTCCTGACCAAGAAACAGCAAGAATTCATGGCACTTTGATCGTCTAATCTGACATGGTGACCATCGTGAAAGACGAACGTGTCATGTAGTCCGATCCCAGCACAAGACCAGATTGATAACTGAGCACGTGAAATCTTATAACACGGTCACAGTTACAAATTTCTGACTTGAGTCACAAGTTTGCTGACTTTTGACTCAACATGTCCAGTGAAGACTTGTGACTCAACTTTGACTTGCTCAGTGACTTGGGAATTCACTTGAAGTTGTCTTGTTTTTGCACCAAACATATATTTTATAATTATGCCCAAAATGTTATACCATGGCCTCATTAGACCACAGCAAATTTTGGCACATGATTTGGGATTATTTAGATGGCTTTGGCTGATTTTATCTTTCTTTTTTTTTTTTGGTTAATTGTTTGGTTTTGGGGCAGTGGTTAGCACTGTCGCCTCACAGCAAGAAGGTCCTGGATTCGATCCCTGGGTCACCCAGGGTGCCTTTATGTGCGGTGTTTGCATGTTCTCCCCGTGCGTGCGTGGGTTTCCTTCGGGTGATCCGGTTTCCTCCCACAGTCCAAAGACATGCAGATTAGGTCAACTGGCTACTCTAAATTGCCCATAGGTGTGAACGAATGTAACCCGCCTCTTGCACGAAGATGCTGGGATTGGCTCCAGCTTCCCCGCGACCCAGATATAGCGATATAGATAATGGATGGATGGATGGATGGATGGATGTTTTTGGTTTTGTGTCTAGCTACTCTACCCCGTAGCCCTCTCTGAAGAATACAAGAGATTATTGTCACATGCAGACAGTGAGCAGTACTTATTAAATATTCCCGCAGCTCATTTAATGTTGCTGTAGATCTCTCAGCAGCCTTCCTGATATGTTTTCTTCAAGTCCTTTTGTCAATTTTGGATGAACTTTCTGTTCTTGGTGATGTCACTGTGGTGCTCCATTTTCACTATGTGTTGATGATGGCCTTCACAGTGTTCCATGGTACATCTAATATTTTGGAAATTCTTTTGTACACTTCATACCCAAAGAAGAATCACTACTCAAAAGATAAAATTTGGACAAAAATGTCAATAAGCCTTTTGAAAGCAAAAAAGTCATCTCTTGTTGAAGAGCTGATCCGGATGATCTGACTCACTGAAAAGACTCATCACTAAAGTGTCCTGTTGTATTCTACCTGGCTGAGAGTGAAGAGCACTTGACTCGTTTTGCACTCAGCAGCTGCCTTTATGTCTGAAACCAGACTCTATGCACTGCATTTTACTCATTTGCTCATTTGACTGAATTACAGTTAAGACAGAATACAGCTAAGCCTTAAGGGTCTTGTTCAAGGATTCAGTAGAAGCAGTGTGGCTTCTGATCAGTAACTCAAAGCCTTAAACACTCGGCCACTACTTCCCTGAGAGTCTTGCAAGTTTTGTAATCACATTCAAAAGTATAGTGGAGAAAATCTGACATAGGATGAAATGAATCAAAGCACACAATCGGTTAGCATTGAAATGATGTACAAAGAGGAAAAAGGTGGCCTGGTCACTATTGCCCAAAAAATATCAAACATATCAATTAGGGTACATACTATCATATTATAGAAAGAAAGAAAGAAAGAGACAAACAACAACAACAACAACAACAACAATAATAATAATAATAATAATAATGATGATAATAATAATAATAATAATAATAACAGCGTCAAACTGCACTACTGCGTACATATGGTTTCACCGTCGCCTCACAGCAAGAAGGTCCTGGGTTCACCCAGGGTCACCCAGGGTGCCTTTCTGTGTGGAGTTTTCCCCGTGTTCTCCCGTGCATGCCTGGGTTTCCTCCGGGTGCTCTGGTTTCCTCCCACAGTTCAAAGACATGCAGATTAGGTCAACTGGCTACTCTAAATTGCCCATAGATGTGAATGCGAGCGTGTATGGTTGTTTGTCTGTGTTGGCCCTGTGGTGGACTGGCGACTTGCCCAGGGTGTACCCCGCCTCTCACCCGAAGACGCTGGGATTGGCTCCAGCTTCCCCGCGATCCAGATGGATAAAGTGCTATAGATAATGGATGGATGGATGATTAAATAAATTGATAAATGAAATACATTAAATAAATACATTTAAAAGAAAAAGTGAGAGAAAGAAACATCAAAGCACAGTGCAGTGTGATGTGTGTGTTACTGACCAGGGCATCATTTCTGTTACAGTAATTGTATTCCTCACAGCGCAGCCTTATGCCAATCCACATTTCCTATAAGTGATTTTTTTTCAAAGTATTTGGAATATGTATTAAAATACTCATTAATTCTCAGAATAAATGACTGGCATAGAACTATTTCTGTTGGTTTATTACAAGGAGTGTGCTTAAAAAAGTGCAGCAGCTTTGTAAGAACTGAACTAATACAAATCCTTTTCTGTGTTGCAACAGATTTGCTCTCAGAGGATTAATGTCATGTCTAAGAAACGCTTAGTTTAGGCCTGTGCCTGCAGTACTACCATGAGAAAAAGATACCAAGACAAGTGTTCATTAAAGGTGCAGTCAGTGATTTTAATCCAATGCACTTTTTGTCAAATTCAGTGAACATTTCCTCACTATCCATTAGCTGTCTGTTCTGTATGTGTGCTGAAAAAAAATCCGGTGTTTGTACACAGCTCTGGCGCTATAAACGGGGATACAAAGAAAGTGTCTCAGACCGAGCCACACTACACTATTCCAGCCAATCAGCAATAGGTACCATATTCCAGCCAATCACAGGACCCAGGGAAGGGGCAGGTTCAGGGGAGATAGGGGTGTTGTTGTTATTGTTGTTGCCTGGCAACACATGTCAAAGAATTTAGGGGACGGAGTTTTTCAAGGAGCACTGAAGGGAGGCTGTTGCATCAGATATCAACAGTCTTTCTCCAGAATCACTGACTGCACCTTTAAGAGGATGTGTGATCACATGTGCTGTTAAATAATGAGCCATCTGTGAGCTCTTGAGATGCAATTAAGTATTTTGACATATATATCTTATTCCCAATAAAAAAGAATCCCTTTGCCACCAGTGACACCCAGCCTTATTCTAGTGTATAGGACTTTACAAAGTTAATGTCTTGCAATGCAAGTGTCATATTCAGATTTGCTGACTAAAGTTCAAAACATACAGTAGTCACGTGGGGAAAATGAGCCATACTCAGATTCTGCTCCGGAGTTTAACTTGATCTTCTAGAAGGATCGTAGAGATTAATAGAATTATCTGTGTGCAGGTCACGCCTCTGAGGTTGCCAGGTGTTTCATAATTAGAAACCAGGTGCATATGTTTTCTAATTGCATCTAAGATATACAGTATAAGGCCATTTTTTATCCATTTTATTTTAGAAGTGCCAAAGTCCTGTTTGAAAGTTTGTGGATCATGTGGGTTTTTTCCCCCAGAATCACGTTTCTCTAAAGATATTGCCTTTTTTTAATTGAATAAAGTCTCTGATTGAGTTAAAGAAAGACACATTTATGGGCTCCAATTGAGGTACGTTACAGAGAAATATAATACGTTGGTCAGTGAATGACAAAACTAACAACAAAACTAACTGTAACCTGACTTTGTAACGAAACGAAATAATGACTAGCGATGTTAAAGTTAAAGATTTTACAGTACATCCAGAATATCTAGGTCTTTATCTGTTCATCTTGACTTCTAAAGTCAGTGTCATCTTCTTCACACACAATATGCTGATGCTTTTGTGTGTGTGTGTGTGTGTGTGTGTGTGTGTGTGTGTGTGTGTGTGTGTGTGTGTGTGTGTGTTTGACCTTTTAATTATTAGCCAGTAATATGTGGCGTAAGTGGTGTCCAAGGCATCTAAGATGTTTTTTTTTTAACTTTTGTTATTGTGCTTGACGTCACAACCCACCATTATGAAAGATATTATATTTATTATTGAGTTATTACAGATATTAGCCTGTTTTACTTGTCACTTAAGTTGAATTGGTTTTAATTCAAACCTCAATAGCTCAAAAAATAAGGATAGTTAAGAAAGAGAAGAGAGCTGAATAATGTTTGTAATGATTATATGTGTACTGAGTGGGTTTGAGGAATGTAGGGTGAATTTAGGTAATCTGGGACATTGGGTAATGTGGGACACCTAAGCTCCAGTCTTTTTTATTTCCTTTAACAAAATCTAGTCAACAGAACTTTTACTATAGATTTAGCATGGATGTGATGTGACTGAAATCACAGGACTTCATGGGTTTACGTTTACATGATGTCAGGGAAAGGGGCAGGGTAAAGGTCAATCAGAAGCTCTCCCTGGGAATTGCATAACCTAGTCAGTGACATAGGATTCTGATAAGATTAATGTTAAGGATATAAATCATAAATAAGACAATGTACCTAGTTATCAAACTGTGTATGTGATGTATTCAAGCAACAGAATATGCATTAAACTGTTGAAAATGTGTTTTATTGTCCCACTTTATGAAATATGATTGAGAGTGTGGGACAGCATGCTTTGGATAATCTGGGACAGTCATTTAAGTTCTTTAAATGTTGAAAATATGTATTTATATGACTTCCTGAAGTTGCATACATAGTTATTCAGTCACATCATATAATTTTATATAATCCTGATTTGCTGGAATATAAAATGATAAACTAAAGAGATGTAGCATATGCTCTGCAGATGTCAGACAGGAGTTCATGAGACAAATACAGTCTGTACCTGTTTGTTTAAACTGATTGTCTGGCCAGTGACCGAGACAGCGAGCTTGCTGTCTGGTCTTTAGCTAAATGTAATAACCCAGCTAACTAGCACACGAACAGTTAGCTCTCCAGCCACATTAGCCTGCCAATTAGTTCTCAGTTTGTGTCCTGATATTTCTTCATTTAGTTTATTTCCTTATTAAATAATGTGATGGTTTTTATCTTCTTCTTTTATGATCTCCATCAATTCTGACAATCCAGCTTTTTCATGTCATTTGCATTGTCTGTCTTCAGGTCTTGATATCAGCCTGGCTTCAGACAGCTGCTCCCTGGCGTGTAGTTAATGCTGCCATTCTCGGTGGTCCATCGCTGTTTGGTAATTGGCTGTCGAATCCAAAGATTCGGAGGTCTTCCTTCACACAGTCCTTCCACCTTTTCTGCGGCCTCCCCGGTGTGCTTCCTGCATTGTTTCTTCAGGATTCATGCATCGTCCATCCTGGACTCATGGCCGAGCCAACGGATCCTGTTGCCTCTGAGCATCATCTCGATTGTGGTGGTGTTAGCACAGTGCAGCACTTCCACATTTGTCACACGCTGCCACTACTTGATGTTTAAGAACTGCCGAAGGGATCTCTGTTAGAATATTTCAGGACGGTGGATGTGGTGAGCTAAACTGTTGGATCGTATTGGGTCCAGAGTGGATAAAGGTTCCATAGCAAAGGGATGCTGGCACCGTGCCACGGCCAAACAGGCTGCCCGCTCCTGTGCTTGCATACCTCAAGGCTAGATTATGGGGTGGAATCACATGGAGACACAAATCACCATATCTGAGCGAGTGAGGCTGTTAGTTAGATTCAGTTAGAGTCCTTTCTGGCACAAAGAAGACTAAAAGGTGTGGCATGTCCACTCTGGGTATGGTATCTACATTCTTTCTTCTAGTGTGGTTAGAAAACATCTTAGGGATTACAGAAAGGTATAATGTGCTGATTTAACTTTTTAGACAGATGTTGGAATAAGTTGCAAAAATTCAAAACTGCAAAAAAATGTCCCAGATTACCCAAATTCACCCAACTTCACAGTTAAAAAGAGTTAAACTTCACAAATATCATTGACAACAAAACGTCACTCTGGTTGAATAAAACCCTGAAAAATGGTATAATATCTTGGACTTTAGAAAACATGATAAACAATTTATGATTCTACCATGAGCACCAAGCCTTTAAAAAAAATTCAGAAATGCAAATATTCACCCAAAATGATTTTGTGGAATTTCACATGATAAATATATGTAGCCTATATAACTTGAAAATTGAAGGATAAAGACAATTTCCATCCCATCATATTTTATTCACTACATTTATATGAAAGGATCTTATTATGGCAAGTCCCCGTTCGTTATGTTATAAATGTGTAAATGTGAAAGTAAAATGTTTAGTTACTTCATTGATTGAGTGGGAGGACCCTAATAGTGATGTGTTATTATGGATTTGTTTAACATGTTGACTACTTATTACAGTCTATAAATGTTAGAAAGACAATAGTTTAGACAAAAGATAAAGAAAAGAAGACAAAATGAAGTCTTATGAAATGCAGGAGAAATACTTTTCCTTTGCATCCTTTAAGCAGTACATCAAATGAGATCAGATATGGTTTCCTTTGCCAACCAGTTGAAAAATATTTAGATTGAATGTCAGGCAGATTGAATATATAGAGAAAAGAGAGAGAGAGAGAGAGAGAGAGAGAGGAGACCTGTGCTCTGTGATGATGCCCCTTCCCAATGAATCTTGACTGATTGACAGGTCTGCTTTATCTGTGCAATATCGCCCCATGCACGTTCTGATTCGTCTTTCGGTAGCCTTGTGCAACACTGTCTGACGAACAAATTAACCCCGGCAGCAGGCTGGAGAAAGGCCCCGAGTCGGCTAATCAGTGCCTGATTACAGCAGCGATGCTCTGGGAGATGCACAGGCCAAGGGTGCTGCTAGTGATTGGGCTTTCACAGCTCTGCTTAGTGTGTGGATTTTTTTTTTCCTTCTTTTTTTTTTCTTTTTCAATCAGCCCGCAGCTCAAGTGGCAGCCGAGGAATACCAGCACAGCACACTTCTAATCAATGCAGCCATGAGTGGCAAATGAACAGTCTCAGTGTGCGTTAGAGCATAAACATACACACATATTCTGTATTCACATCCAGAGCCTCAATTGCTTCTGTAAACTGCTATGCATGGAGCTGCCTCTATTTCCTTTTTCGTTTGCGAGGCAGCTAATTGAAGCCTATGCTAATTTGTACAAATGGTGGTTCTCTGGTGGACATGCATTTATCTGAATACTGCCGCTTTCAGACAGCAACAGCATGAGAGCATGAGAAAGAAATTGTACATTTTACTTTATATTACAGTGACTTTCAGGCGTAAAAAACACTATGAGTAGCACTTCATGTACATGAAGTTACTACAATGTGTTAAATAATGAAACAGGACTAATTACAGTACACTGCAGGTAATCACAGCAGGATTCCAACAGGATTAACCTGTTAGTTTTAAACACAGCACTTTATTTTTAACACAAAAGAAAATCTGTTAAATTACACTCCCTTGACTGTTTTTTTGTTTTTTTTGTTTTTTTTTAACAGAACTATAATGTATTCCTAAAATACAGCACTTTATTGCTAATCAATCGTCCAGAGTATCTTAAGGAACAGAATCATGTAGTATTTTTTGCATTTTTTTTTTTTGAGAAGCGCAAAGCTGAACTGCTGTCTGAAGCTGGAGATGATTTCTTCATCCTCAGTCATTTTATTTAATCCAGAAATTGTTTCAAATTGTGATGTTTCCATTGCTGAACTATGTGAAGCTTTCAGCAGCTAACGTTAGCCAGTCATAGATGATTGAAACACAAGGAGCCCATTTTAATTTCTTCATGTCTAAGTTAACACGCGGACACGTGTATTTTGCCAGGGAATTCATGAAGCATAATCATAGTCTTGACAGTAAACCTTTTCAACTCTCAGTACGTGACTTCATCAGTGCACGCTGGTCATTTTGACGGGATGCAGCAGTGCAGATTCAAAATTGAAGGCAAGGTTTTATTTTCAAGATAATAACTGGATCAGAAATTAAATGCTGAAGAAGGTGTGCTTTCCTGTAACGTAGTGCTTCTGTAAATCTTTGCAAATGTGTTTTTTCTCAGAGTTGTATTAAGTGCAAGTCTGCCTGATAGCATGCTGATAGAGGCTATAAAGCAGAAGCTGTGGGTGCGTTAGACGAACTACTGAGTATTTTGTGCATCACTGTGAAAACGGACTGCTCAGCTGTATTTAGGTCATTATACATTATACATATAACATTATACATGGACCACAGTACACACAAAGCGCATCAGCTGAACTTGTGCATGGAGCTGCTGTCTTGTATTATTTTTGAGACTGAATTCCTTGTACTTTTATTGTACTATTACAAAGCATTTCACTTTTGTTAGCATTAGTTTAACATGCAATTTTTCTGCATGTGCCGTTTCCAACTTTACCAGTGCAATAAGAAGCTGTGGAGTTTTTGAATCCACACTTACATGAATGAAAAATCAGTCATTTAGCTCTGGACTTTTTTACGTTCTGTGCTTGTGGCCAGCTTTGGACGTATTTCGGAACATTTTGGAAAAAATGACAACCAGTCAAGGTCTATTACAGCCTTTTTCTTACCCAAAGTCCCTTTAATCTTATGTAGTGTGACTATTTGTATGTGTTTAACATAATACTGTAAGTCAGTGTTAATTTAGGTTTTAAAAAAATAGGTTTATTAAAATGGATGTTAAAACTCAAGATAAAAAGTGCATTAAAACAAATCAATCAACTGTAAAAATTAAAAAAAAGCTGTGTAATATATGATATATAACATATAATAACAAAACCGTAAATTCTAGTGGCAGAAAACATGTTAATTTTACTGTTTACTGTTTTTTAAAAGAAAATGTATTACAAAGCATTTACATATATTTTCACAAAGCAACACTCAAAACTAAAACAATAGGAATTCAGAACAATTATGAAGTGAATCTTACACTCACAGTTAGAGCTTTAACAGTATTAGTAATACCATTTTTATACATTAATGCATTATTATTATTATTATTATTATTATTAATAATAATATATATTTCTCACTTGTCATAAACTTGTATTTACTTGTCATCAGCTTGTCATGACCTTATTAACAGTAGCCTACTAACCGACATGCATTCAAACGTCAGTATCAAACATCCAATATATGGAGAGCGTAAATATTTCCAAGTTTGGAATCAAACATATCGACTAGTAATTAGCCATATTATTTCCATATTTAGTACTCTGAAGGTCCATGTACATCAAGAACAGATACATTGCAGTTACACATTGCAGTCTTATAGGCTCTGTGATATAAGATGAATTGTGAGCTCTCATCTCCACAATCTCCACAGCGCATAATGTACATTTATAGTGTACCATCACCTACCAGATGAGGTTTTGCACTTCCCATTCCCTCACATCCCATTCCCACGGCCTGTAGGGGAATTTTATAATTCATGTTGTTGTAGCACCGACTTCAATTTACGTCCATATACACATTTTAATCCATGCATGTTATTACAGAGTTTTTCCCCAGCTGCTCGGGGAACATTTTCTTTCAACATGATGCGGTTATCAGTTAGATCGTTCACAAATCTGATGCAAGGAGCAACATGCCAAGAAATCCAGTAATGGAGATTCTTGTAGGATCTTGACCTCCTCCCTGAAGAATATTTCTAACTCCTTTATAATTCTCTTCAATGCAGATCTGAGATTCAAATCTGAAGTCTCATTTGGATTTTGTAAAACACTGGTAAGCAAAAACATTACTTTTGCGTTTCTTTAACAATTTCTCTTTGCTCTAATGTATGATTGATTTAGGGTTAAGGGTTCCCAGTTGTGCTCAGTGTTATTTTAATAATGTATAAAATGATATTGCAACTACTTATGTATATTTTTTTATTTGTTAGTCAATATGTTTCTTTTTCTTTCCGGTGGAAGGCCCGTTGTCTTTCCCATGGTGATTGATGATGGAGGGATTTACCTTATATTTACACCCTTTTTAATAGAATTATGAATAAAGATGAGAGATGATATTATTTATTTGTAATGTTCCTTAAGAGTGTATATGAGTGCCACATATGCTGTATTACGAGATTAAATATTATTATGAAAAGTTAGTTGAAAATGGCTTTTTTTTCATGCGGTTGGCATCACGTCTCGGAGGAAGCACGTGTTTGCCCCATCCTCTCAGGGTAGTAGTTCTCATGTGATGTCATGGTGAGAGATGGGAATTGTCAAGACCAAATTAGGGGGGAAAATGGGGGGATTTTCGTTGAAATCATGTTTTCCTCTATTTATACATTTGCTTATTTTATACGATGAAACAGACGAACTGAAACACCAATGGGGACCAGTTTTATGGCTTCTCTGTGATCAAAATAAAGCTGTACAGGGATAGTGAAGCCTAGATACACTCTCAGAACCATTGGAGTTTTATGCACCACCATATGGCTAAGCCTGTATATAGCTTATTTATTGAGTGTGCCATTTGGTGTGCCATAAAAAGCACGTATATGCTGGATGTTAGACTGCTATGTAAAATCCAGATTGATTTTAAATGATAAAATCCAGATTGGTGACCAGTCCAAGGTATACCCCATCTCTCGCCCTAAAGTCAGCTCGGACTGGCTCCAGCTTCCCCACGACCCTTAATGCATAAGCAGCATAGATAATAGATGGATGGATAAATAAATACATGACATTTTATAGGTCACCTATAAAAAACTTGATCAATAAGTTACACAAGACATTCTAGCTAATTTTACTTTAGATACTATTTTTAAAAGCTACCTGCTGTTTTTTAGTGTGTTAAAGTTAGTTACAATTATTATAACATCTGTGGTAACTCACTGCACACACACCCCGACTCAAGGGCAGCTTCCGTCCTCGGGACATAACGATCCTTAGCGGCGAACATTAACTGATTTTGGCTTTCCCTGGAACAGCAATTACAGCACATACAGCATCTACTTTATTTCTAAACCTGTATGATTTGCGAGATATTAATACTTAACTAATGCCACTAGTGAAGCGTATATCTTACATTAGCCACCTCTGAGTCATATATGAATGGCAATAAAAATGGTAGCAGTTTAGTATTAAAAATGGTAGCAGTAAGTATTAACATCTAGTTAGCTCGTACTGTTGAATAATCGTGACTTGCATCATTAATCATTTTAATGCAGTTAATAAAGATAATGCTGTATGATCAAAAGTCTGCCAGGAGATCATTTTGAAGATTTTGGATATTTGTTTTTCCTGCACACCTGAACCCTAACACAGAACATATTACAAATAAAATCTTAAAATGTTCACCTTTTTTACCCACCAAGATTTTCAAGCGTAAGGTCAAAGCGTACAGTTTATAATACAATAAATGTAAAACCTTATTACTTTTATTAGCATACGCCACAGTCTTTGCTGTGTGTCCGAATGACTCGATCTTCCACAGGCTCATTTTTATAACATCACACCAATAAAGTAATTTGATCTGGATCGTGTGATCGCAAAGTGGTGGTGTACAGCTTTCCATGTTTACATTGTGAAAGTTACATAAGGAGGTTTTGTTTAACCTTCACTGTGTAAATATTCATGATATCAATGAACAGAATGAGTTAACAGGATGTAGAAAACTTATATATTGGCATTATCAATGGCTATTGTGGCACATTGGCTGTTAATTGTATACTGGTGCAATAAGGATTAGTTTCTGTATGAATGCATTATAATTAAACCGTTAGTGTGCGACTGTGTTTCTCATTTGTGGACCTTATAGTAAAGATTTACAGCATACTGTACATACTTTTTGCCCATTTCGATGACTACATATGATCGTCATTACTTGCAGTACACTGTCTGTTCTTTATCATGCTACATGAAATATGATATATTTATATTACGTCCAAAAGCTTTTCAGTATTTTCATTAGTAATTTATCATTATGTTGTGTGCACTAGATGTCATTTCATTGTTTTGATATGTTCTGTACTATATTCTGGAAAAATATGATAATGAAGCTGACTTGACTTGACCATAAGACTATTTCAAGTGACTTCTCTCTGTCTTCATGCACTAGTTTAAACTAGAAAGTTCTAATAAAGTGTGGCATGAGTTTACAAATAATCATTTTATTTTTATGGCCTGCACTTGAAATGAAGAGAGATTTTGTGGTCTGATCACCAGAGGGCAGTACAGCATTTGGCATCATCAATAGCAGCAACAGGGACGTGGGATTGAACCTTAGCATCCATATGTGCTCATTTTATTAACACTGTTTATTCTGGATCTATGGCAAATATGACTGATGTTATATATTTAGCTCTGGGATGCTAGGTTATTAGTGATTTCTTTCATGTACGTCTAAGGAAGTAGAAATGACATCCAGCTTTATTTGATCCTGCTCAGGGTTGCACTGGATCCCTGAACACTGGGTGGAAGGTGGGAACACACCCTGGATGACATGTAAGGCTCTTCGTGAACAGATGTAGCAGTCGAGGAAAGTTTTGTGACCTTTATCATTTAGATATAACATCATTAATATGAACTATATCCCTGAACTGTTGTACAAAAGTGTCTCATTGTGAATCAAGACTAATTGTCAAAAACAAAAGATTTGACATTATCATCATCCTTTGGCCAGTTGATCTGAGTCTCAGGTCTCATGGATAGATGAATACCTCTCCTATGCAGGCCATGCTTGTGTTTTGTTGCAGCTTGGTGTGTTTTTCTGCTCTGTTTGTTTGCTTGCTGTAGGTGTGGGTGTTTATGTTTGTGTGTGTGTGTGTGTGTGTGTGTGTGTGTTGGTGTGCGTTTTTGTTTAGAGCGTGTGTCGCTTTGACAGTTCCTCTGTCGGATACCTTCTCCCCTCCTCCCTCGCTCTCTGGTGTAGAATAACTCCACCAGATTACCATGAGATTACCATATCATTACCATCTCATTACCACACCATGCCTGCTGATGATCTCTACTGATGCAGTGTCAGATTAAGTCTTGCTTTTATTCTCTTTTTTTTACCATCCTCTCTTCTTTTTCTCCACACTGGACGTGATGTTTATACAAGATGTCAAATTATGCCTTTTGTAAAGCACGGTAGCACTGTGCTCAGTCGGATTAATGGTCAATGTAATTTGTCTGAAAACAGTGGAGAAGGTATTTGCATATTATACTACCTTCATAAGTATTAATAGTAGTATATTAGCATTAACGGTGTCACTGTACAGGTATAAGATCAAGTTTGCATACTGATACATTACAATTAGCTATTTATTATTAGTAGTAGTAGTAATAGTAGTTATGGTAATGCCCCATGTTATAAATAAAACAATTATTTTTATTACTAATCTTATATACCAATATTCCCAATATATATCCCTGTAATCCAAGTATAGAATATTGTCCATGCCATGCTTTTTGGATGAAACCAGCACCAAGCAAGTCACATATTGAGCAGAAACAACGCCTCAAACAATAAGCTTTTGAAACTGAAACTAAGCAAAATATTTTTTGAAACTGAAGCCTTTTATATGTCTGTGTGAATGTGTGTATGTGTGTGTATGCATGAAAAGCGAGAGAGAGAGAGAGAGAGAGAGAGAGAGTAAAAAATGACAGTTTAGTGACTTGAGAAATGATTTTAATTTATTGAAACCTTCAAGATTTAATCCAACCATAAAAAAAGGGCAAAATCTTTATCACACTAATTACACATATTTATGTTTTACAGCTTTGTCTCTATAGGATTAACAGATTCCACCTCTATTTAGGTCTGGGAGTAACCAGTTTTACATATTCAGAAAGATTTCCTCACTGATTTGATTTGTTCTGTATCATTTTGTTTGGTCTATGGTAGTAATAGGTTTTATTAAGCTTTATTTAACTGTAAATAAACATCAGAAACTCAAGGTGGTCAAAAAAAATGGTATACATACTGTATACACACTAAATATGTTTCTATACACTCACTGACCACTTTATTTGTAGCACCTGGTCATTCATTCAAATATGGAAGCAGCAGAGCAATATGTAAAATCCTACAGATACAGATATTTAGCTAAAACAGCCGGCTCATCCGTCCCAGAATCCAGGTTTTGAAAGCATGTGACTGCGAAACGCCAGCTCTCTGGTCAGCAAAACCTCCGCACTGTTACAAAAACCTAAAACCTTTTCTTCATCTACACATCATACATTGAAGCTTTAAACAAATTACGCCTTTTCTTTTCTTTCCTTCACGATCACCCACAACATCGGGTCCGTTACATACAGAACAACGATGCGAAAACATAATGGATCAGTGCAAAGAGTATAAAATATACATCCCTTGACCGCTCCATTTAAGGTTACATTTGAAGATCTATGGTCCAGGATGTCGCCAGATAGTTGTGGATTGTTTTAGAATATCGATACCGTCGAAAGGAGCGACTCGTTACTTGGCGCAGGGGATTCTGGGAAGGGTGAACCGGCCCCTGTAATGTTCACATCAAACATCAGAACGGGAAAATAAAATCTGAGCTCAGAAGAAGACTAAGAAATGTTTTTTCTAACCTTCAACTGTGAGCTTTTCTACTCAACACGGTTGTAAAGAGAGTTTATTTGAGTTACTGCTCCTCTCCTGCTTGAACCGCGCTGGCCGTTTATCCGTAACACCGCCAATCACATCCGCACAAGGCATTTCTGCCTGAAGAACTGGATGTTTTTTGTTTTCCGCACCAAAAAAGTGAACTATAGGGACCGTTTCTGAAATACTTCAAATCCAGCCCTCCAGTTAAAGTCACTGAGATGACTGAGATTAACTGAAGCGCTTGACCTGTTTCTGCGACGTGATTGGCTGATTGGCTAACCGTGGCTTATGAATGACCATGTGTACAGGTGTTCCTAATAAAGTGTCCAGTGACTCTACTGGCATTTACAGTATATATGTATGTATACTGTACCATACAACAGTATTAGACACCCAAAACATTTTTTTTTAAATACAAAAATTGTTAAGACATTTGTACTGTTGAAAACATTTTAGCTTTCCAAACATTACTTTTCCCAAAAAAAAAAAAAATATTATGATTTTATTCTTACGTCAAGTAAAAAAAAGTAACATGGCATAACTGACCACTTTTCAGACATAATAACAAAAACATGTGAATAAAGCTGCACATAGTGAGAGCCTCTACGCTTTGTCATGCTAGATACTGACTTTGTTTCATTTATTACTGTTTACTGGTCTTTTATAGGGAATTATTTGGTTATGTAGAAACATTTATTTTCATTATTTATTCAGCATTTCTTTACATACTATAGGCTACTGTATATCTCAATACCAACACTAAACACTGACCGCAGCTATTCTCTCTCTCTCTCTCTCTCTCTCTCCTCCATTTCAATACTGAGGAGAGTTTTATTTAAGCATAGGATCGAGAGTGGTCGTGAACAGCAATTTTCCCTAAAGTGCTCCAATCCATCACAGGGACAGCAGCAAGTCCCAACGGCTAGGAAGAGGAAGACACAGAGAGAGAGAGTGAGAGAGAGAGAGAGAGGATTTCTTGTCAGTTGGGAGTACTATGCCAGTATGCTGTGGAGTATCATAATATTAATGTGGATTTTAATTTGCATCTTTCAATTAGCATCTCGCTCCTTCCCTGGTGGTACAGAATGGACCAGAGCCATTTCCCAATTTTCCACTGCAGGCTACAGTTATTAATCTTCTTAAATGTAAATACTGCTAACCAAATGTTTAACGCTTTGTCTGTAATGTCTGCAGAAGGCAAGACCTTTTTTGCAGCTTTGTATTTAAAAAAACAAAAACAAAGGTGTTGGTTATTTTTCAGCAGGATTCAGTAGGACGGTACGTAGCATAGCGCTGCACTTAGCTAGTCTGTCAAGTAAACAAAAGAGTGGTATAGGAGAGCAGGTCATGGCCAACGAAGATGCCTTAATTGTGTTTGTCTCGGTGTGAAACATGATTAGTGTTCCTGCTCATTAACGAGCTGATGATGGGACCGACCCGTTTTGACGGAATGTGTAATGCGCTAACACGCTAACGCCTCACACGTAGCAGGGCCTCGTGCACAAATCTGCAACAGAATCTAATCAGTGGAGACAGCGGCGCGTGCCCTTAATTGCTTCACAGCAATTAGATTATTATTTTGCACAAGTTTGCATGTGTGTGTGTGTGTGTGTGTGTGTGTGTGTGTGTGTGTGTGTGTGTGTGTGTGTGTGTTGGTAAATGATGGGTGGGTGGCTGAACATACATCACACTGTTATATGATCTGTATGTAATCACCACTCTCTTAGGTACGTAAACGTGTATGAGAGAGTGTGCTAGTATATGTGTGTGTGTGGGTGTGGGTGTGGGTGTGGGTGTGGGTGTAAAAAATAGAAACAATGCTAGATGATTTGCTTTCTCCTCTCTTACTGTCTCTCTATTGCTCTCTGTACT
>JAQMYM010000004.1:15622708-15632814 GCA_030014255.1 Parauchenoglanis ngamensis | reverse complement strand
ACACACACACACACACACACACACACACACACACACACACACACACACACACACACACACACACACACACACTCCATTTTTGGTCCATTCTTCTCCACTTTAAATACATATGACATGACACGACTTGGTCGCTGTCCACATAAAGTGGTGCTGAAATGTGCAAGTGCCACATTACACACAACCGCACCAGCGACTACAACACTGCTGTTCCACCCAGATAACGTTAATTTGTGTCGTCAGCTACATTTTTCTATAATACTTTCCACCCGAGATGCTTCCTGGAAAGACATCAGCAAAGGTCAACAAAAGGTCACACTGACAACAACAACGGAAGACATTTTCCCCTGCTCTAGGGGAAGCCATTGGAGAGATGTTGTCCTCGGAGCAAACCACAGGCTTTTAAATGGGGGGTGTTGGGGGGCAGATACTATAAAAGCTATGCATTCACCGTGCATCAGGTTTGGGTTATTAAATTTTTTCTCTCTCTTCCTGTATCACGTCTCGAATCAGCACCGGGAGGTTATCGACCATTTCTCACTCACGTGACTCATTACTTCCTCACAACACAAGGACGGAAACCCCCCACAACTCCATCCCACTGCGCTCTCCTTAAGTCATCTCCTCACCTAGTTACATAACATTGTGTATTCGCGTAGCAACGCGGCCCAAAACTATATAACAGGGACAAGAAAATGAGGGACTGCTATCCGAGTACACAGAAACACTGCACTGTAGTGTGACGCATGCAAACCGTAACCCAGCCGCGTAGCTTAGCTACCTGACAACGAGCAGCTCATGGAGTAAATAAGCAGCGGCGGCGAGCAGCGCGCCCCCGGTGATGTACAGTGTCTTCCGCCACCACGAGTCCGAGCCCAAGGCCGCCATGATGCCGCCGTAGTCCTGCAGCGGGTACGCGATGACGTAGCCATAAAACGAGAGCTGCTCGTCCGAGCTACAGAGAGCGAAGGGGAGGAAGCTCTTGTTGCGGCCGAGGTCGAGCACGCACGAGCGGCTCCACGCCAAGCCCACGCGCCAGTACACCATTCTCGCGCTCCTCGTTCCGCCCTTCGGCCCCGTTCTGCGTCGTCGCTGGAGGCGTCATGGGTGCTCAGTCAGGGGTTTCTTGCGAAACGGATTAAAAAGGAGCATCACTTCCCTCCGGCTCGTCCCCAGCACCAGCACCAGCTCAGCGTCCCTGTCCCTGTCCCTGTCCCGCAGCCGCTCGCCGCCGCTGCTGCTGCAGCTGATGCTGATGGCGCGTGACGTCACCACGCAGGAGGCTGCTCCCTTTATAGTAGCGCGCGCGTTAGGAATCGTTTTAGTGAGTCGATTCTTTCGAAGCCTCCGTTCCAGTGGATCAAACTGGACGCGATTTAGAGCGTTGCAAAATACTTTACTATGATTTGATACGGTTTCACCTGCTGTTGTAAAAACCCTCACACACACCTCTGACTACTGACAGAGTCTACGGCTTTGTTTCTTGAGAAAGAAGCTTAAGATATCAAAGAGCACATTTACGATTCACAATCCGGTTTTTACGTGCTGTGCAGCTGCACTGATAATACAACATTATTATAAACAGACTATATTATATTATATATTATTTAAAAAATGAAAACTTTTATCATTTTTGTTGTTTTGTTTTTTTAAGTGCAACTAATAACACGTCGAGTCATTGGTGCTTGCGAATCGATTCCACTGATTCAACAGGAACCGATTCGTTCTCTAGGGTCACTGCAGCGTGTTTACTAGAAAACTCTGAAGCTGGGTAATCCCTCCACACTTTAGATCCTGATTTCAAGTGTACAGCCTTTGTCCTTGTATCAGGCTAAGGCAAAACTGCTAAAATGATGAAAACAGCCCAAATTCTTTCGACCACGATGGAAAAGATTCAATCTATCTGAAATAAGGTTTCTTCTTTAGTCTCTGAGGAAGAGACATGTTAATTTCACATTTCTCTAATGTGATACATATTGGCACGTTTCATTAAAATCAGCAAAAAAAAACCTGGTCTCTAATTTCCTGACTAAATGACCATTTTTTTGTAACTTTGGATGTATGTTTGTGGGTCATTATACAGTCTGAACCTCCTGGCAGAGGCAAACCGGGTTTGAGGTAAATTATCCTGGTAATTGGCAGAAATCATGGTGCCATTATTCCATACATCCCTGGACTATTTGCCACAAGCATCAAATACCACAAATACCCACACCCAAAAGCATCAAATATCCACCATCGTATTCACGTTTCATTGTATGTCGATCCAGTTTTACCAAACATGGCAAGCGATGTGCATCTACACAAATGTTGACTGCAACACATCACACAATGCCAACTGTAAGTAATACCGTGTTGAAAATTCAGGAACCTTTTTTGTGGGTCCTTCTCAGGAAGTGCTTCTTCTGTGCAACTGTCAGAAACCGGTACAAGTACTGCTAGTGTGAAATACTGACCAGCGTATGGAACCAAGATACATAATCCTGTCCGTAAACATTAAGCATTTTATAAACTTTTAATGTGTCCATCATGACACACCTTTGTCTGTAAACTGGAGTGTGCTTTATACATTAAACTAACACCCAACAGTAAAGAGTTCTTTGTTAAAAGAAAAATATTGTCTGTATATATTTTTTTAATATTACATTATTTGTACTTATCAAACCAAAAAAGATTTAAATACACATCAAAACTATACAGAAATAATACGATTTTGACTTTTCGGCCAGCAGCTTTATTGAATAAGGCATTCAGTCTGTTACACCCACGAAGTTAAAACAATTAAAATACAAAACTTAAAGCCTCACAGTTCACTGACAGACCATTCAAACGTATTCACAGGTAATAATACTCACCCACAAAACAATGTTTCCAAAAAACATCACATCACATAGGGGTCATATTTTATCTACCACACTTTTTTCTTTTTACAAAAAGAGAGAGAATATAACTTTCCCATCACAACAGCACTGATGGACATGAACATAATCCTTCCAATGCTGAAGATCCGTGAGAGACTTAATGTCTCCAGCCGTCCTTCCGACAACAACAACAAAAATAAAGAACGTGAAGGAAAAGAAATATCCATAAATCTTTAATAACGGGATCAGGAAAATAATACCGACTAGGAGGAAATGTGTGCGTTATATGAAACAAATATAATATCTAAAAGCAGTCGAGTCAAGCCATAATATAGACATGAATTCAAAAATTTTAAAAACTAAAAAAAAAAAAAGGTTTGGTTATATGCACAAACAAGTGCAAGAATTTCAAACTAAATGAGCTTCAAGATTTTTATTTTCATAGACATTTACAAAGCATATTTACAAGTGCAGTTTTGGGAGAGAATGGTAAACGAGCACTTTTAAAGGAAACAACCTGTACGCTCTTGTTCACAGTGCCTATGCCTAACCGCCACAAACGAAAGGAGAACTATCCGAGCAGGGTGCGAGTACACAGTACAAGGTCCGTTAAGATCGTGATCATATAGCCCTGAGGCCAGTCTTTATGTAGAGCCGTTTCCCTGAGGAATGCAAACTGTGATATGGTCAACAAGACGTACGCACGCACGCACACAAGAATGCAAAACATGATCAAGTTTTCTCACTCCCCACAGAGCACACGCTGTATGGGATTTTTTTCTTCAAGAAAGTCAGGATCATCAAGAGCAACAAAGCTAAACACACTTCACAGACAAGGGTGTGTGTGTGTGTGTGTGTGCGCGTGAAGCCAAGCTCTGTGAACCATATCGAAGAGACCAGCAATGTGCATTCATACAGTAAGTGAAGATGGTCTGCTCTCACAGGCATCTACAACTCCTCAGCCTTTAAAACAAGCACATTTTGACTTGAGCGCCATGGCGAGCTGCTTTGTGTGTGTGTGTATGTGTGTGTGTGTGTGAGAGAGTGTGTGTGGGGTCTGGGCTCTCCGTGTCCATGTGCCTGGCTGCTCCGGAAGAGGGAGCTTTAGGACTGGCTGTAAGAGCTGCTCTGACTCCCGTTAGCGCTCTGCTCGTTCTCACTGCAAGATGGCAAAAGAGAAGGAAAAGAAAAGACCATTAGCAGTATGTTAATTTTCATCTGTTATGAAATCTTACGGGCTACAACAAGAGAAGGCCTGGAACGCGATGTGGTATTCTGCTGTTGTAGCTCCTCCACCTCAAGGTGTGAGGTTCTATGCATGCCGAGATACGTTTCTGCTCACCACAGATGTAAAAAGTCATTTGAGTTACTACTGACTTCCTGTCAGATCTGACCACTCACAATCTACAATGTGAGGTTCTAATAAAAACTAAACGGTGTGGATATGAGACAGGAATTCAGTGGTGATGTATTAGTCCAAACTGAATTACACACAAATGATGTCTCTTCGGTATGAATTCTGAGTAGTAAAAACAGTTCTCTCTAATAAAAATATAGTTCAGACGAGCAAAAATGATATTACAGATATCTTTCGTTCAAATTCGGACTAAAAAACTAAAATACGATTGTTACAGTTGTACTATTTAAAAGTTTGCCATCTGTCCCTGACTAGAACACCAACTCACCATTACTGCATTCATGACCAAGTGGGAAAGTAGTCGTAATTCCTACTTGGAAAGTCTGGCGTTGTTTTTTTCTTTCTTTCGTAAATTGCGATTCTGTGAGGTCACTTCACTCGGAGCACCACCATGAAGTAAAGTATGGATAAGAAATATCAGCGTGATTTGAGATTTTTAAGCCGTCCGAGTTTCTGTTTACATTTGAAATCATTAAATACTGGCGGATAATTAAAATGTTAACTCGATCGACCCAAACAACTCTTTAATGCCAGTGTTTGGACATTCCGAGTTGGAAAACTCCTAGTTCCCAGTGGTCACAAACGCAGCGCGTAGTCAGGATCAGCGGTCATTTTGTACCTGTTGGGTGGTGGCTTGGGTTTAGGCACCTTGTTTAGCACGGTAGGCATTTCTTTCCTGTCATCGAAGTTCTTCCACTGATCGTACAGCTTCAGGATTACACGAATAATCTCCAGGATCTGTCCCGAAACACAGAGCCAGAGCAAAGGGTGGTACAGGTTTAAATCACCTGATTGAACTAAAATATGACTAACAGTAAATCAACTGCACGGTGATCCAAGAACAGGCAAAAATGTGTAATGCTTTTTAAAGTTTGTCTACTTCTGTAGACTCTGTAGGAATACTTAGAATACATAGCTGAAGCACCTTTACGTTGTGAGAAATATTAATAGAAGAAATACTAAGTAGAGACCGACCAATAGATCAGCATGATGATATTATCAGCTGATACGAGCTAGTAAATCGGCATCGGCATTTGTAACGGACAATTAAAAAAGGAACAGAGAGACAGAAGATGGAACTTTCAACCATGTCCTGAGTTTTGTCTTTGAATAGTTTGTCCAGCAGGAGGCACTCTGCAACTCCACCGATGGCAACACGCACATTTAGAACCCCACAAAAATCACAACAATCAGCCGACCCAAGCAGAGTCGAGCTCAACTGTGTTCATTTCACCCATGTTTTTCTTCAAGAATAATATATTTCTGCTTGATTTTTTTTTTAGTTTCTCTCTAATTATTATATGGCACCTCCCCCCCAAAACACACACACACACACACACACACTATTCATTACTAGTACTACTCAATAGTTTATATTAATATAGTCTGATTTTTTTTTTTTTTACTTTTCCTTTTGCATTTTTATACAATTGACTCTTATTTATCAAAACTTTAATATATTTTGTTGTACTTTTGTTCAAAGTACTATTTACGACAACAGAATATGCTTATTTTTAAACTGCATTATGTCATGCCATCTTGGTGAGGACTCTTCACATAAATGCTAGGGAAAATCTTTGCTTATGTTGTGTTTCTGGGGAAAAGAAAAAGAAAAAGAAAAAAAAAAAAAAAAAAAAGAATTTCGGCCGATATCGTTACAAGATTTTTAAATCCGCAAATATCGAAACCGGTATCAGCGTCAAAAATCCTATATCGACTCTACATATTAGTATGCAAAAGTTCTGCGTGACTCAAAACTACCTTGCCACAAAACTGTGACAATCAGCAGATTTTGAAACGAGCTGTTAATAATTTTGAATGTTGAAGTTGAAGTCACTCCTACCTTATCCATATCCACAGAGAGCTCAGCGAACCACTGCCGGGCGTCCTTCTGCTGCACGACACACGCCACGTGCAAACACGCTGAAGCAGAGAATTAAGCAATGGAAATCCTTTTAACGCGGGACACAAGGAGTGCCCGAGAAACATTTACTAAAACTTACTGTGTGTCAGCTTTCTAGGTTTATATTCTATAGATCATGTAACAGGAAGCTTTCACAAAAACCCATGGCTTATAGAGATTATTAAAGAAAAGCAGCTTTACCTAAACACAGATGTGTGTTAATGCTGACAAAATGTTAGGTTTTGTATTTGATTTCATTTCATTGTTCAGACTTGCATTCTTTAAAACTTCATCTTTTTTAAGACTCATTTTGAGTCTTTTGATGTTCCTGTAGGTGGTATTCAGCTTCACAGTATCCAGTAATGCAATCTAAGCCTTCACAGATTCCTTGTACCGGTGCAAATTTACTAACCCATGTGAAATGCATAAAAGAGACACCGAGTTCAATAGATTTGGGTCATTATTCGTTTGCGAGAAAGAAATGCATGTAAAAGACGACAACATTGGACTTTCAATGCAACGCAGGAGACATTACCCAGCGCTATCATGAAAGGAGGGTAGAGAAGACAAAGGTCAGTCCTGTACGTGTCGTTCACGATCCTCCTGCAGAAGCAAACACAGACGTGACTGTGACGACCACAAACAGTGCAAGCTATTTATATCTCCCTCCTGTAAAGCTTGAACATCATGGACTGCTATTTATGAAAATGTCGTCAAAATTATGGACTTACATGGACAGATTAACTGCTGCATTTCTAATTCTTATTATAGAAATGCGACAAATACGGTCTTGGCGTTTCAGTAACAAAAAAATCATAAAAATGTTTGAATTAGATGAAAATACAGCTTGCTTTTTTACAGCACTGGGTGTGTCTCAAAATGACCGCAGTTACCAAGTCTGAAAGGGTAAAAAGTTAAAGTTGATGGACTTTTGCTCATGCTCAGGCACAACGAGGCCGAGAGAACAGGAAAGGAGCCGGTTATTTTCTGTGATTTGGCCCCAGTTGACGACGGTCAAAAGAAAACAAGGCAGAAGGGGGATAAATCAGAAAGCTTCATCTTTTACAGTCTTTAATGTGACTAATGTATGTATTAAAGTGTGGTCAGTATTATGAAAGTGCTCACCATGCTAGTGGGAGGAGCATGTCCTCCTGACCCATGTCCTGCACGTACTGCAGTAAAGGTCTATAGGGATGGTACACGATCAGACAGCAATCCTGAAACACAGCCACGGACCTCACTTAGTGCCATCACTAATCACTGATCAGTTAAAACGCTGAGGAAATGGAGAGACACTAACCATCAGCTCCAGCAGGTAGAACTCGCATTCCAAGATCTACGGGGTAAAAAAAGAAGAGAAAGTGAGAACATGCGGCTCACGCCTGTAAACACGCATCAGCTCGCTTTTACTCCGACGCCGTTAACTTTTCATGTCAGGATCTAAAGTTATTATCTATTAAAATGCACCGGTTCAGAAAGTCTAGTTTTGCTCTGCGTGTTCACTCGCATGTACGTACAGCTGACGAATAAGGAACCTAAATCTCCCTCCTGGTTGAACCTTCAGTCTCTCTATTGGAGAACGTGTCTTACGGAGGAGCAGGTCATGTGACTCCTCACACTCACGTTTCCAGCTAGCAGAATGTGCTAGAAGTAATGAGTCGACTAATTAACGTCCCTGCAGCGGAGGAGAACCTCACGGCTCATCACGACGCACTTCACACGAGTGTGTGTCAGCAGAGCCGGGCTAATTTTCCAGCGTGACATGACTTCACCACAGCGATGAGATTTTCACACCAGGGCATCTGGGTGTGTGTGCGCGTGCGCGCGTGAGTGTCAGTAAGACAGTTATGAATCGGTTACACATCACCAGTGTTACCTACGTGGTTCATTCGGTACGGAAACTCCTTAGGGAAGGCGTACGAGAACCGGGTTTTCACTGCAGAGATAAAATACACATAAAATAAATACGGCGGATACACCAACGGGAGAACTTCAATGCGAGAAGGTTTCTTGTTTCTCCACTCACACACAGACGTAGCTGCAGAAATAAGGCGGGTGTTTGAAACGACACCGAATTCCTGGAACACAAAAAAAAAAAAAAAAAAAAAAAAAAAAAAAAAAAAAAAAAAAAAAAAAGTGTTAGATCGACGTCGTGCGGAACTTCCTGAACAAATAATTATCCTTTTTTTTTGGTTACCTCAACTTTGGACGCTAGAAACACACAGGTCGGAGCCATCAGCACTGGGTCTATACTCTTCAAAGAGTACCTGCGAAAATATTCAAGACAATTATGAACAATTATTAATAAATGACAACAAATACCAATAACAAACAACAACTATAACAATAAACAAAAGTAACAATAACAACAACAACAACTTGAACGATAAACATAGCACCAACAAGAACAATAATAATAACAACAAGAACACCACCACTAATAATAAATATACGCCGAAACAGAGACTCACCTGGCATAGAAGCGTTTGAAGTAAACCGTTGCCGTGGCGATCACCTGCTGTCGGAGTTTCAGGTGTTCTCCCAAAGCCTGGATCACTGAAATGCATCACATCGTCACGGTTACGGCCTGAGCGAACTGCGCTTCAGGTTAGTCTCACTGCGCTTTCAGGAAAACAGAATTAGCCTCGGCTGAACCCACAGAGCGATTATAAACTCCCCACTCGCGCCCGTTACGCGGCACGTAGCCCTCGTCGCAGTTAGACCTCAGCGCAATCTAGCAGCTAAAGAACATGTTTACAGGTTTACTGCATACCAAAACAAAAGATAAGCTCTGCTGGGACTGGATTAGTTTATCTAGTCATCGTTTACAGAAAACTCAAAATTGATGAAAGTTTCTATGTGAAAATAAAGTAAAGCGTTACACCTGCAACTGCTGTGATAGCGAACGCCTCCTTTAATCATTTCATTTCATAAATAGTGTCAGATTTAGTAAAATTATTTTTTTCCCTAAAGTACAGCAGAACTCTAACTTGGTTACAAATTGCATCCTACCTTTAATTCCTAAAGTGTAATTTCAGACACAGTGAAACTTTACAATCTTTTCTACACCACAGTAATGTCAGAGTAATAGAAATAAAAATATTTCTCCCTTCCTTCTCCAGCTTAACAAACGTCACCATTACGCTGAAACATTATACTGCTGAATACGGCAACAACAACAACAAAAAAGAAAAGAGTTGTTGTTCTTTACCATTGGCAAAGAATATCTGCAGCTTCCAGTACTCCTCCTCTGTGAGGAACTTCAGGTCTTTCTGACGCTCCTTCAGCAGGTCCTGCTTATCCAGCACCCACTGCAGGCTAGGAGCAGACGAGAAGGCTTTAATTACACTGACGCAGATGGAATTAATGCAGAAAAACTGCTAGAAAGTAACCTCATTAAACCGTGAATCGGTACCGCATATCAAATATCAAACGCAGCAAAGAATAAACAAATTACATCCAAAGGTTTTTAGATTACGCTCCATATACTGAAGTTTATGATGAAATATTAGCAGCTTTTTCAATCCAATAATATTCCTTTCTTCAGGGAAGTATTCATTTCTCTAAGAGTTTCTTTTCTGAACACAGAGCTGACTCACTCTCTTAAAAAGACCAGCATTTTCATTTTATTTACAGTCTGAAGACTAAAACCTGCACGTCTGCCATCAATATCGTCAACTTGGACACAATGTGTTCTGGCAGGTGAAGGTTCAGGAAGAACAGACAAAATATTATCATAAACAATCTTCAGGAAGTAAATCTGCACCACATTAAAGGCGCATTAGCTAAGATTAGTCCATTTTTCCTCCAAGATTAGCTCTCTAAAGGTTAAGTAGGCTAAAGTGGGTTAGACCGTGGGGGGGGGGGGGGGGGGGGGGGGGGGGGGGGGGGGGGGGGGGGGGGGGGGGGGGGGGGGGGGGGGGGGGGG
>JAQMYM010000004.1:15585582-15597977 GCA_030014255.1 Parauchenoglanis ngamensis | reverse complement strand
CCTGCCCAGGGTGTACCCCGCCTCTCGCCCGAAGATGCTGGGATTGGCTCCAGCTTCCCCGCGACCCAGACAGATAAGGCGGTATAGATAATGGATGGACGGTTTTAGCACTTTTAATTAAGTAAAGAACACCACTGCAAAGGGTTACATTGTCGATTGTAGATTTATTTCAATTATACACATCTCATTTCATTTCGAGACATTAATTAGAAAAAAAAGAATAATTAAAGAAAGCAAGCCTCTCCTTTTGCCACGTCATCTTTAGTTCGGTTTGGCTTTTACTAAAATGCTGATGAATGAGGCTGTGTGTAACTACTAAAGGCTGCTGTTAACAGCAAATGTTGTGAACAAATTAGTTTATACGACATTCTCAAATCTGAAGGTTTGGATCAATTTCCTATAACAGGTTGGCAGTTCCAGCTTCGAATTATTGAAATTCTTATACATTATCATGTTTTCTATCATTGTATGAAGGCTTGGGGACAGAGAAGTTCTCAGTTTGTCAGTTTCATGTCAAGCTGCATTTTTGTCTTGTTAAAGTCATGTGAGAAGAGAAAAGGAAATGATTGTTTAGAGGAACTCAATGTCTCACGAATGTTTCGTTGCATTCTGTGTGACTGTGAAGGGTTAAAAAGCACGAAATTCAGGAACAAATGAAAAATTGTAATCGTGTACAAGCTAATCATTGTGGTAGGAGAGGACTAAAACATTTCAGGCCATGCTGAAATAGGAAAAAAATCCACTTTTAGAAACAGCATGTGTCTTAAGATGGGAACCTTAAATATAGAAGTGCTGTTTATTGACTTTATACCTCCAGTAATCAGTTTCGAATAAAGGAAAGGGGTTTGATCTTCATTTATTTAAGCTATATACATATACAGAAAATTGCTGGAAACACTATTTTTACTGTTCCTAAATCTCAATCTAAAATTCTCAAAGGAAAAATAATATTGTAGATATTTTATATACTAGTAAGGTTTAATGATATGCAGAAATGTATATTCATATCAAATATTAGTGAAACAAACAGACTAAAAGCATGAATCAAGAGGCTGAGACAGATTTGTTTTAATAGTCTTTTATAAGATTTTTTTTTAAACAATACACATAGACTGTGATGATGATGACGATGATGACAATCAGCCAGAAATATTTTAATCGGAAGCCAATGCATGCAAGAGATCAGGGCTGGGTGATGTGCAAAATATTATTATTATTATTATTATTATTATTATTAATTCCATAAACCAGGACAACTGCTGAATTTCTGGCGAGGAATTAAAATGAAATAAAAACTTTTAATTTGAAGCTAATGATTTGCCTGAGAGGACTGGTGTAATTCAATCATACTTCTAGCTTTTATGCAAACCAGTAGCCTTGATTTCACGGACACTGGCGTTTCGCATCGTGTCCAGATTTCTCACTGTATAACACGTTAGATGAAAACTCGATGTGCATTGGTTTGCTGTTGCACTGTGCCTCAATATAAACCGATCTTACTTTGCATCACCCAGGCCTGGGCAAACTAGCATTCCTGCATCATAAATACAGTAGTAAGCTGCTGGCATATAATCAATCAAGTGCCAAGACAAGATTATTAAAGTCATAAGATAAAAATAGAAATCTTAGCTCTATGCTACTGAAAATGAGGATTTATTTACAGATTTATTTTAAAATAACAAATTATTTGTTATACACCCCCCAAAATATAAAATCTATCAGTCTTTCCTTCCCGTCAACGCACTGGGTAAAGACGTCTGCGTGCAGTAGTGTCTAAGTGGGGATTCTTTTAAATCTATATACTCATTTACACCTTTTAAAATAGCTAAATACATACACATATATATATTACAAACTGTGCAAATCAATCAATTCCTAAATACATTCCTTCGACGGTTTCTTACTAACCACTCCTTTCATCGTTCAGAACTGGAGTGATGAATACGCTCGTATTTGACACACTTACAGTTAACGGACAGCACAGGAAAAAAAAAAAAGGCAGTGAGAATAAAATAAAGGTTGTGTAAGAAGCAGAGGCAGTGAAAATCAGTGAGCAGCTTATTTAGGGATGCGTCCAGGGATTTTAAAGCTTGGAAACGAGCTGACGGTGGTCCTGTACGGATCGCTGTTCTTCAGGATGGAAAGCCATGAGGATCTTAGTCATGCACTCCTGTTTAATCCTAAGAGATTAAATAAAGTAACAAAAATACTGGAAAATAAGCAAGCTGTTGTGCGTGAAGATCGACTGACAGGACAAAAAGCAGCGTAGCCAAGGGTCAGATATAAAAAGTAGGGTAAAAGCTCTACTGAGGCAGTGAAAAAGCGTGTGAGCAGCTTGATGAAGGACGTGCCGTGGTTTACTTCAGCTCAGGAATAAACTGCGACCAGCTGAGGTTGGCCATGCCCAGGTCGTCATCCTCCAGACCCGAGAAGCTGATGTCCACCAGGATTTTACTCAGGCTGTCGTTCATGATGTCCAGCACGAGGCCCTCGGTGAGCGAGCGGTTAGCGGCGCCCGCCTGCAGCTCGCAGGAGCAGGAAGTGAGCAGCTCGCGGGGCGAGTTGAACAGCGGCAGCTCTTTGAAAGGCGTGCTGCTGAAGCTCAACCCGCTGTGCTCGTGCCGCTGCGGTGTGCGGATGGGGCTGAAATCCAGCACGCTGCGGCTGCCTTTGCCCAGTGGCGTGATCCTCCACGGCTCCAGAGCCTTGCTGGGGGTGGAGGAAGCCAGGTGGCTCCCTTTGATTGGCGTTTTAAAGGTTTCACTGTCTGGCTGCAGGTCACGCCGCGGTTCTGCCTCGGGCTCCACTTCCTGGAAGACGGAGACGTCCGAGGCCACGCCGGAGTCGAAGAAAGTGCTGTCTGGGAAGAGCAGGACGGGCTCCTCGGTGGAAGGCGGGACCAGACGCTGCTTACGACGCGAGCTGCTCATCTCCTTCCGTTTGCTGCTGCAGGATTCGCCGCTGACGGGCGCACACGCGCGCTCTTCCTTCACTTCAGGGACGGGGCTCGACGTCACGACGGAGCTGGATTCACTCTTCTGGACCTTTTTGAAAACATACCAAAGCAGCTGAGTTACCACACTTAGGCTTGTTACAAGCTTTCATGGGAGCAGAATTTACCTTGGGAGCTATGCAAAGCCTCTTGCATCCACTCGTTTTGGAGATGGGATTAGAGGCAGTGGAACTCTGCTGAGGGGTAGACAGAGTGAGCGCCGCCACCGGGGAGGGCAAGAAGAGCGAAGGAGTCAGGGGAAGATGAATGGGGACTAGGTACGAGTCCGTACGAGGCAAGAGAGGCTTCATTTTCCTCTCTGGAGACAAAACAAAACAAAACACATATCTGTCTATGCATGTTGCTATTTAAGATATAAATTCTGAGTGTTCGTATATCAAATGTAAAATAATCTAGTCTAGAGGTTTTAACTCTGAATTCGGATAAAAACGCTTCTTTTTTTATTTATAAACTTTTCGTGATTATTCTGAGGAATTTTCATACTTATTCAATTTCGGAAACAGGACATCCGTAATGTCATTTTGTTGATATTATTAGCAAACTTGTATTGTGCTAGAGCTGTCGTCCATGTTCACATACCTGTGATGCAAGATGCAGCTTTCTTAGGCTCAGGTAAAACTCGTTTCTGTTGCTGTAGAGACACAAAACCAGTTAACTTCATAAACCATGTATATGCAGTTTTCCATTACAGAGCATGCCACAATAATTAATCATGATCATGCTTCCTGCTCTCTTCCTGCCTAAACCTCACAAGTCAAATCCTATAATAAAATAAGTGTGATCTTTTGGAGACGATGATGGGCCGTGTGTCCTCCCTGTCTGACTGCAGTGTGAGGAGGTATGGACAGAGGGGAAGAAGGAAAAAAAAAAGTCTTACTTGTTGGTAACAGACTTGCATGGTTTGTGAGCCCGCTGGATCAATCGCAGGCTGTAGCAGGGTTGGGAAACAAGAGGTGTGGCCACATTTGTAAAGAGAATTGAGACGAGCAAAAGCCTTAAAAGTGGTGGAGAAGATTCCTGCCGATATGCTTACCTTATACACCTGGTCTAAAGTGAGACAGCGGTTCGCCTCGGGTTTAATGGTCCAGTAGGAGATCTTGCCATCCGGTGTGCTCTCTCGGACGAACATGTCGTGCAAGGAGAGGTTATGGCGGATGGAGTTCTAGGAAAAAAAAAAAAGCAGGTAAAGCTTATGGAAATCGTAGTGACGGGCGTTCTGCACGATTTCTACCCTATAACAATAAAAATGTTACGACGTTTGCTGCCATTAGTTTAATATCAAATCGAAAATAATCAAAAACAGTAACAGGTTACAACCACTTCATTACCTTCCAACCCGGTTTAGCTACATTTCGGAAGTAGGGGAAATGGTCCTCTATCCAGTTATAGATTTCCTTCAGAGTCATCTTCTTATTTTTCTTGCTGTTGATCGCAAACTGGATCATGGCCATGTAGGAGTAAGGTGGTCTTTCTGACAAAGGGCCCTTAGCTGCACACACTTCTTCCTCCGCATGCTGTGGCTAAAGGAAAAAACAGTTTTGGGGTTTTTTCTACAACTAAAGGACATTAGAAATCTACACTGCTTAGAGGTGTCTAAAGCACCATCATGGAGCTGATGCAAAATTAACAGTAGTACCCAACTGCACTACTCCAAGGAAGCGTGCATGACTCTAGACCTTTCGTGGAAAGATACAGAGTGATGATTCTAGGGTTTATTTGTCACATCATGCACATTAAATGACATGCAGCAACTCCAAAGACATAAATGATACCTCCTGGAGCTGTACACAGCCATCTACGTTCTCTTTATTGGAATCTTTCTTTGCTGACTTAGCACCAGCGACGTGTGCGTTTATTCTCCCCAACCACTGGATGTTGGTCAGGCTTTCATCCAACGGACTGCAGTCTGGTACATTTTTCACTGACAATAAACAAAAGACAGAACAAACAATGGAATACAAGCCACCACAAACATCAAGTGAAGAGATCATATATATACACAATAGATAAGTGTACACATACATCCGCTGGCCGGGAGAGGTTTGGCGTCTCCGTCTACACACGCTTCAGGTCCGAGGTTGTTTTTACACTCTGGCATGGCACGGCTGAGGGCTTCGACTCCATCCTGAGCTCCACTGTTTCCGCTCAGCAAGATAAACTTGTTTGGCCCCTGTGGGCCGTGTTCCTTCCCCTTAGCAGTCAGCACATCGATGACACTCTGAAGATCGGCAGTTTTCGGTATGACGACCACTTGTGTGTCCGGCATCGTGGGATGGTCCATCATGCAAATGCCATCGGGAAAGGACTGCGCTCCTGGAGCCTTAGTGGATTTGCCCTGTGGCCTGTCAGCTTCGTTTCTCTGAAACGGCAGTTTCCTCCTCTTGAGGATTATCGGTCTCCTGGGACTCTCCCTCATCCTGTTCATAGCAGACCGGATCCCTGGATCACAAATACCATTAGATACACATACCGTTAATAAAACTTATAGTTATAACACTTCATTCATATATATATATATATATATATATATACACATACACATACAGTACACACACACACACATGCATACATTCATACTTTTCCCCCATATATAAAACGTATAACACAATCTGACTGGCATTTCATTCAAGGTGCCAACTCACTTCACTTAATGTTAGCCAAGTACAGTACTCTCAAACAGAAATATTTAAGTGGTAATAATTCAATTTCTTTATCATACCTTGACAATTTTGTTGAACTTTCACTCCGACCGAAAGTTATATGGCTATTTTTCCAAATTTAACTTACAGGATTTTTTTGAATATCAACTATCTTAGTGACGTCTGGCTTCTAGAACACAATACCGTTAAATCTGATCACTGTGCAGTTACATGATCCGTTTGGTCTAATGTGCTGAACAAACGCAGAAATTAGAAATATGTTGACACTGACTGGTGTTTTGTCCAGCATTATGTAAGCAGCCAGCATCCACAGTTGTAGAAGTGCACACATTAACACATTAGCATGCTCACTGGACTGTTAATCTAGCTATTTCCTATGCATCTAGTCTAGTAAATCAAGTCTACTGATCACTACGGCTTGGTTAAAAATGCGATCTTTTTGCAGCTGCACTTATTTCAACCTGCCACATTGCCTACTAGCTATTCTTGTGCACTCACAATGCTAACACAAAGGACCCTAGCTAGGTATAAACGCAGTGGCTACATTCATAATACAGCCGCCAAACGTGACAATAGAATTATTGCAGTTATTGGTAATCAAGCAACCCAGTTAACATTAAGGCAAGCAAACCTTCATATTATGTCAGTTCTCAGTTTATCATACGTCCTTTTTTTAATCTCGCCGTTGTAAAATGGTAACTTGACTAATCTGAGAAGGTGAAAGTCGCCACTTCCGTCTTCTTCACGCAGGCAGTTTGAATTTTGGCGCAGGCCTATCAATTTCGGTCACGTGAACAGGTCTGACCAATAGGCGCAGGGCATGGTGATGTAGCGAACCAATCAGAAAAAACGCGGAAGTACAGCTATGGAAAGTGAAGCCGGATTAACTTGGAATCGGACAGCTATTTATTAAAGAAGCTATTTTTTTAATACCAAAATTGGTTTACAACATCGGAACTGAACGCGAGCAGTTTAAATAGTATGTAGGTTATTAATGCCGTGTGCACATTTACACTTTATCGCTTGTTTACAGGTTTTTAACCACGCGCGCGCGCGGTGTTTATGTTCCCTTTTTGGATACAGGGCTATGATGAAGTCTGATGCCTCGCGCGACGCGGAAAAAGGGGCTGTTGAATCCACAAAAATCTCAGCTGCTGTTTGTAGAACAACCCAGGAGTGGATCCAGACATGATTATGGGTCACAGTTACGAAGCGCAATTAATCCAAGGTTCTTTGTATCAGAGCAATCACGGCGAGGCGGCCCAGCTCATTCCTGGGTAACTGGATCACTGTACTTACAAAACTCTTTTCAGGGGAAGGTAGCCCAAAAAGTCTCCGTATGACGTCATAGACTAATTTGTATCTTAATTACTCACCACGAGCATTAGAATGTTCAATTACAAATTAGAGTGCGGGATGAAGATTTCAAATTAAATAGAAAAGCGTTTTCTCAGAGTAAGAAATAATGTATCTTTTAAATAATTGATTTCTTGTAGAAAGGTCATGGCACCATCTAAAATTTTGTGTTTTTAGAAAATACTATATTATCAATGATGCAGATGAAAAGAAGCAGTGATGTAGAGATGTGAATATCTGTAACGCTGTGATAAGACTGCACAATTTCGATACGATTTTGTCTTGACCAACAAATTTTCAGCATCGGGAGCGAATTTTAACGTCAGAAACAGCGAACTGGCCTTGTAGTGTGACGATCGAAGAACCGAGATGTACGACACCCTGAGGGAAAGTCTAGCAAATCAGAATTGTTTGTATTTTCTCGCCTAGTTTGACAACTCCTACGACGTGTTCCCTGACGTTCCTTCTGTAGCCATGATTGACACACAAGGACATGAACGATGATCAGTCAGGTTCAAACTTGTAGTGTTTTCAATCCCCTGACCAAGACATGGCACTGTGATTGCCTAATCTTGCATGATGACCATCGCAAAAGTGTGTAGTCTGAGCCCGGCATTAGAAAAGAGTTTAAAGCTAAGAACGAAGAAATGTGAAGCTGGGACAAACGGTGGTGGTCAGTGATTGGTCACTGGGAACAATAATGATCAGTTATTAGTCAAAAGTGCAACAGTTATTCAGGCGTTACACGCTGATGATGAGTCGTGTGATCCTGCTCTCTCAGCTTGTATAACAGCAGCTGTGATGTGGGCTGGAGAGCCGTAACAAAAACAAGACTGTCAGGAACATGGGCTCAAAAGGCCACTTTATTTGTCACTAGGTTCTTTGTGCTTGAATTAGTTACTTAAGGGGTAAGTCTAGTGACAAAGTGTCTGTTAGCAATAGTGACTTAGACTTGCCATCTGACGCGCTTCATAAACCATGGCTCTTTGGTTTGCTCTCTACAAGGTCCAATATGTAGGATTTAGCAGGATCTATTAGCAAAAATGGAATATAATGTTAATAAGATTGTTTTCATCAATAGAATTAGCGTTATTGATATTATTTGAACATTGTGTGGAATAAATGTGACTAAAAACCATTATTTTGGAAATGGGAATAAATAAGAGGTGTTGCAGTGATTTTTGGCAGCCTGAAAATAGAACACAAAAAGGTTTTACAATTTCCTAAGTGTGTCGTTGAGGAGTGTGTTTCTATCTGCCGTAGGTGTCTCCTCAGTTTAGCTCGCTGGAAGATACAACAGTCCGATTTGGTGGACAAAATAAAAAGAAGAAGAATCAGCTCCCCTCAAACACCTCGAACAGAACATCGCATTCGACTCAAGTTAGAAGACCAACTGTCTGCAAATACCCTTCTTTGTTATTTGATACAAGTAACTCGGTTCCACCGAGATGTCGCAGAGATCTCGGTAAAGAGAGCGCTGGGTCACATGTTGGGGATTCCCCAGAATTAAGACCCCCTCAAAGTCACAGTGAAGGAACCATTTCTCCAGCCAGTCTAAACACAGGGGGTTATAATAACGCGAGTACGTCAGGAGCTAAATTAACTCCTGGTTTTGCAGCCGGGAAACCGACAGCTCCAAGCTCTGTTACAGCACGGACATCCACGCCTGAAAGTAGCAGCGTTCTCACGCCTCCTCGCATAGAGACTCCAGAAATGCCGCGCTGTGAACACTCTGCTTCGTCTTCGGTTCTCAGCCTGCTCTTTTCCCCAAATCAACCAAGGACTCCTCCGAGAACCGAAAACTTGTTAGTGAGAGACACACCAGAGAGTGACTATGGGTTGAAAGTGACCTGGAGAAGGCGGAAAAAACTACTGAGGATACTCACAGAGCGAGGGCAACTCCTCAGCACAGAGGCCATGATCAGCAATCCGTGGCCAGAGGTTGTGTGAATGGAAATTTTCTTTTTTTATCCTTTTTGTCTATTTTGACATATGATGGATCACATACATGAATGTATATTTAAAAAAAAAGAGAGAATGATGGTTTATTTCATTGAAGTTGGATAAAATATATGAAATGTTTTTTGTTTTTGTTTTCTGTATCAGCACTATACCCTTGTATCATCAAATGCATTACTGTTGCTTAAATGGATTTCGTGCAGATTTACAAATTGAAACGCCAACATGGTTCACCTCCCCGATCCTCAGAAGCACATCGTTAACACAGCTGAAAGCGTCCAGAACGTCCTGTTTCTCTGGGAAGTTTGTGTTCTGTGTGATATTTTTACTACATCATCTATTAAGTACACTGCACATGCTTTGTGAATTTATCTTTAGGAAGGTTGGTTTCAGTCGTGAAACACGAGTCAGTGCATCAGTTTTAATAACCTGGAACAGTGCAACAGAGGTGAACGATCTGCAAAGGAGAACATTCTCACTAGAGAACGCAGCAACAAATGTATAATGGTTGATCTATTTGTTAAAAAAATGAAATATGCTCAAGTTTTATGTTTGTTAAATAGACCAATTTGTGTAAGCAGTTGTTGTGTATTCCTGCTTCTGCTGCTTCTTCTAGTAGTATATACTATTATAGTAGCATAATAGTAATAGTAGTCCTTTTTGGTGGTGGTTTGTAGCAGTAGTAAATATATACGGTTCTGTATAAAAGTCTTGGCACCCTTTTTAAGTACAAATTTTGCTTTTAGATCTTTATTTGAAGAATTCTGGGTTAGTGAGTACAAAAACATTTAGATTTCCAGACATGACTTTTCCAAAAAATAATTTGTATTTGAAAACAAGTTGGATGTCAGTTCAGAAAGCAGTGTATTACATAATGAAGGCTGAAAAAAAAAGAAAGACGTAATTGTGACAGTCTTCAGAAGAACTGTAGCAGGTTGTCCAAAATGCTCAGTAAAATTTACCAGCACATTTCTTTATAAAACAGTACAAATTGTACCTGGGTCTACTATTAAAAAGGGGAGAGTGTCGTCAGACCAAATATTTGATTATTTATTTTTATTTTTATTTTTTTTTTTAATTTTACTGCACGTTGCAGAACTATTATTATAATTTATTTTTATGTAATTATAATCTCGTCGAAGGGGACTTTTAACTTGTCTGGTATTTCCCCACAATTCTTGCAAACCGGAAGCTGATGAAGGTAAGGCGGAACTCCAAGTAGCACCTTGTCAGTATATGTAGTGCACTAGATAGGGTGTAAAAGCCGTGTAGTCGATGTAGTGCACTTCTAAAAGGAACAAGTATTCATTCAGGATTAAGCCCTGATAGTAGTTAGTAAATAAACAGGTTCAGTCATTTACAGCAGTTTTAAGAGTACGCTGGCGGTTTATTAAACACTTCCTGTGACACGCACCATGGTGTTTAGGGATTAATCCGCCATGCAGAGCGGTTCCTCAGCTCCAGCAGCACTGTGGTGTTTCTCAGCTCCGCACGGCTCAGGGCTGCTGCTGGACTCCGCCGTCCACCACTTCATCATCCGGAGTGATTTCCACGCCGCGTTTGAGGCTTGTGAGCAGGGACTAAAGAGTTTAGCTCACACTGATGAGCAGGAACAACACTGGTGGGTCAAGTGAAAGAAAAACACACTGCAAGCTTCGCGATCCAATGGCCTACGTAGTAATATCCAAAAACATTACATTCCGTTTTAAAGCTCATATACTTCTATTGAATCTCGATTCTGATTGGTCAGAAGATGCTGACTAGTTTTCTAGAGTACCTCGTCTTACACTTTCTTGTTTCTATGGCAACAGCTCATCCAGGGATACAAGTTATTTCACTATGCATGCAAAAAGTTTAATCTCTTAATAGTTACTTCAAATTATTTTCTATGATTTACTAAAAAAAAAAAAAAGTGTCATTGTCATGATGAATGTTGGAGATTTTTATCCAACTTATTTGGAAGGAGTCTCCAGTGTTAGTGCTGCGTATCACCCCGAGGTTAAGCTACGTGTTCTCCACCACATCAGAGGGAACTTTGCGCTTTGCAGGTTTTGTTTTTGCATTATTAACTTAATGGTGAGGGAACTAATCGCTGTCTTGGATGTTCCATATTCCATATACACTATGTCTAACCAAAAGTATGCGGACACCTGACTGTCACACCCATATGTGCTTGTTAAGCATGCCACTCCAGATTTGTTTTCATAATAACCCCTGTTCATAATTTAATCTAATCTAATCTGTGATCATTCAGGTAGAGCATTATTGAGATCAGACACAGATATTGGTTTGCAGTCGGTGTTTCAGTTCATCCCAGAGGTGTTCAGTGGGGTTAAGGTCAGGGCTCTGTGCAGGACACTCGAGTTCAACACCAACCTTCACGCACCATGTCTTGTCACCATGAGCTGGTTTTGTGCACAGGGCTATTGTCATGCTGGAACAGGTTTGGGCCTCTTAGTTCCAGTGAAGCAGAATACACTACAGCATGTAAAGACATTCTAGACAGTTGTGTGCTTCAAACTTTGTGGTACCAGTTTTTGGAAGAACCGCATATGGGTGTGATTGTGAGGGGTGCACATACTTTAGGTCATACAATGTAACAATGAACAGATAAAAGTATGACCTGGTGTTCATTAAGAAAATAGCACATTGCTGTGGTATAAGAGGCATAAAACACTTCAAGGTATGCAGTTATAAGAAGAGAGTCATCTTTGGGGAGGCAGCAGGAACTCTACATCTCACCACCATGATTATTTTTCACACATTCTCTTTAGTTTAGTTTTTTCTTACTTATCTGGTGCTTCACTGCCATTATCACAAATTATCTCAATTCCTAACTACCCAGTATTCTATAGAAAGGCATAGTAGAGTTAATTGAATTGTTGGCTTATTTAAACACTTCTCTGATTAAAAATCTTTACAAAGGTTTTACGTTTTTCCCCTAGACGTGATTATGGAATATCAGAGCGAAGAGACGCACCGAAATGGGTTCATTCATATAAATAAACTTAATATCTTACTGTAAATGCAGTATATTTGTAATAGCCACTGATGTCTTCAGTGGAAATGTTTCGGAATTTATAATTGTATCAACAATTCCTGTGTTTTCACAGCTCCAGGCACGGAGAGGTGAAAGCGGCGCTCTGCGTAATTGGAATTCAGGCTCTGGCCGAGTTAAACCAGTGGCACGGTGTTCTGACATGGGTTTTGCGGCATTATGGCGAAACGGAGCAAATTCCTGCAAAGATCATGCAGATGTGGTAAAAATGTCTAGCTGATGCATGACACATGAGGGCTATTTGCGAATATTTGGCTTGGTATCGACTGATCAGGATAACAGTTAGACAGCATATATACATATATATATGTATATATATGTATATATGTAGATATACATCGTTGTGTAT
>JAQMYM010000004.1:15562885-15575943 GCA_030014255.1 Parauchenoglanis ngamensis | reverse complement strand
TGGGTCGTTATCATGCCTTTCTTCATCTTCAGCTGTCTAACAGACGCCTGCAGATTTTGTGCCAAAATACAGTAGTTTAGTAGTTGGAGCTACCCATGATTTCTTTTATCTTGACTAGAGCTCCAGTCCCAGCTGAAGAGAAACAGCCCCATAGCATGATGCTGCCTCCACCATGCTTCACTGTGGGTATGGTGGTCTATGCGTGATAAATGGTCTTGTTTTTGCACCAAACATATCTTTTCGAGTTATGCCTATAAAGTTCTACCTTGGTCTAATCAGACCACACCACATGGTTTAGTGTGATTTAGGCTTGGATCTTGGAGTCTGCTGTCTCATGGAAACTAAATTCTTTTGTACAATTTACCTTTCAAAAGTGAGATCTTGTACATGTTTGTAGGCTCTTTGTGGCCCAGAAAATTGTACAAAAATCCTACAGAAATAGCAGCTTTTTGTTTGGGGTTTATCAGAACCGTGTCAGTAATGACAGCTGTATGATCATTACATTTTGAACGAGAGTTTGAATGTGATTGGTTCACTCTGAGCACAGTCACATGCCCCATTATAAGAGTGTGCACACTTATGCAACCAATTTATTTATAGAATTAATTTTTTTAAGTTTGCTTTTTACTTGAAATTTACTTAGTTGGTTTGCGATCACATTAAAAGTAGAAAAAAAATCTGAAATAATTTGTGTCTTGGTTTCATTTTTTCTATTACAAAAACCCGCCATTTACCAAGAGTGTGTAGACTTTAATATCCACAGTATGTTGCCTCCACATTGCACTTTATAGGAATAAGAATTTGTTTAATATTCTGCATTAATATATACCAGCAAATGTCTTATTAACTAGAAGAGTAAACATGCAGGAAGTGTGCTTACATGTGTATGCATTGCAATCACTCATACGTGCAGGTGTGAGAGGGCTTTCGAACTGCGGTCTCTCCTGCTGTATAAATGCTTTACTGCAGTCTTTTGCAGCCACTACAGAGTTACAGGAGATGCTCAACAGGTAAAACAGGATGCCACCTGAGTTTAATACAGTCATTATTACTAATTTGAACAGAATTATTACTTTAATTAAATAAAAGTTCTTGAAAAATTTAAATAATAACACATATTTAGGTTTTAAATACTGTAAAGTAAAATTATATATACGCAGTATATATAAATGATAACTGTATCTTACAGAATAAAAATATAAAGATATTAAAATTCCAGGTACATTTACAGTTCAGGCCAGAAGTTTACATATATCTAGGCTAAAGATTTTCAATCTCAGTTTTTTTTATAGCTCCACACATTTCAAGTTACCTTACATTTTTTTGGCAAGTCAGTTAGGACACCTACTTTGTTCACATCAGATGTAATTTCATAATTAGGCATGAAAGGGGAGTGCACAAGTGTCTGCAAAAGGGCCTAGCTTTAGAGACAGTACTTTTTAGCCCATGATACCCTGGGAAAATCCAACCAACTCAAGCAAATGTTCAGAAAGGAGCTGTGGACCTCCACAGGTCGCCAGTCTGCGCATGGGCTAACACAGAGACAAACATCCATTTACATTCGCACCTGTGGGCAATTTAGAGTAGCCAGTTGACCTAATCTGCATGTCTTTGAGCTGTGGGAGGAAACCGGAGCACCTGAAACCCACACAGACGCAAACTCCCACAAAATGTTGTTTTGCAGATTCGAACCTAACCGCTGCACCACCATGTGGATATCATTTGTTATTTTGACAAATCTGATCAATTCCAGGGGGTTGAATACTTTTGCAAGCCGCTATATGTAAACTTTTGGCCTTTGTCTACTATTTGTAAGATAATAGTACAAATGTTTTTAGAGTGGCTGATATTTTTGCATTTAGATGGAAGCCATCTGAGGAAACTGAAGGCTACAATGTTCCTCTGGAGTTCAGAAAAACATTAGAAGCCATGAAGGATAAAATGCAAATCAGTCCTCATCGGGATTTCCTGGAGTGCCTTCACCATAACTACATTTGCCGTATGCAGTCTGTAATATTTCCAGAACCATAAAAGTGAACAGTCAGAATATTTACTGTTGTAGATGAATAATAATTGTTTAAAAATGTCCTGAACTTGTAGTCTTCATTAATTGAACATTTTGAATTCATCATATGCAGTAAAGTCCTTTGGTAGTTTCCGAATAAAGTGTTTTCCTTTAGGGTTAACTCAACACGACGCTGATGAAGTGTTCCATTCCATCATAAACCTCATTCAGAAGCAGATGTCTGACCAGCAAATTGTGGGTTTAGAATTTAATTCTCCATGCTGTGCTTTAAAAATTGTCTATTAAAAATAGGCATAAACACATATGTGTATCGTACGCAAAAGAATCCAAAAGTTTCCTAGGGTTAGGTTTCCTACCTACTATGACATACTGTACTTCATATAGAATTGTTATTACAGGTGGATTTGAAAGATCTTAATGATGTCATGAGCATGATTATGTTCTGTGAAATCTCACAGAGCAAAGGCTTGCGTACGATGGAGAGACTGGATTGTGTTATTTGTTGCAGGCTGCAGAGATAAAAAACCTTTACAAGATCGAGGTGGAAGGATGCACTCAGTGTTTAGACTGTGAGAACATACACCGTGTCCCCAACTTCTTTCTCAGCTTTCCACTACATCTGCCGGAGTACGAGGACACCTTGGTGAGCAAGAATCCTAGTTCATTAAACGATTAATCCTAGTTCATTAAAAGATTCAGAGAATCCAGAGAAATCAGAAAACTGAAAACCAATATTGGATGGCCGTGATCTTTGGGCCCTCAGGTGGCACTGCATTAAAACCAGGAACGATTCTGTGGTGAAAATCAGTGCATGGGCTCAGGAACATTTCCCAAGACCATTGTCTGTGAACACAGTTCGTCACTGCATCCGCAAATACAGGTTAAAACTCCATGGAAAGACGAAACCATATATAAACATTACAGAAACGCCGTCACCTTCTTTGGGCCCGAGCTCATCTGAAGATGGATTGAGATGAAGTAGAAAACCATTCTGTGGTCTGACAAATCTAAATTTTAATTTCTTTTTGGACATTGTGGATACCGCGTCCTCTGGGCTAAAGAAGAGAGGGACCGGCTTGTTATCAGTGCAGAGTTCAAAACCCAGCATCTGTGATGGTATGGGCTACGTTAGTGCACATGACATGGGTAGCTTGCACATCTGGGAATGCACCATTAATGCTGAACAATATATATACAGGTTTTGGAGCAACACAAGCTGCCGTCCAGTCAATATTCTTCAGAGAGGGTAAATTTCAGCAAGACAATGCCAAGCCGCATTCTGCACTTATTATAACAGCATGGCTGAGAGTCTTTTGTTTTAGGCACAAACTTGAGTTTGAGATTGCTACATTTTTACCCTCCTATTAAACACCATTGTAACTTCCCTAGCAATGTCCCCAGACACCCATCGTCTTCTGACAGGAGTAATGAAAGTACAGCACCAAGCATCAAATTAGCCCCAGAATAAAAACTTCGCAAATATTTCAGCACTTCAAATATATATTTTCAGGGTAGAGTTTTGGTTTAAATACAAAAAATGCTTAGACTTGTGCACCAGAATTTCCACGTTGAAAAGGAAAATCTTCTGTACTTTCTTGCAGTGCATAGCTGACTGATTAGCATGCGAGCTCCTCAACGCTCATTAAGTTCATTCTATTTTCTTTCCCAGGAGGGCTGTTTCAAAATGTTTTTTGAATCCCAGAAGTTGGAAGGCAGTGAATCTTTTTACTGTGTCAACTGTGAAAAGAAGATGCCATCTGTTCAGGTCTTACAATTTGATGATTATTATTATTATTATTATTATTATTGTTGTTGTTGTTGTTGTTGTTGTTGTTATTGTTGTTGTTGCTGTTTGTTCATAGGGATACAAGCTTGTTTCTCTGCCATCTATCCTATGCATTAATCTAAAGAGGTTCAGAAACAGGAATGGCATTACCAGAAAGCTGTACACCAAAGTCAGTTTCCCTGAAACTATTAATATGGCTGAGATGTTACCCGAGGAAAAATCCCAAGTGGTAAAGTTTGCTAAGTGATTTATCTCTATGGATTAAAGGTTGAAAATACATTTACTAAATGATGCCTGTCTTTTCCTAGTCTGAGCGCAGGTATAGACTGTATGCAGTCATAGTTCATGCTGGGACACCCATAATCGGGCACTACACAGCGTACGTCTATTCCACAGACAGCAAGTGGTATTATATTGATGACAGCAATGTGAACCAAGTGAGACAAGTTAAATTTTAATGAACCTGGTTGCAATGCATTTAAAACTGCTCTTTACACTCTCTGACTCCTTTATTAGGAACTGCTCATTCATGCAGTTTTTCAGTCAGCCAGTCATGTGGCTACAGGACAGTGCGAAAATCATGCAGATCCAGAGCAAGAGCTTCAGTTAATGTTCACGTCAATCATCAGAAAAATGTGACCTCAGTGACGTTGACCTCATGGTTGTTGGTGTCTGTCTGAGTGTTTCAGAAACTGCTGATCTCCTGGCAATTTCACACACAACAGTCTCTAGAGTTTACACAGAATGGAAAACAAAATACGTCCAGTGAGCAGCGGTTCTGTGGAAACGCCTTGTTGATGAGAGGGCAGGAAGTCTACCGTGATTTAAATAAACGCTCATCTGGAGATCACAAGTTCGAATCCTGACGATGCCACAGCTATCTGTAGCTGGGAGTCCAAGAGAACAAAAATGGCTGTGTTTTCAGATGACATACTTCCTCTCACAATCACAGTGACTCTAGCTGATCACAATCGCCTGTTAGCTCAGGCATGCGGATTAGCGGATTTCTTTGCATGAGCAGGAGTTTGAAAGGAGGCTAATGGATGAAGCTATCGCCTTCCCTGGTTGATAGCTGTCATGTCATGTGATAGGAGAGAGATGCCTGATGGGTGGGAGTCGGCCATGACTAAATTAGGGAGAAAATTGGGGGAAATCTACAAATAAATAAATACATTTATACTCATTGCAACTGTAGTGAGCAAAAAAGCATCTCAGAACCTGTTGCATGGATGAGCAGGGATAAGGTGTTCCTCTTAAAGCTGCCAGTGAGTGTATAGCACCGAAGCTTTAACATCAGGAACAAAATTATGTTTATGTTGTTTGTAGGTGAGCTGGGAGGATGTTCAACGTACATATGGAGGGAGGTATTGCAAAGTTCTATTTACAGTTTGAGCAAGATTAGACCATTTATATTCGCTATGTTTACAGAGTTTCATTTTGATGAATATATTTTTTTGTGATGTTTCAGAGATACTGCTTACATGCTGCTGTACAGGACACTGAGCTCAGAGGCAGCCCAGGAATCCCTGAGATGAAGTTAAAGCTTCTTTAAATCAAAATGAAATAACGTAAAGGGCTACACTACAGAAGCATTCAAAAATAGGTTGTACTAGAAATATTTTATTAAATATTATATAGAATTTATTTTTATGGCGTATAAGACTTTTGGTGTATGTAGCATTAACTATCATAGGAAATATTTTTCTTGGGAGTATTTTGTATAATTAATGATTGAGATTATCTTTAAAAATGGCACACAAAGACGAGAGCTATTTGAATTATTTACGCATCTTATTTCTACTGAATTCAATTTTCTGAAAATTAAACCTGACTTCTTCATTCCACTATATTGGCTTATTCTCTCCACAAGGTGTCAGTAATCTTTCAGTCCAGAGTGATGTGTGTCGTAAGGCGTGCTGGAGGGAGACTACATACTACCTGAGAATGCAAGACAGATAGAATTATGCAAGGAAACACCTAGAAAAAAAAAAAACTACAAGCATTTCCTAACAATGTTGTGAACCAATTTGATGCATTTTGTTTTAATTAAATACGTACGCTGCAGAAGGAAAAGTCTGCCGGCTAAATTAACGTTCTCAGGTAAATTGATGAGGTATGATGGCAGTAAATGGGCTGACGGATTGATTCATTCATTTTCAGTAACAATTTTCCTGGATCCAGGAACGCTGCACATGAAATGGGAATACTGTACATTCTGTATGGGATACAAGTCCGTCTTAGGGCAACCAAAGAAAGATGACTTAATTTATTAATACCAATGATGTTATAGCCTACTTTTCACCATTTCATTTATTTTACAAAAGAAGAAGTATTATTTCCTGTTTTATTGAAAGTTTGCAGCAGTTCAAAACATTTCCTCTTATACAAGAACACATGCATGTTCCCTATCAAACAAAGGAATGGTAATTCATTTCGATCAAAGCTGGACCTTTCAGAATACTTTCTTCCCTTCCTGCAGCTTTTTCCCTCTCACCCTTATGCACTGTTTTTACCTTGTCTCTTTTCTGTGCAATACTTTACCTTGCGACGCATTGAGCTGAATGTTAGCATGTTGAACACTGCAGGCCTCTTCTTGTCTGAAGTGCACACATTTCCTTTTGATCTATAGATAGGCCTTCTGTCTGCCAGCAGAACTGAGCCTAAAGGCTTAATCATTGCTCCAGCTGTTTAGCTCTGAGTGCATCAGTGCTGAAACTTCTACTCTATACTTAATTAGCATTTGTGGAAATTGTCATGTAGTTTTTACAAATTCATTACCAAAAGTTAGTGTGTGGATCCCTCACCATCATACGCATATGTGCTTGCTGAAGATCCTATTCTAGATTTCGCTGTTATAATAAGATCCACTATTCTGGGAGGACTATAAACTAGATGTTGGAGCGTGGCTGTGGGGATTTGTGATCATTCAGCTACAAGAGCATTAGTGAGTACAGATACTGATGTTGGGGTGCAGTCAGTGTTCCAGTTCATCCCAAAAGTGTTCAGTGGGGTTGAGGTCATGGCTCTGTGCAGGACACTCGAGTTCTTCTACTCCAACCTTTGCAAACCATGGAGCTGGCTTTGTGCACAGGGGCATTGTCATGCTGGAACAGGTTTGGGATTCTTAGTTACAATATTCCTGACAATAGTTTGCATAAGGACCACATATGGGTGTGATGGTCAGGTGTCCACATACTTCACATAATTTACTCCAACCTTCACACAACATGTCTTCATGGAGCTGGCTTTGTGCACAGGGGCATTGTCATGCTGGAACAGGTTTGGGTCTCTTAGTTCCAGTGAAGAGAAATTGCAATGCTTCAGCACACAAAGACCTTCTATACAATTGTGAGCTTCCAACTTTTGTAAGGAACTCCATACAAGTGTGACAGTCAGGTGTCCACATACATTTGGTCGTTTAGAGTATATTAGACCATATGGTGTAATCATTATAATTACAGCATTGTTGTTCTTTTAACTTACTTCAATCTAAAAATGGGTGTTTGATTTTCCCCAAAGTCACTTTCTATTTTTAAACGATAATACTCATTGCAGGAAATAATACTGAGATAAAAGAAAGCCACAATATTTAGCATAAGTGCTCGCATTCATTCTGTGGTAAAGTACTCGTATGGTAACTTGTATGTACATTACTACAAAGATATCTTGCATAAAGGACGCACAAATAAATGAACTCGGTTATATCCTTACTGTGGCCGGTCTTGATTTTTCTCGTGAGCTACATGACTTTTCTTTCCTAAAAGCCCCCTGTTAGCACACACATGTGTCAGGCTTGGCCTGACAGCTGCTGAGCTAAGCTTTCCCCACCTCTGCAGTTATGTAATGTTCGTGAAGAGGAAACAGTGCTCTTTCCGCATGCACGCATCTGGGCCATGACTGAAACTGTCACCTAGCAAAACCGAAGTCGTGCAAGCTGCCGTGACCGTCTACGTACATGCAATGTTATGTACTGTATTTTAACTACGTCCTAAAGCAAGCAGATGGTGTTTCTGGCTTAATATTTTTGACAAGCTCTTCTCAAAATTGTGTTTGGAGAACGAAGTACATAAACAGCAAACATCCTGTGACCAATTTTGTTGGAAAAAGGTTTACTCTAGATTTCTTCCTGCTGCAAGAATGCAAAACCAAGGTCCGGATCGTTCCAGAAAGCAGGTTTTGGATACTGAGGTACCTCTATACCTGCATTCTAGTATCTTTGCTTGACAAGTCACAGCCACACAACACTGCTAACAGTGATCTGAAATTAAACACATACTCCTCTGCTCTTGGCCTATTCTGGTCCCCAGGAATTTGGAGCTCTTTCTCTCTTTCGAGCCAAGAGCAGCATATTTACCATGTTTTCTAGGAACAGGAATTGTGCATATCCAGCGGCTGTGGCTGAGGATTCTATTCCCATTTCGTCCGTCTGCAGAAGTGCTGCGTGTGTATCTTTAGAAGGGTTGATTTTTTTTTTGTCCACCCGCAGGGCTAAAGGAAAAGATTTGTGATCAAACTATCAAGGGTGTAGGTGACTGCAACCTTTATGTATTCTTAGGAAAAAGCCTGGTATGTCTTAACAAGGCAGATAAGTAGGGTGCCGTTTATACATGCCACTGTAGAACTGACATGCACTTCTACACAGGCACGTCTTCTGCTCTCTCCTCTATCCGCATGACCACAGATCCAGTTCCACCTTTCATTTTTTTTGTTTGTTTTTTTAATAAACCTTAGCGTTAACACCTGCAGTGTAAAGCACTGACAATGGACCAGGAGTGTTTTGTATCTTATGTGTTAGGTGATTGACAGGAGGGGTTAAACTACTGTATGCTCTTCAGGTGAAAGTTTAACCAGGTTGTTGAATGCACTTTTTAATGGTGTCACTAGACTGGAACTTGAGGAATGAAAAGCCATTGTTCAGAGAAAGAAAGAGAGGATGACATGGGGAAAAAAAGAGCGTGAGAGAGTGAACAAGAAAGCAAAAAAAAATAGATATATATCTCTTAAAGACATTCACTGATTAGGTAAAGCAGTCAGGCATGGCTTTCTCCTGAAATCATTAGTCCATTCCAACACAATACACCAATTTTTCACTTCTCTTACGTATATGGTCGACTCGAGAATTAAGAGAGGATGTGCAAAAGAATGGAGTGGAAATAAACATTAAGCACAATGACAATAGAATTTTGGACATGAACATGATCTGGATGTTTGGTGTAAATGAGGATCACATACAAGGAAAAGACATCGTTGGATTATTGCTGCATTGCTGTGCTGTTGTTTTTTTCAATGAGTAATACAGGGGATCTTGGGGAGATTGCTAGTATGATGTATTCAGCTAATTAATAGGCTATATTAATCATAACCAAAATAATTCTGATTGGAAACATTTCATTTCAGGTAGAAGTGGTCTCTTCCACTTGACCTTTTACAGAGCACGCTGGCTCACTGAAAGGCTTAATAACTGTAAAAAAAAGTATGTAAATCATACATTATGGCCTTCAAAGAACACCTATTTCAGATTGACATGTTCGACACCTTACACTACCATCATCAAATATAACATTGACTGAGGGAATGTCGTTTCCTGTTTGTCTCTTCAGTCGGTTACACAATCGAAGCCAACCTGATACACAAGTTGAAGCTGCTCTGGTGGCCTGTTGTGGCCTCATGCCTTACCATGATGCTTTATGTTAATTTCCCTGTAGAAGGAAAGGTCAAGAATCCAATATCTCACTTTACTGGATGTCTGCTGTTGACATTCCCACTGCATTCCAGGTATTGAAGTTGCTAGGGTGTGCATTGAGAAATGGTCAAAACAAAGGTAAACTCTGCCAGACTGTTTTGTTTTTTCAGTATTGTGGGAAAATGTTGGAAAATATGTAACATCTGCTTTTGCTTTTATTTGCTTCTTCTTCATACATTCCTGCATATACTTGCACTAATTTCTTTCACTTCATTTATTCTTTCTTGGTCAGTTCTCTTAATTCCTGTCTACATTATTCTCATATAGCAAGTGTGTGTGTGTGTGTGTGTGTGTTAAACACAGCATATACATCCATTGCAAACGCTTCTATACCTTCTAACATTCAAACTTAATTTCATCAGTGAACCGGCTCGCAACAGTCAGGTCATATAAAACATGACTTCAGTGAGCCTGAAACGTGTCTGAAACGTGACACATGCTGTATGACACCCACTCATTTGAAACTCTCACATTTCCGATTTGTCACGTGCACGTGCGTGTGTGCATGTGTGTGGGTACGTCTGAGCATTCTGCTTTATATTGCATTCTGTGTTTTAAAGTAGATTTAAGCAGCATTTTCTATTTTCTTGTCAGAATAGATAGATAGATAGATAGATAGATAGATAGCCACACATACTGCATACATATGTGCTATATACATAAATGCATGTGTTATATTATATATAAGTGATAACTTTTGCATTTGTATTATATTTCTTCACCTGTTCCTGTTAGTTATTGGGTGTGTTCCCACACTGTACATACTGGTTTGTGTGCATGTGTGAACAGGAAGTGAGCAAATAGAAGCTTTACTCACTGAAATACTTTCCCATAGTCGGTTTAGTGTCACATTTTTTGCAACAACTAAACACTAATCTGAGTGTCTCATTTTCCTAAACAGGGCTGAGCATACTCGACTGGCTGATTATTAAAAAAAGAAAAGACTTGCCTGGATAGCCGGTGTAAAATTGCTTTGCACTAGATAACACCTTGTAGCTTAGGCAACATCTTATATCGAGTGTATATTTTGTGTGTGGAAATTATATGCTTCTTTGCAAGTGACATCTACATTTGAACTAAAATAAAATAAAACATAACACTTTCTGTCAAATCCAATTCTTCTTAAATTACTGAATATATCCTGTAATCGTCGTTGTCGTTATCTGTTATCTCTGGGCTTCTACATATCACTTCAGCGTTTAGTTGGAGTTACTGAAGCGTGCTAGATTAGCCAATGCCTCCTAAGAGGCTTGCAGATTTACTCCCCTCATCTGTAGCTTGTTACAGCACTGTAACGTGGTGGGGAGGATGACATCATATGAGTTTTAGTAATTTACCCGCCAGCCCTCTTCAGCGGCAAGGAACCCACAAGTGGACCCAGACACACACACACGCACTGGATTTTTCCAGGAAAGCGAGAGGCCCCTTTTGGGGAGACTAAGCCAACTGTAAATGTCACAAATGAATGAAGGGCCTCAATTCAAAATGGAGTGTAATTCAGCTTGCACCACAGCTGCAGTGTTTGATCTGCGCAAATCCAATCCGTCCCAACATATTAGCAAAGAAAAGAGGCATTAATTCTTTGCCATGTTATGACATTGGAGAAAAGGTGGGGTTTTGCTTTTTTTTTTTTTATATATATACATGTTCCCAGACATAGTTTGGAGCCAGTCTTTCTTCATCTGTAGTTAGGTTTCTGTTCCAAAAACCTGCACAATCTTCTAACCACAGGCCGAACTCTAATAACCCTATCAGCACTTGATATGTTTGCACAAGTCGTTTGGGATTTGAAAAATACCTCTCCAAGGGCCTTTGGCAGGATAATATGTATGCAAATATTCTGTTGAGTGCTTGATTATGATTAATGTAATGAATAACAGCCACTGTAAAAAAAAAAAATGTGACCACTGGCTACTTAAAAAAATATATGGCAACAAAGTGACACATTGAATAGATTTTAATTAAAGTACCCAAAAAAAACTAAACTAAACAAAACTAAGCACATGCACCAAATTCATTGGGCGAAAGTGAAAGGTGATTAATACCAAAGACCTCTCAATGAGTAAAATATATCAAATTTCTGCATCTTTGACTTTGCTGATAAAATATAACTAAATTTTACTCAGCATATCACAGCTTCAAGCAAAACTGTGTAAAATACAATGAATTCAGCTCAATTCAATTTCAAACTGCATAAAGTCTTTTTTATTATGCATATATTACTGTTAGTTATTTCGTAAATATTAATGAACCCCGATCCCACTTTGTACAGCACATGTATACTATAGTAGATGTTCTACTTTCAATTATTGTGATTGCCTTTAAATCCACTATTTAGTATCTTTTTTACTAAAAGTGCAACACTTTTAGAACCGGCAGCTGTTTGCATTTTGAAAAGGAAAAACCATAATCTACAGTCCTGTCCACCCATTCATGTTGTTAAAGTCTTTGTGCTTTGTTCTCACAAACAATACCCTCAGTGTGGCTGCTTTCCAATCCCAATGCCAAAAAAAGGTTTAATATATTGACATTATGGCAAAAACTTCCCAAGGGAATTTGTGTTCTCTGTGTAGAGCTGATTACCTCACTGTGGTATCCGATAGTGACACTGAATATCAGTGGTCTCATTCACCACGTGGGAGCTGGACAGCCTCAGCCTGGGTCTCTGCGGTGATGTAATCTAACTGAGCATGAGAGTATGTTCTTGGGGTTCTGCAGGTTCACTCTCAGTCAGTGTGCAAACTGAGAACCTGCTGAGAATATTACAGACCTAAATAGCACACTCAGGTGAGTCAGGGAAATCAAAGGACAAGGTTATTACAGTCTGTGTGCTTCTGTTGCTTGGACGAATTTCCCTTTGAGAAAAAAAAAACACACTCACCTTCTTAATGCAGAATCTTAATTTTTATTAAGCATTCAAAAGAGCCAGGGTTATTCCCATCCTGAAGAAACCCACTCTGGATCCCTCAGACATCAGTAACTACTGACCAGTATCACTTCTCTCTTTTATTTCTAAAATCCTTGACTGTCTACAATCAACTGTCTCTCTATCTCTCGGAGAACAACCTAAAGGATCCTAATCAGTCTGGTTTTAAAGCGACACATTAAGCGATACATGCTGCTAGATCGGCCAAACTGTCATCAGTCCTCATCCTCCTCGAGCTTTCAGCAGCATTTGACAGGGTCAACGACTCTATTGTCCATTCTTAGGAGTCTTGGTACTTGTGGCTCAGCATGGCAGTGGCTCGCTTCCTACCAAAAAGGCAGGTCATATCAGGTGACATGGAAGGGATCCACATCTACTCCATGCAGGTTCTCCACTGGTGTCCCTCAGGGCTCTGTACTTGGTCCTCTTCTGTTTTCCATCTATACTAGATCTCGTGGTGAGGTAATGTCCTCACATGGGTTCTCATACCACTGCTATGTAGATGACACTCAACTAATCCTCTCTTTTCCTCCCTCAGACACTAATGTTTCTGCCCAGATCTCTGCATGTCTGGCAG
>JAQMYM010000004.1:15550459-15562785 GCA_030014255.1 Parauchenoglanis ngamensis | reverse complement strand
ATCAAAGGCTTGATGTGCGCATCAAACAGAATGGGGAAAAGTATGATACCTGCTTACTTTAACCGTAGTGTGGTTGTTGGTACCGGATGGGCTGGTTTGATTTCAGAAACAGCTGATCTCCAGATTTTCAGAACAGTCTCTAGAGTTTACACAGAAAAGTGCAAAAAACAAAAACCATCCTGTTAGTGGAGGGTCTGCAGAAGGTGTGCAAACACCTTGTTGATGAGAGAGATTGAAGGAATATGACCAGACTTTTCTGCAATGACAGGAAATCTATAATAACTCAAATAAGCACTTTTTTTTACAACCGTGGTGAGCAGAAAAGCATCTCAGAACTCACAGCACATCAAACCTCGAGGTGAACTTTTGACTCAGATCTTAGTCCTCACTGATACTGTATTGGAAAAGCAGGAAGAGTTGGAGGACACTGCAGCATCTTCAAGAGACATGAGTTCAAATTTAAAGCAAATCACTGCAAAATGTGAAAAAGGTAAAACTACAATGCACAGCATGTGATACGTTTTCCAGTAGCATCAGTTCTGCCAAGTGGCCTACCTGAGCTTTCGGCTGTGACATGCACAGAGCAGCCTGCTCTCTTTTTCTACACAGTTTTCTTCTAAAAACCCATTTGTATATTAGTTATCAAAAAGAACTCTGCCAGTATTTAAGACATAGTTTTCAGTGCTTTCACTGATTAAAAACGCTATGATTAGCAAGTTTAATCTACATTGTTATCTACTTGCTAGCTAGGTTTTTAATATCAATTATCAGCAAACCCTCATAAATACACCAATAAAATTACAACATCTGATTTAAATGTACAATTGAACTAACATTACAGGTGTTTATTTATAGACAACTAAGGAGCTTGTAGCCTAAACCAGTCAGCTAGCAAGCTGATCTTGCCTGTTAAAACTTTTTTAAAAATAAGGTTTAGCCGTGCTCTCTGGGTGGGAGGCATGGTATACGCTCTCTCGCCCATCAATCACAGCAACACTAACCAACCACGGGGGCTCATGAATGCAGAAGAGGGTAGTCACCACTTTGACACATACTGTGTGTGTTGCACTGCTCTGTGACGCAACACGACACAGAGATTGGAATCACGTATACGCATAAGTACTTATGCATCCAAAACATAATATTATAAACCTATCACCAACACAACTAAACTAAAAGCAATCTGCAATAAGTCATGTTATTAACTCATTCTTGAGGGAATCTAAAAATCTTGGCATCCACACAGTCACAGAAAATGACCCAAAGAATGTCGGCTGCTTATAGGTGAGATGATCATTCCTCCTAGGTCAAAAAGCAAGAGGGAGTTAAATGGATCAGTGTTGCCTGGCGATGGCACCTGAGAGAATTTTTACAACAACCCGCCCTCCTGCCTTCAGCAGAAGCTCTCCTTCTGTACCACACAAAGATCCTGCATCATTTCTCAAAGCACACTGCTTTATGATATAAAATGATATACTACAGGTTAATTTTACTGCTCATTTTCACTCCTTCAACAGAAAAATTAATGACTCACTAAAGTGATCACACACATACAGGAATTTGCACAATCCAACTCATGTGAATTTCTGACCAGCGAAGGCCAGGGTGAGGGGCAAGGTTAGCGATGTTGAATTTTCTCATGACTTTCACATGAAAGCCAGTGAAACTCCTTGGAAAGTAAAATGCAAATGTTTTATTTGTTATTTTTATGCAAGCACTGCTTAACAGCTGCAAAATTTAACCCGTGGGTCATAATTATCTAGCTGTCTGTAAACTCCGTTATCGTTTATCTGCACATACTTCAACGTGCACCGACTACTTTTCTCCAGAATTGTACAGACCTGCTCAAATTCACTCACGCTTTTAAACAACGGTCAAAATAAACACTAAGAAATGCCTGAAAAGATTCCAGTTGCATACCAGTGCACTGCCACAAACCACAATCTTAAACTATACACCAATGTGGAGAAGAGCAGCATGGTAATACATGCTAGAATTATGACACCCATTATGGCAATCACTTTACTGAGTAAGGGATTTTTATTGCTCTGGAGACAGCAAAACAAATAAAACAATTGCCAGTAAGGAATAAAAAATGAAATGCTGTGTTAATAGTGTTATATGAATATAGTGTTATATGAATTGTTCCTATTAACACTATAATGTATTTGAAACGTGTGAGTTGCCTTGCAGCTGGAACTACCGTCAGAGCCATGCTGTTATAGAAAATTAACCAACACCGTAACTGAGAATTTTGCTCAATGCGCAGACAAGCTAGTTATAGCCTAGCTGGAATCCTGCAATGCATTCAGCACACTAAGCCAACAGACTAATTAAATTACAGACAAACCCGACAGGATGAGACAGAGATGGCTGGCATTCTTATCTAATTACCGTCTTAGTTATTCTCCAGTAACGGATTATTCCAACACTAACCTGTTCCTAATTCCACAAACAGCCAGTTCAGGTATTTTCTTTGAAACATTCCTGCTTAAACTAATGAATACCACAAACCTCTAGGTGAGAGTACATTTATACTTTTCGTGCATTGTGTGAACATAATACAAGTCACATGACCGAAGCACTTCAAGAACCCCAGTAAAAAGAAAGCAGGCACCTTATATCATGTGCAACTGCAAAACCAGAATGTTTTCTGTCGGTTGATTTCTCTAGTTTTGTGAGCGATAGTTTCCAAAGGATGAGTCTGTTTCTGCTTCTCTTTATTTCCTCACACCACCCCTTCCCTTGATGACCCAACAGCCTTCATCAAAACATTCACTGACTGTCCAGAAGTCTTCTGCAGTGACTTTGCAAAATGAAACTGATTTATGATCTATAATATTCCTATATTCCTCTATGTACATCATTGTCCTGTGTGTATATGTATATGGTGTGTGTGTAAGAGTGAGCACAGAGGAAAAGCTTGGCTGCAGCACTGAGAGTAGTGACATAGGTCGAATTTTTGGAGCATTAGATCATATCCTCACATCTCTAAACAGAGGAAGATAAGAGGAACTCCCTCTCTCTCTCCCTCTCCCTCCCTCTCTCTCTCTTCCCCTTTCTCACTCTCTAGCTGTCAACGTTCACTTAGCTTGGTATCTACTGTTGAAAACAATACAGTGTGGCCTAGTGTGTATAGCTCTAAAGAATGGCATTTAACACAGTGGATATTAAAAGTCTACACCCCCTTGTTAAAAACACAGGTTTTTTGACAAATGTTTTTCCACCTTAAATGTATTATACAGCAACCACATGTTTTATGAAGAAAATAATTACAATAACCTGGGTGCATAAGTGTACACCCCCTTTCATAATAGGGCATGTGACTGTGATAAGAACTGACCAATCACATTCAAATATTAGACGTACCATGAACCACTGCGAAGGCCGTCATCAACAATTGGAGAAAATGGAGCGCCACAGTGACATCACCCAGAACAGGATGTCCCTTCAAAATTGACAAAACCTATCAGCTGCTGAGAGACCTACGGCAACATTAAAGGAGCTGCAGGAATCTTTACATGTGACAACAATCTCTTCACATGTCTGGGTTTTGGCGTAGGCTGGCTAGATGAAAGCAGTTTATCAAGAAACAAAAACATCCAAGCCCGCCTAAAACACCCCAAACCATGTGAAAAATGTGTTATGGTCTGATGAAACCAAGGTATAACTTTTTAGGCAAAATTCCAAAAGATATGTTTGATGCAAAAACAAGACCCACAGAATACCATACCCACACTGAAGCACGGTGGTGGCAGCATCATGCCATGTTGCTGCTTCTCTTCAGCCGGGACTGAGGCTCTAGTCACGGTAGAGGGAATCATGATTTTCTCTGGAACTTGTGTTTTCGTTTTATAACGTACTGATCTTCCCAACAGGGTTTTGGGATTGATGGTCATCACAGGCCCTGACATAGTGAACTGGCATGAGCACTTCTGTAAGTCACGCTGGATAAGGGCTGCTAAATCTGCTAAATTCTGCAAAAAAAGTAAATGTAAAATAATCGAAGAGATCACAACACAAAAACATTGTTCAAGATTTAGGCTTAACATTGACTCTAATGTAAAAGGGAAAATGTGTGTAGAAGGCAGAATAGGCTGGTCAACAGTAATCTATTACACTTTACTGACTACATTGACAATTTCATACTTGCAGTGAATTTCTAACCATGTGCAACCAGATAATGCAGGAATTAAGTCGTTTCAATTTATAGATCTGTGTGAATAAAGGTTATTTCATTTCAGGTTTCTGTTAATATCTGAAACCACTGTAAGCTGTGAACCACGTGAGGTTCTGTACAATGCTAACTTCACACAGATTAGAATGGGTGCATTGCACAGAACCAGCTGATTCTGAGATGTGGTCACATTATGAGCAGTAGTTGGATGAAATACTGAACTCAAAAGCGGAGACTGGCTAAAGATAGATCACTTTCTAATCACTAATTCAAACCAGTCATCGTTTATAACAAATTACCTCCAGCTAAAGGTATTCCTCCACAAACGCTGACATAAATTACATCAAATATGTGCAGAATTTATGCACTGTTTCTTCCTTACAAGTATGTTCTGAACATGAATCATTTTCTACACAGCCGTCCATCCCAATTTTAGCTTTGGCCTCTAGTTCATCTGATTGATTTGCTGTTTTCTTATCATCCCATGCAGAATCACTAGATGCTGGCATAGCCCTGTTTAATGGGAAGAGCCAAACAGACCTGCTTCCTGTATCCAGTAGGACAGTTTACAGTCAGAATTGTAGACAGGAGCAAAAAATAAAGTTGAGGTTTTGGGAATAAGGAGTTTTTGCAACCTACTTTATATGTTGATATGGTGACATTTTCTACAAGGAGGCATTTATTTATTTATTTTAACATTTATGGAATGAGTCTCCAGTGTCAGAGCTTTGTAACAGGCAGTAAGTTTTCCACTACTGAAAGTCTTCAAGACAAAAGACTTTCTCAGGTTTCACAGCTGCATGACAAGCAACTTTTTTTTTTTAATCTAATTAACTTCAAGAGTGAATAAAAGAGAGACTGGACAGGAAACAGCTCTTTTTAACTGCAGTAATATAAGCGATAACAGGAACTAACTTGGTTGGTGGATGTTCCACCACATTAAATATAACTATACACAGATAAAATGAACAACACAGCATGTTGCTGTAGTATTAGAGGAAATAGCGCTTTGGGATGTGCTGTTAATGGATGAATCATCCTTGTCTGGGTGCTAACACTAACTCACTTTGCACATGGTTACATCACGCTACTCTGTCTTTGACTAATTGATTATTTCCATTAGCAGTCTGCTCAGTCATGTTTTATTTCTTACTTACTGAAAAAAAAAATCACTGATTGAATTTAGTCAGGAATATAGCACAGCTGGATGTATGTTACCACCTTAAAGCTGATTATTTTGTAATAAAAGCACATCTGAAAGTGTTTTATTCCTCTTAAACCACAGCAGTTTGCCAATGATTACACTTTTGCATTAATTAAAGAATGACACATTATATGCATTTAAAGTTTAATATTTAATCTTGCAGAATATCTGAGAAACAAGTTAGTTCTTGTTATCGCTAGTTAGTTATGTTATAGCAGACAAACATTTTTCCCTCACTAGCCGTCCTCTTTTTTTCTCTCTTGAACTTACCTTGAATTCTCTCTCTCTTTACCTCTGACCATTACACTGGAGACTCCTTCCAAAATTAATTACCACCTGCTAACCAATCAGAATTGACCAGTACTGTAGTACAATGAAAGCTGTGATCAATTTAAGCAAATGGGTAAAGATTACGCAAGCTAACACCATCTGCTTTTACACTATACTTATCACATTCCAAGCTTCATGGTCATAGACTCAGTTTACGCTTGCAAGCAATCAGAAGGCATACCAACCTTATCAGCAGAAAAATGTATTATGAGTGTGAGATTGGCCCTGATGAGGACGGGGTGACATTCCGACATTGCCCAGTATACAGTAAAGCTTTGATCTGGAGATTATTGAAGAGGGGTGGATGCAATGTGGGCTGTGGATGTGCGGACTTGGGTGGTCTGAGAAGATCTATGATATTTCTGGGGAAACTTTTGAGCTGCACTGTATTTGGAATTTTCTAATGAAGAAATTGCACATTTGGTTTGTAGAGTAAGCAGTGTGGGCCTGCACTAGAACAGATGTCTTATCAATGAAACTGGGGGAAGGCAGATTCACTCCCATACCCACCCAAGAATGTCCTTCAGCCTGAGGCAGCAGTAAAAGTGCAACACCCAAGAGCGAACACTTAAGAAATTGCATACCTGTATCTTGCTGTTGATAAGCAGACTATGTAATATAACATCAATACCTGTCATTCTGAAAACATTGCTCTGCCCACATGCCTGGGACAGAAATCCCACGTTTAACAGTAATTGTCCCATGACTAACAAGCCTTGGGTGTTTTTGGCACCGGTCCTGCTCTGCACTTTACAGTTATGCACCAAGACTGTTAACAGATGCATATCTGACTCAGGTCACAAATTGTCATTAGGAATGACGACAATTCCAGGGAGTAATAAATTTTATGACTCTGCTAAGACTCAACAATCATAGGTTCCTTTAAGCAGCTGATTGATGATCTGAAAGTGAAACTTTCAGTTTAGTACTATAGTACTATACTATACTATACTATACTAGTACTATAGTACTGTACTATAGTACTGATAACTGATAACTTAGGCAGGGAAAGCTTATAAAAAGACATCAAAGCAATTCCAACTGACAAATTTCATCCATTTGAAATCAAGATGACCAAGAAAGCGTTTATACTTTCATACTGCCGATATGCAGGGCAGAAAGGAATAGCAAACCCCCAAATGACAGCAAGAACTTGCTGGAAGGGTTTTCTGACACAGGATCGGTTGGGCTTTGTTTTACTGTGCAGAAATAATCTGCATGGAAGAGCCATCAGAAGCAAACCTTACCTTCGACCTCGTCACAAAAGTAAACATCTGAAGTATGCAGAACAGTATTATATAAGTCAGAGGCATTTTGGAAACAAGTGCTGTGGGCTGATGAAGTAAAAGCGGAACTCTTTGGCCAAATCACCAAAGGTATGTCTGAAGAAAAATGGGAATTTGATGAACACCTTGCCATCTGTTAAGCATGATGAGGGTGGCTCTATTTTGCTTAGGGGTTGTGTGACAGTCAGCAGTACAGGAAACAATGCACAGATAAATGGAAAAATGGATTTCAGTACATATCAGCAAACTCTGGAGGCAAATGTGAAACAGTCAGTCATGAAACTAAAGTTGAAAAACTTACCCAAAACTCCACCATGAGCTACTTAATTAATGCAAGTTGAAGCTTTTGGAACAGCCCTCACAGTCCCCTTACTCGGACACTTAATCACTGACAATCTGTGGGTAGATCTTAAACATGCTGTGCATTCAAATGGCTCAATTGTATTTGGAACTAAAAACATTCTGTAAACAGAAGTGGGTGAAAATTCCTAAAACAAGAATAGATAGACTCTTAGTTGGCAACAAAAAGTATTTGTAAGCCGTGATGTCTGCCAAAGGGTGCGTTACGAAGTACTGACTTAATAGTATTTAAACTTTTGCACATGCCACAATTAATATATATTTTTTCCTATACTATATGGAATTATTATATGTAATGTACATTAACATTTGCAGAAAAGATTTATTGCTTGTGCTTATTTCTTTTCATTAAAAAAAAAAAAAAATCAGCAAAATAGGTTAATTGGTGAGGGTGTCCAAACTTTTGCATACAACCGTATGTTCAATAATAGGTTAATGAAATAAGGCTTTTAGTGATTTCTTCCAGGAAATACTCAGGATGAAGCTAAAACATTCCCACACAACAACTAAGATTACTGCTCATATAAGGACTAATAATAACTGATACCCATTGGAAAATCTATTCTGATCTTCTTACCAAGGTCAACTAAGAGGAAGTTCTAAACTCTTCCCACCAGCAGACTCTGAGAAGCCCTCGGCAATTTGGAGAGAGCTTCCACTTTTGTTAACACTGTCATTTAAAGGTTTGTGAGGGCTGGCTGATACAGACCCACTCAAAAGAGGGAGGGAGCAGAGGAAAGGAGTAAGGGGTCTCAGCTACCATGCTCTTTCTGATCCCTGGTCACTACTTCCCAGGACCGTGGCTGGCCCTCTGGGGAACACTTTCCCTTACAATTATGGACATAGCCTCCATATCAGGAAATGTCTCATCACTTTGACCTACATTGTGCTCTGCTCATGTTATATTCTGTAGGCTGGACAGGACATTTTTGACTTGTTAAGAATTCAACTTCAACATGGCGGTATTTCCTTCCGAATTTAAAATCGTTACCAATAGTATATGAAAATCCAAAGCATCCCTGACCGTTTCATACAATCAGACATGTACTGTACAGCGGGGTCTGCAGAGTACTTCTCACTGGCCGTTGGCGTCTTTGATATTTATATAAGCGTCTGTAAAAGCAACTGTAAAAGGAAGTTAAATGGGCGTGTGTTTTGATTAGACCTGCGACTGGAGTTTTGTCTCCTAGTTGGGAATGTCACCATTGTAAAGGAAATTAGAGCAAAAGGGTGGCTGAAATAAATATAGACATAGAAATAAATAGTAGCAGGGGTGCTACAAAATACTTCAGCATTTGTACCTTGTTTCTATACCTAAGCATTATTTTGGTGAATTTATACTTTACATGAGTTGAAATGAAATATTTACAAACTGGACTTAGTTTAGCACCTAATTATTTCAGTTTAGCATCCAATCCTGTTCATCAATCTAGAAAAGTATCCACTGAGGTAACTATTAAGGATCATGCCAATCTGTGTCTACTCTCACACTATACAATGTAATGTTGTGGCTATGTGTGCGAAGATGCAATGTTGAGTTTATGGATGATTGCCTCTGGTGCTACCTCAGTAAACTGTTTCAAGGGAATAAACAAAGACTCGTATCAAATAAGGTGTCTCTTTTGCCTCTCTAGAAGGCAGGAACTTTTACATCTCATTTGAAAAACATGTTGAGGTACGTTTTGCTAATTTGCAAACATTATCTGCGTAGATGTACCTAAGCCTGTTTTTTTTGCCAACGTCAGGTTAGACTAGCATGCATGCCAGTAGCTAGCACAATCAGCTAGGCAAAACAAGATTCTAGTTAACGGTAAACATTGATTACTAACAGATGTTTTACTTCTGATTAATTCATAAGCGTACTACGTTGAGTTAGGCATGTACATGACCAACAAACTGAGACTGAATGACGTTTTCAGGCAAAACATCCTTTAAAACGTCTAACCCTTTCTGATATGTCATTAACCTTGTAATTAAAGTTATTTTTCATATGAAAACATCACAACTTCATTTTATCAGGTAAAACCTTTAGTTTTTAATACTTGGGTACATTTAAAAGTAGCAACTATTTGACTTTCAATTGAGTATATTTTTGCTGGATACTTTCAATTCAGTAAGATTTTGACACATTATCTACTTTATACTTTGACTGACTACTTTTTATTTTGACCTCAGTACTTTTTCCATGACTGAATAGTAGTGAAAGAAAGGGTGAGTTAATATTAGTATGACGAACAAAATATTTATTCTATTCTATTTAATGTCTAAAAATATTTCAATTTACATTAATTTACACTGATGATCCAAGCAAACACATGATAGTTATGTTGACAGTGGCTCTTTAAAGAACTAGGTCAGAACCTTAACTACTGAGCTTCTACTGGCCGCATATCAATGATGCTGAAACACGAATGTGTATTTGTGAGAAAAGGTTTGTGCACCCTTTGGAATTCTATACAGATCAACATAAATTGCTTCTATGTATGATCATATCCTCATTTAATATAAAAGTAAATACATTTGTATTGTACAATAGAGCTGAACTGAATGGAAGTGGACACCTTACAATAAACATTGGAAGGCCATCCTGTAAATTCTCAAACAAATGACAAAGAACGATAGGGTGATAGCTAACAATGTGTGATCTGAAAACACAATCTGCAAATACAACCTGTGGCGATATCCGCATTTCACAGCTTCAACAGCCAACCTGTGGATGCCATTAGTTAGCTAATTGAGTTCGATTAGCTATCCAGATCTTTTGACTATTTAAAGTATGAAAGCTATGTATTAAATTTAAGATGTCACAGATGCTCTGTAGTGAATATTTGCTGAGTTAAATGTGCTTATAGGTAATGCTCATCTTTGCTAGACAGATAACTGTACACCTAAAATCAATAATGAGTTAATATGAGATAGCTAACAAATAACTAGCTAACAAGATGAAACCCCAATAGTGTGTGGCTAAGTTATCAAGCCAGCTGAAGTTACCTTTCTTCATATATACTGTTGCATATTAATGTAACAAGATGGTGTTTATGTCAGCAGAGCTCTCTAGGCTAATTGTTCAAAAATGCGTTCCTCATATATAGAACATTTTTAGTTTTCTCACCAGATGATTTATTTTCTTTTACTCGAGTAATTTTACTTTTTATTCAAGTGAATTCTCACTACATTATCAGTGCTTTGACTCACATCAATTTGGTTTGTACTTTTGAGTACAGGAGATTGCCACATTTTATACCACAGAAATGTCATCATTTCTTCCTATATAGTTATATTTATTGTTGTGGAACTTCTGCGAAATAAGTTATTTCCTCACATTATAGCAGCTATAAACAGTCATTTCCTCACCAGCCTCTTTTTTTCATTCTCATGAAGTCAGTAAACAAACAAACAAAAGCAGGTTGTCATGTTACCATGAGAAGACTTGGCTGTGGTGGAAAACGTATCGATTGTAAAAAGTGCTGACATTGCAGGCTGCTTCCATGAGCTTTAAATAAATATCTCCTTTCAGAACGCTTCACCATATCAATGATTATAAATTTTACCTTGTTAAGTGACAACCCATTTTTTATTATATATCCACCATACAAGTCCTTTTGAATAAGTTGTTCCTATAGAAACAGTAACGTATTACAACGAGTTCATTAGTATAAATATGTGATTTGAATTGCCATGGTCAAAGCTGTTGTTATAGAAAAATAATAATAGCACCTTATGACCAATCAAATTCAAGAATTCAACAGCATTGTGTTAGTAGTACTGAATACAATAATGAAGGACATCCAGGTTTGAATGAACTTTCAGGTTGTTTTTCAAATGAGCCTGGGAACTGGTACAGAATGGGTGTGAGAGGAACTGAGCGCAACAGGTAACAGAACTGTCTTAGATGATTGCAACAGATATGACATGGCTTAATAAAATCATCGGAAAGATTCATCAGAAGGAAAAAGTTGATAGCCTAAGATTTGGGTTTGTATTTGACCTGTTAATGTGCAGAGACAGATATGGAAACAGATAAGTTAAATAGATGTGGAAGATGATTAAGTGAATACAGACACGGTGCAGTCAGTGCAAAAGCTCATTATGGAGAACAGGTTGGGACTTTGATCAGTGATTGCATGAACACCGTTTGTATATACTGAACTAATATCCAAAGGTCTGAGACCACACTGAAAATCTTGGATTTTGTCTTATTTAAGATGCAAAAAAAACCAGAAGATTGTAGAATTTTGAAATATTTAAAACAAAGAATGTAAATGTTCAATATATTGAATATTTACTATTCAGGATTCTGCATTATTTCTAGGTCCTGATTTCAATGTCAAGCCAAAAAATGTATACATGCTTCAGGAACACTTCTACACATTAAATGTCTGGAAGCTAATGTCCACCACTTTGAGTGCCTCTTGTAATTGTAGAGGCTGAAGGTAACTTGTATTAATCTCGTGATGTCTGAATAAATTTAGTATTAAAATATTTATACAAATTTTGCTTTTCCTGAAGTGTGTGTACATTTTTTCTGGCTGACTCTGTATGCGAAATTTCTGTGTTAAAAGCTTTGTACAAAAGGTCAGATGTTCCTCATGTCTAATCTCTTCTACTGAAGCGTGTGATCAGATGACACTCTGATGGATTTGATCTAAAATGGATCAACAGGTTTTGCACACACTTGTGAAGTCCATGCCAGCTTGAGCGAACACTGTCATTAACTCAAACCAAATACACCAAAACTCTGAAATTCATGTAAATATTTCAAAGATTGCACTTTTCACTCAAGTTGTTGTCAATAATATTATTTGTAATGCAATGCACTAGCACTCTCAGAATTTAGGACTCCACTGTATCTGACAAAATACATTTACATTTACAGCATTTGGCAGACCCCCTTATCCAGAGCGACTTACATAAGTGCTTTGAAGTCTCTATCAGTAAATATATTCTGATACTGGTTCACTAGGACCTG
>JAQMYM010000004.1:15514483-15526648 GCA_030014255.1 Parauchenoglanis ngamensis | reverse complement strand
TGTGTGTGTTGGTGTTTGTGTGCGTGTGTGTGTGCGTGTGTGTGTGCGTGTGCGTGTGCGTGTGCGTGTGCGTGCGTGTGTGTGTGTGTGTGCGTGTGCGCGCGCATGCACACTATTCCTCAGAAAATCCTTTCATGACAAGTAACCTGAATAGGACAGAGAGTTTCTCTTTGGTTATTTCCTCACTCTTACATTCATGTGAATATAAAATCCCTTAAATGGATTGGTCTGTGATCCTGGGAGCTCATGCATGTATTCCTCCCTGCTTCGCCAGACTGCTGAGATCATCTTGAGAACCAACTTGCACTCTGAAGGCATTGAGATGGTGTTGGACCCTTTGCTCAGAGAGAGGGTGAGACTGCTAGTCACAGTTCTTCATCTCTGTATCATCCCGTAAGCTGCACACGCAGTATTTTACTGCTCTACACCACATCACAAGCTGATGCAGTGTGTCTGACGCGCTTGGTTTGGACCTGATTACATCTTGTGCAGGGATTCGGCGTGGCTGAGGGGCGGCCCAAAGAAGATCTGAAGAACATGGCGAACGCAGCGGGCCAGGCCTGCAGGGATTTCACACCACCAGGTGGAGAAACTCTCGAGCAGGTAAACTTTAGTTCACAGTGCTCGAATAACGAGTCTCGTTCGTGATAGGCTCAGGAGTCTCTAAGGACTCCTTGTTTGTTTGCTTAAAATTCCTTGTGTTGCTCTTGCGTGCCTTTGAATATAAACACATGTCCTTAATCGCATATTTCATTATAACATATTTTTCTTTGTTTCAATTTATTATTAATTACTTATAAATATAATTTCCAACAGGCACTGAAATCAAATCAAGCCTTTTCTGTAGCTCAGTTTTAAATCATCTTTTTCTTATTTGTGTGCCAATTTCAAATAAATCATCGGCTAAAGTGAGCCAGGCGCTACAAAAACATGCTATTGTATGTTCTGTACTTTTAGCCTTTTGTGTTTATCTGGTGTTTTATGGAAGTCAGGTTTTTTTTCCTCCCAATCCTGGACCTGGTTCACCACTTTCTCTGCATATTTTGGTTTTAATATGCGATCGGATCACAAGTGGACAGAGCTATATACAAATGTAAACCACATCTAAGACACATTCACTCAAACCACTTGCCGAGGTGGAGGTGGTCTGGGACGCATTTGGGCACGCAAGTTTTGTAGTGTAAACTGTAATGGGTTCTGATGCGTCCTGACAAGGACGTAACAGGAAAATACACCATTAATGCATGAAGTGTTTTGGTAACAGTGCGCCACAACTCGAAAAAATGGAGAGGAGCACTGATGTACGTGGTTGGGGTGCAAGAAAGTAATAAAGGGATGCCGCAGGTGTAACATTTTTAACATAACTGTGCAGGGCCCTTTGACCTTATAATGGAAGTGGCATAGATCGTAGCGAAATCTGAACACGAGTGGACACTTTGGAGACATAATAAACACAGGTGTAAACGGAGATCTGTCTTGGCTGTAAACTTGTGCCCAGATCACCCAAGATGCGTTTTAAAATCAAGTGTAAACAGCTAACTCGCACAGTTTAAACTAGTTTGTTAATTCTTTGATGAGTAGGAAGTAGGCACTTCAGGACTAGGATGGAGAAACACTGATCTTTGTCTCCCGTCCCCCTCCTCTCTTCATTTTCCTCCCTATTCCCGCCACTCACTAGCTTTCCCTGATCACATGACCGCTACCAACCAAGAGAGGTGAAGGCTAGCACATGTTTCCTCCAAGACAAATGAAGCCAGCTGCTTCATCTTTCCAATCTGCTGCTAATGTGATATCACAGGGCAACTGAATACACTCGGTGCAAAGCTCTAACTGCCCTCTTCCACATACATGACCTCACAGATGCCTAGTGTCGCTGTGATTGACAGGGGAGAGAGTAACACCATCCCTCCCATCCAGTGTTGTCTTGGACGCCTAGTTACGGATAGCTGTGTCATCATCGAGAGATCAGGAGTTTGAATCCTGGTGATGCCACAGCCATCCGTCATACATTTGTTTTTCAGGGCAAACACTAATGCGTGATCTGTTTTCACTACATCAGACTAAGGACTGTAATTCTGAGAGCACGTGGTCATACTTAACACATGAACAGCTAGTTTGATGATCTCAATAAATGGAAATGGATGCCTGTGTGTGTGCGTGCGTGTGTGCGTGTGTGCGCGTGCGTGTGCGTGTGTGTGTGCGTGTGCGTGCGCGTGTGCGCGCGTGCGTGTGCGCGTGTGTGTGCGCGTGTGTGTGCGCGTGTGCGCGCGTGCGCGTGTGTGTGCGTGTGTGTGTGTACGTACACAGGTCAAGGCACGTTTTCGCAGGTTCCTCAAGTCCATGTTCCAGCGCATACTGACTGACCACTGTCCCAGTACGTGTCCCAGTCCTGTCCCACAGTTTCCAGAATCAGCCCTGCCAACAATCGCAGGACTCGCCAATGACGGGGTTGAGAACTTGCGCGCCCACGCGTTAGTGGTGAGCCACGGTGCCTTTATCCGCGTGGCAGTGCGGCACCTGGTGGATGGTCTGCACTGCAGCCTGCCCGAGGGGCTGAAGATGAGCCAGGTGTACTCAGCCTGCCCCAACACGGGCATCTGCAGGTTTGTCATCACACTACGCCTGGAAGACAGCATCCCGAGACCTGTTGCACTTCACTGCATCTTCATCAACAGGAAGGATCACCTCGCTAGCCTCAGAGACTAGAGCTCGAGGAACAACAACTGCTGAGTTCAGAGACGCTCTAAACCGCCGGTCATTTAAAACTCTAAGGACAAGCCGTCTCCTCCCTAACTACCGAGTTGGAAGGAGAGAGTAGTTTACTAAGCATGTGATCAGTGTCGTATTTTTTTTTATTATTTATTGTCCTGTGATTTACAGTGTAGAGTAGAAAGACTGTATTCTTACGAAACACTATTTATTGGGATAGTATTATGTATTATTAATGAACTGTGTTATTGATTTTTAACTTGGACTGACAGGATGCACTTTATATGCAATGCATAGACGTTTTCTTGTATGGACAAAAAAGACGTGTTAAATTATCCTGTGCCATACAGAATAAAGCGTGACGAACAGTTTATGTCTGACTCACATTTTGAACGTTTTGAAAAATGCCATAGGGAATCATTTCTGTGAATCACTTACCACAGAGATTTAAAAAAACTTATGTCACAACTGCTGTACACGAGCACTCGGACCTACGTTACTAAATCATAACAATGCACAATAACTTAATACATGTAGTAACTGTGAATTGTTGTCCAGAAGATGGCACTGTACACATGGACCTGGACAACTTGGAGAAGCAGCATCCCTGACAGAGGGACCGAGAGAGAAAGGACACGTCCTCGTCGCAGTCGCCCACGCTCTGGCCACAAGCAATCCCGGCCTCTCCCCTTCATTTTCCGTCCCTTGTTGGAAGCGTGATCTTCAGAAGCCTGTCATTTGCGCGTCGGTGTGTAGGCGGTGGTCTGGTCTCATTTGTCACGCAGAGACGACCTGGATCGGTCCATAATCCTCCTGTCCAGAGAGTCTGCGGCCTCGCATTCTTGCCCTCCCACGGAACCTCCTACTGCGCCAAAAATATCGGGTGTAAGCCAAATCCATGGTCACACACATCACATCACACTTATTAACACATGCTGTCTAGAAAACTTGGGACAGTTTGTTTCATTTGAGTTATTCTGATGCAGCTGCACAGATGAAGGTGACCCTCAAATAAACATCCCGTATATATGGCATGTTCAGGATTTGGCTGAACTACATGCCCACGTTGTCACTTGTGTGTACATGTGTGCATCTATAATTATATAGTATGGCCCTGTAGCATTATTTTTGATCCTTTGGAGAGGAAGAACTGCTGGTGATTGCGTAGCTTTTGGTAAAAAAAAACAACCCAGCGAAGAACATGTCTAGGCACCCAAACAAAGTCATGTGAGCAGGATGTTTAGGGATGTGTGCAGTAAGTAGCTGCCTCTCAAACATGTTTCATGCATAATACAAGATTAATAAGAAAAAAATTTTAAAAAGCGTATGTCTAAACAGCTTTTGAGAAATTCTGGCAGTCCTGGCTTTTAATACAAAAGCAGTAGTTGTCATAGCAGACAGGAAATTGTGATCATGTACAGTAGGTGGCATGACAGTTTAATTTCTTCATGTCAGCTTTTACTGAAAGGGATAAAGAGAAGCAACAAGGCCAGCGTCGTCTCTCGGTGGTCTGAGCACCACTGACGACTTGGATAATCTCATACTCTATTCAACAAAACTCTATATTCAGGTTTGACATTTCTATGTTCCCTAAAGGAAAATTGCGCTCTCGTGTCTGCTGTCTAAACACAATCAAATCATTTTTGCTTACAATAACCCCATTACAAACCCTAATGAGTGTATCCTCAGAGGGGGGGGGGGGATTCTGAGGTTTGTGTGTGAGAAATGGACACTTAATTCAGTGTGGTGTAATGTGATGACTCTGCTGAATGCTTTAGAGGTCTCTAGGGCCTGAAGTGGTCAATACTGTCTTCTTGGGAGAAGCATTAATCACACATTGTCTATATACAATGAGGAAGAAGCCTTGGTAACTTATTATAAGCTATTTTATAAACAATGGACTAGCTGGGGTTTGATACAACACAATAAAGCTTGTGTTCATCTTAATGAGAATATGAAAAACGACTGTGTGAACCAATTATAAATTATGTATGATATAGAATATCGGAGCGAAATCTCTCAGCGTCTTCTACGTCCTCATATGTATACTGTACACATTAGATAACATCCAGACTGATTTGACATGGTAGAAGAAGAGTATATTTACAGCAGTATTCTCCCTTTCTAATGATGGCCAATCAGCCTGCACCTCTGCCTTTAATTAGTGGTTTACTGATTGCACTTCCCTTGCCTTCTATATAAGGACAACCCCAGCAGTCTGCACAGGGCTTTTCGGATATCCGGTCCTGAAGGCCGTGCCCTAGCCTGGTGATCTTCTGACTCAGAAAAGGCCAGTGGGGTCATGTTTCCTCCAGGCTCAAGGCTCTAGTCTACATTTTGACCACAATAGTTGCTGCCACTGCCGTTCATGGGGCCTGAGTGGGAAGCGCAGAGAGTGTACATGGGCATTGTGTTTTTCCGGAGTTTATTTTTCCCCCCCGAGTTTCTCGACATAAGTGCACACTTTCGAAGCTTTGCGGTCTGGGAAGCTGATGTGCTAATTGCTACAGGGGGGCGGGGAATGAAATTTGAGCAAGAGCTTGTTTAAGAGCATGTTCCTAACCACCGGTTAAGCCCTTTCACCCCTGTTCGGGTGGCAGAAGTCTTAGGGAACATTGTGTCTTCTGAGCCAAGCCATGCCAAGATATCCAGCAAGAGCACTGGTTCCATTAAAGGGAAACGAAGACGGCTGGTTGATGCAGTGCTTCTTAGTTTCAGGTTCTTGGCAGTCGTTTTCTATTATATATATATATTATATATTGCTTTCTCTATATTCCATACTCACTGCAAAAAAAAGTATCTAGTGAAGATGTCTTGAGTTAAAAAGGAAAGATTATCTAATAGTCCTTCTTATGAAGCTAGACATACTGATTTCAAGCTTAAAATTAATTGTCTTGTTTTATTGCTCGATCATTTTGGTCCTTCTGGAAATAAACAAAACAAAAAAAATATCTGCTAATTAGAAAAGAGTTTTCGAGCTAGTACAAAATAGGCTTAATTGTCTTATATTTCTTTCTCACAATTTTAACAAAGATGAGTATTAGTTGAATGTGCCTATGTTCAAGATCTTTATACTTGCTAACATATTATAGTAAGTTTTCTAACACAACTCATAATGAGCTTTATCCTTCCTGAGGAATATAATCATGATTGGTGAAGCAGAAAGAAATGCACTGAGGCTTGTTAGTGGACCGTTGTGAGAAATCGAAATGAATTGGTAGACAGAGATTTATGTAATCTGATCTAGTCTACTCTTTAAGTCTTTAGTCTAATGCTGATTGAACTGAATCTAATGCTGAATGAACTGTAAAATGTGGTGACATCCTCAATGTTTCTTTTAGAAGCTAATGTTTGTCACATTGAAAGAAACTTTGAAGGTTCTGGATATCTGCTGTGCTCATGTACATTGCGTTGGTCTTTTTTGTCTTCCAAAATGGTCCTCATGCGCCAACATGTACATGTGTTCTTTCAGTTTATCCAGCTTTCTATTCAGTGTTCTCAATATTCAAAGAATCTTTACACAAGAAGGAAGAAGAAAGGAAGTGAATGCATTTCTTTGGATAATTAGAAACATATCCATCCATCCATCCATCTATCTAGCCATCCATCCATCCATCCATCTATCTAGCCATCCATCCATCCATCCATCTATCTAGTGCATTGTGGTGCTGGTTGTGGTTGTAGTGTTTACAACCCTTTGGCTGTTCATTTATTCTGAGCAGATAGTCCGCATGCAGAAGCTTTGACAAACAGTGTTGTAATGCTGCAATGCAGTGAATTATTCAGTGGAAATAATGGACTTCTCCTCCACCAGAGGGCGACAATTCCAAAAAAGAAGCCCCTTTTATGTTCTGCATGCAAAGGGAAACTTTTGCTTCCTCAACCGTTTTGTGCTTTGACCTCTTCTGATGATCCAGATGTCTTATCATCTCTATCACTACCATTTTTTTGTCTTAGTACCACATCAGATTGTATGGATTGGATAGCTTTTCTTGAAGTCAAATATATAAGGTTACTCAATAAACTCATTAACCTGACACAAAGACTGGTTTCCTGTTTCTTTACATGGTTCTTACTGAACTTGTAAAGTAATAAATTTTTCTGGTTGCTATGTGCACTTTTTTCTTTCTTTTTTTTTTGGTCCTATTTCCTGGTTGAGGAACAGAATCATTTTCACATTCTGTGAATCGGTGACTCATTGTGATTTCATCTCTCTCTCTCTGTGGGGGGGGGTGTTTTTATGTCTCTCTCTCTCTCTCTCTATATATATATATATATATATATATATATATACACTATAAAGATGCTTAGGATATCTGACAGTTTTGACCTTGCGGAGACATCTGGCCCATCTTCATGAGCAAAACTACTTTCTTTCTTTTTTTTTAGGTTCAAGTTTAGATGGAGGTGTAGCATTAATTAGTCCTCACAAGGCTAGTAAGCCAAATGTGTTTGTGTGTATGTATACACACTCTCCTTTCATCTGCAAAATTACCTTGCTCGATATTCCTGGCTTTCTGCCCCCACTAACCCACCCATTCCTAGCATGTGTGTCCTACTGGCACTCGAATCAGCCAGTGTGGAAAGGTGCTCATGCTTTCACACTCGCTTTGAGATAGCCGCCGGCGCACTTGACGCCTGAAGGGGGTGAGAACGTGCAAAGTGGCCCACGAATGTCTGATAGAATGTCTTACATTCCTGTGCTGGGCTCCGTGGCCTGGTGTTGGGTTCCAGCCGAAGAGACAGAAAAACTGGGGAGCGCTATACACTCCTTTGAAATCTGGTCCTCAGTTAGTTACTGGTACTTTCCAAGCTAAACAACATCACTATTCTTAGAATTTTGGACCAGTTCTAATCTAGGCAGTATCATTCAACAAGATGTTATTTAAAACCAATACGAAGCAATTTAGCTTTTGGAGAAAAAGAAGAAATATACATTCACTGAGCACTTTATTAGGAACACCTGTATTCCTACTTGTTCATGCAATTATCGAATCAGCCAATCGTGTGGCAGCGTAAAATCATGCAGAAACGGCCAGCAGCTTCAGGTAATGTCACATCACCCATCAGTATGGGGGGAAAATCTCAGTGATCACCATAGTTTTGGAGATCTCAGAATGCACATCATGTCAAACTTGAGGCTGATGACCTACAACACTAGAAGATCCATCAACAACAGCATTTAATTTCATCTAAATGGTAAGATGCTTGTAAGACAGTGTTGTCATTGTTTCTCAATGCCCATACCTGATTCAGTACAGTCCTCTGTGTCTGTCTCTATGGTTTCAAAAAGTTGAAACCATTTTCCATATTTCTAGACTAATTAATCTTTGCTTTCAGGCAACAAAAAAAATACTGACCTAGACTGAAATTTCATGTCCGTGAACTTCTTCACCTCACCACTGATCCAAAATCTCACAGTCCTTTGAACAAGAAATAAAGCACAGATAGTCTGGTTGAATTATGTTGCACTGTCCTGTGCCAATTTCTCTCTCTCTCTCGCTCTCTCTCTCGCTCTCTCTCAATGAGAATCAAATCCTAGAATGATGACTTACATTAAAATTAAACTTGAGGGTTATTAAATTATTGTTGCAGTAAAGTACTCCCCTTATGAGTGTGTGTGCTTTTATATGTGTTTGTGTCTCTTTGGGTTGTTTTTTTTTTTCCTGTTGAGGTGATGAATGACCTACTTTACTTTGTAATTGCACTCTACAGTCTTCTTCAGCTTTTTACTGGGTTTACTGACAAGTTCATTATCCTCACATTCAGCGTTACAGCACGTCTCATTTCTTTATGCTTGATTTGGAAGCGCTTACAGTGTGTTGGAGAAAAGTGCCTGTTAAACAAATGAAGTAGATTATTTAGAAAGTTTCATTTTAAAAAAATAAATGAACACTGCATTTCATCTGAAAAAGAGAACAGTGTTTTTCAGAAGGGTTCAGTCATCGTGCAGGGTTTATACAATGTGAAGCGAAAAAGAGAAGGAAAACAAAAAAGGTGCAGTGTTTTGTGTTTAGTAAACACAATTGTATTTTCCACTATTATAATAGAACAATATGATAATATAAATCAATTTCATTACTCATTGCTTCATAAATCCCTTAAAGTTCACTTGTAGCTCAATTCAACTTTTCTTTCTTACAGCTCTCTTACAATTCCATCTGATAAAAAATACTGATAATTACTTCTGTGTGTGTGTGAGTGTGTGTGTGTGCGTGAATGAGCATGTTGCCCTGTGATGGATTGGCATCCCATCCAGTCTGTATTCTCAGTCACACCCAGCGTTCCCAGGATGGTCTCCGGATTCACTGTAACCCTGACCACCGTAAAGCGCTTACTGAAAATGAATGGATGGATGAGGGATAAAAATTTGGTCTTACTGCCATTTATTACTGTTGGCTCCTTCACAAGCTTTATGCTTGCTGTATTTCTGTCTCTCTAGTACTTTTTGAATAAGATAAGCTAACAAATGAGTAATTGTAAATTCAGTTGTAGAATTCGGCTCCATAGATATATTATTACACCTAGTGGTCACAAATGGTAACTGCAACAAGTGCTAATACAGGCCTATTGGGGCAGAAATCACACTGCCTCATGGCCGGAGGATGATCATTAGGAAGGACAGTTAACAGAACTGCCAGACTAATGTTTTTGGAAGAAGATAGTTAAAAATATCTTGTTTTGTAGCAAATAATTGAACTTAGCATTGAAACAAAGGCAAATTATAAGTTCATACAGCTGGTCTATGATGTACTGAACCGTTTCTATTGTAAGATATATTGCAAAGAACGGGAAAGAGAAAAGGAGATCGTGGAGAAATGCATGTGCACCACAGTGACCGTGTTTCTCATAAAAGCACTATGAGAAAGAAGATAAATGTGTCTTTCCCACTGCCTGATTGTTTTATTGGGGATAGTTTCTAAATCTTTGAGATGTAGTAGGCAGGAAATTTTGATGAAATACAACTCTAGCTTCACGCCTGCAGTTTGAACAACAATTAATCTAAAACCACTCAAAGTGAGCTTATTGACTGTACGCAAGATGACTGTATTTTGCCAACACTCAACTGTTTACTACAGGTTTACTCTAAAAATTATAGTCAAGTCAAGTGTGATAGCCTCTCTGCTTAATTGAATTTGTTCATTAATTATGTCATCCTGCAAAATCTTTGGCTGTGTCTGAAACTCCGTTCTGGATACTGCTCGTATACCAATCTTGATGGAAAGGCAGTCCACAACAGTTACCTGGATCCAGTACACAGCCAGAGCTCACTTCTTGGCTACTGCATCCCATGATGCAACATGGTGATTTCCAGCTTACCAAAATTTCCAAACACATAGTGGACAGCAGAAGTGGGTTTGACTCCAGCTCTGAATATAAATGTGAAATAAATTGCATATTTTGGTGTATTTTCATGTTTTCTTGTTTTTTAATAGAACAAAAAGCCCAAATGATAGCGAATGCTAGCTACCTAGCTCGCTAATGTAACTGAATGGCATCCTTGCTAGCTAAGCAGTTGCTAGCTAGCATTTGCTAGTAGCAGTAGCTGGTTTTCTGGTTTACTGCCCCACGCCCCATGTGACATAGATGTGACAGCACGGATGTTCTAATTTTTTTTTTTATTAATTAAAAAAAAAAATTTCTTTTATTTATCTATATATTTTTTAAGGACATACTAGTACACTACATTGAAGTTTTCAATCCTGCATACTACACTGCATACCAGGGTTAGGAGTAATGTGCAGTACACAGTGGGCCAGTATGTAGTGTGCAGTACACCATTACAAGGTTTCGATCACAGCCTATGAAGACTTCAATGTAAAAACTGTCACAAAAATAACAATGCCTTGTTCAGAATATCACTTCCATCTCTTTGGAGGAAGTTGGAGTTTTCTTCAGGAGTTATTCTGTCCATCCTGAATGATGAATTGTTCATGGAATGTGAAGCAAAGCAAAGCAAAAAAAAGTACAATGAACCACACATTTATCTCCAGCAGCAAAGAAAGTGATGACCTCTAGATCTGGAAGCTGGCAGCATTTATGCCTGAGTCATCCCCCAGTATGTGCTTTAGTACTTAGAGTTCTCTGCCTCTCTGCAGGGGGCAGATGCAGTGTGCTCACAAACCACGCTTCTGCCTCTTATCCTGTCAGCTCAGTCACACTGTGGAGCATTAAGACTGCTTGGTCACACATGCTCGAATCAGGCTTCCAGAAATCTTACTGCAGAAATATAGCCCATTTACTGAGAAAGACCACAGCCAACACCAAAAAGTCAGCTGTATTTGTGCATTCTTAAATAATTCTTTTAGTTAGTCCATAAAATATTAAAAAATCAATATGTAGATGTACACTCACCGCTTCAATTAATCCTCACCTCAAACATCAGAATATGATCTCAGAGAACTTTGACATGACTTATGCATGATGTTGTAGGTGCCATACAGAGTATTTCAGTAGGCACAGGCTCACCAAAACAGGAAAGCTGAAGATTAGACAAAGACTTGCTGGGTCTTTTCCCAATTTTGGTGAGTCAGATTCCTGTTCTTGGCTGACAGGAGTGGGAACCGATGTGGTGGTCTGCTGTTGTACACCATCTGTCTCAAGGTTCAACATGCTGTGCATTCTGAGATGCTTTTCTGCTCACCATGGTTGTAAAGAGTGGTTATTTGAGTTATCATAGCCTAAAATCTATGGACTGTTGTGCCTGAAAACTCCAGCAGACCCTGAAACGCTCTTTTAAAGTCACTCAGATCATATTTGTTTGACATTAAAATTACCTTAAGCTCTTGACCTGTACCTACAAGATTTTTTGTACTGTGCTGCTGGCAAATAATTGGCTGATTTGATGAATGCCTGATTGTGCAGGCATACATGGGTTCAGTGAGTTTATATTATTTTGTTATACAGTAAGTCCATTAGCATTCTGTACTTCTGGAAGCAAAAAGAAAAACACACAATGGCATGCCACATGATTTAATCCTGAATTATGAATAACACTGGCCTTTTTCTTTTTAAAAATGTATTATCCCTCATATCTTTATTTATACATTTGCACAGGTTTTTCCATGAAATTAGGAAGCAGCAAGACCCACCAGACGTGAAAATACAGCTGCCCTCCTGCGGAGTATTAAATGTTTAATGGACATTCACAGTCCTTATGTCATGCTTGGGTAATTCCCTGCCTGCAGTTATTGCCTCTTCTCAGCTGCTGTATGTATACTGTATAACGGTGTGTTCATAAAAACTTAATTTAAAGGGCTGGAAGTGCAGTAGATCCCATTACTTACGCTACTGCACTCCTCCAGGGCACAATCCATATCCATATTGGTACGGCCTTAACAATTTAGAATTATATTTGGAGGAAGGTCTGAGAGAGAGAGAGAGAGAGAGAGAGAGAGAGAGAGAGAGAGAGAGAGAGAGAGAGATCGAAAGAAAGAAAGAGAACTAGACACAGAT
>JAQMYM010000004.1:15496575-15514175 GCA_030014255.1 Parauchenoglanis ngamensis | reverse complement strand
TATTTATATCTCTCTCTCTCTCTCTCTCTCTCTCTCTCTCTCTCTCTCTCTCTCTCTCTCTCTCTCTCGTAACTTCCACCACATTGCTGAACGTCACAAGATTTCTTCTGCACTGCCCCATATAGGACCGGCTCCTCTGTCATCTTTCTATTCCCGATATTTTCCGGATGACCTAGTTTTAACAATCTGCTTGACCCCCTTTGTCTAAGAATGGACATGTTGTTGTCTTCCAGGTCAGTGTTTCTCCATCCTGGGTCTAAATGCCCTTGTACTGTACATTTTATCTCATCAGCTCAGTCACAATCTATTGTTAAAATAAATGCCTTCTATCTGATGGCCTGGATTAGGAAACACCAACCTATATCATTTATGATTTCTCTTCTATTATCCTTATTATACAATGTTATAATATTTATATTATTTTTAAGCAATTGAAAGCCATTGTTTTTTCCTAGGTAAAACCAATCAGAGACCAATGTGACATGAAAAGACTGGGTTATATATAAATGTTTTTGGCATGCTATAGGAAAAATGTAAACTTTTTGAAAGATTCTACCTTAGTCTTTTTCTTTAGACTCTTTGTAAACACCAGTAGTAAGTGAGCTCAACGTGGATCATGCTTCTTAAATGATTTGCTTATGTTGAAATTGCTGTAATTTTGTCAATGTGGGACCTTAACATACCACGAAACACATTTTGAAGAGGGTGGCTAAAATTGAAAGATTTGTTAAAACATACAGACAGGGGATTCGAGAGAGCAAATCAATACAAAGTTATTCTGACTGATCACTTTTATCCTACATGTATGATGAAACATTTCTATCCTGATGGGTGTGGTCTCTTCCAGCATGACTCTGCCCCATCCACAGGCTTTTGTACATGAGCACAAAAATCATGTAATTAATATGCTATGGCCTTCACAGCTGCTAGATCTCAACCCAGTTGATCACCTATGGGAGATTTGGGAGCGATGTGTTAGTACTTATCACCATTGTTATCACCATTATTACAGTCCTGTAGAGACTTGAAGGATCAATGGCAAGGCAACACCCTACACTTTATACTGGTTTTTCCTTTAATTTGTTTCTGAGTCATCTAGAACCGTGTTAACCAAAGGCTCAGCAAAATTTAGACCACGACAGTGAAATGTAAAAATGGGGAGTAGTAGCTAATCAGTCTTCTCAGCAGTCGTTCAGCAGAATCATACTGTTGTCTATCGATCTAAGGCTTAGACTATCTATTCGGCTGTCATTATTGCCCTCTGGGCTCTGACATCATGTTTAAGACATCTGATGATACAGCATGTGACTGCAAATGTGCCAGTGGAACATTGTAAAAAGGCTTCTGCCATGTGATGCAATTCCTCAGACAGGTATCCTGACATTCTTCAAGTGCGTGATCTTTTTAATGCTAACACGAAAAAAATTATTCCTTATATACTGTAGTCATTTAACCACAGCAATACACTATTAGTGAAATGTTTTATTAAGCGTAACTTAGAAAGTTGAAAGGGGGAATAATTTGTTTGTGGGTTAATGTGCAGTATGCACTTCAGTTTATTCTCCATTGTTGTAAAAAATGTTGCCTTTTTATTGCATTCATTGCCTGTATGCGACTTGTAAGGCGTTACAACGCGTTAAAAAGCTGACATGATTGAATATAACTAGATTGCAAAATTAATTGTAACTAATGATGATGATGATGGCTCGTAAGTAAGTGATATCATCTTGCCAGAAGATGCTGCGCTGACGTCATGGCCTACAGAGCAGCGCGCGCGTTTGGTACAGCAGTGCGCAGCATCACCGTGTCACGCGCGCATCTCTGTAGTCAAACCCAGCCTAACTGTATTATTTAGGGAAGAGGCTTCAGGCATGGTTAGGCTGAAATGCCATATGATTTCACTGCAGGAAAATAATAAGCTTATAAGCTTTCATAACCTGTATAAACTTCCTCTGAAAGGCAACAGGGGGGAAAGTGTCAGACGGTAGTGTGTGTGTGTGCGTGTGTGTGTGTGTGTGTGTGTGTGTGTGTGTGTGTGTGTGTGTGTGTGCCATTGCTCTCCGGTGACAAGTGGCCTGTTTTTACACCTTCCTTCTAAATAAGGAAGCGGCCTGGTCAGCCATATGACCGGCGTCCCAAATTGGGACTCTTGTAGCCCCATGCAGAGCCGCATGCAGCTACTGCTTGGGAGCTCATCACAACTTTCTCTGTGCTCCTCCTCCCCCCTCTTCCTCCTCCTCCTCCCGATCGCGCGGGACAGTGCGTGAAGACAGAGTGATGTCGCACGTCAGGATGCTGGGGGCCTGGCAAGGTGTGATAGGTGTTCGGTGAGTGTGGGGCCACACACACACACACACACACACACACAGCGGTCCGGCGTTGCCCCTAAAAGCAAAGAGGCGAAACATGCTAATCACTACTATCAGCACCACCACAGCCACCGCACGTCGCAGCGCGCTCTTGTTCCGTCCCCCACTGACTCCGGGCTCGCGCGTCGCTCCTGAAACCCTGCTCCGTGACGCTAAAATAAGCTCGTGCAGCCATGCCGAAGGCAGGAAAACAGGAGGAGCGGTATTTTTAGCGCCGTGCGCTTCGCACCACGTGCCCCCGAGGTAAACCGGATGGCCATTGCGCGAAGGTCGCTTGTCAGTATGGTCCGCGAGGCCAGCGCGCGCTGGCCGCTCGTCGCTGTGCTCTTCCTGGGCTTGCTGAGCGGGATCGGGCCCCCCAGCGCCAGCGCCACCAACGGGACTTGGCCCGAGCGCCGCTGGGAGAGCCTGCTGTCGCGCTCGGTGCTGGCCATCTCGGGCGAGAGGGCGGACACGAGCTGGGAGAGCGACTATTTGCTGGGCATCAAGCGCGTGCGACGGCTCTACTGCAACGTGGGCATCGGGTTTCACCTGCAGGTCCTCCCAGATGGCCGGATCAGCGGTGTGCACGACGAGAACCAGTACAGTGAGTTTGCGTGCAGAAATCTTGTAACGCAACACACACACACGCACATTCACACGCGTGCACTCTCACGCACACACGCGCACGTCCCGGACGCACAGCTTCCTTACAATATATTATATATTAACATTTAATGCATTTATTAACAACAAAAAAACACCAATATATCAGTCACTGTAAAGTACCCACATGACATGAATGCTTGGACGGATATAGATAGACTGCAACTTATTTTTACACCGAGTCCTTCGGAAGTCCCGAATCCGCCCTGTCCTGTCCTGAGTGGACTTCTGTAAGACCGTTAGAGATTGCCTATTGATTGATATGAACGTGTTTTTTGTGTGTGTGTGTGTTTCTTTTTGGAACGAAGCCACCGCGCGCGCGTCCTGCACGACACCTGCGTGCTGCTTCTCTTGGTGCAGCAGGTCTGATCTGAATGGTAACGCGGTGTTTGTTCTTTCTGCTCAGGTCTGATCGAGATTTCCGCGGTGGAGCGCGGGGTGGTGAGTCTGTACGGCGTGAAGAGCGAGCTGTTCGTCGCTATGAACAGCAGGGGAAGACTGTACGGAGCGGTAGGTTCCTCTTCACTAAGCATCAGTCCTCGTTCTCCTCATCAGTCCTCCTCCTTCTCATCTTGCCTCTGGGTGCTGCACATCTTTTATGTTACACTTCTCTAACACTCAGCTTTTAGCCTCAGTGGCTTGTTATCAGGTGTGAGAACAGCAGGGATCGCAACAATTATGTAATTTTATTCCCAAAGCACAAAACAAAGGTGAGAAGAAATCAACAGACTCTTTTAATTTATGTCTCTCAAAGCTGAAACAATCACATTTCATTGAATTACAGTGGTATAATAACAGTAAATAATGACTCACTATCTATTCATTTTACTCATTTCAGCCTAATACATGGCTTCTTAATGGGCTGAAGAATTGTATTAGAAAAGCAAAATCATCGAAGTGTAACAAAGGGCAAGGACTTGATATGTCTTGAAATTCTACCAAAAAATATGCATGATAAATTATTCACTGCTTATTATTTTTTTATATTTTAATGTCTTTAATTTCCCAGCAGTCCTTAAAATCACGGATATTTAAAAAAATCCAATTAAAGGTCCACTATGTAGGATTTTGAGAGTATCTATTAGCAGAAATGGAGTGTATATTCCATAATATATTTATGGAATTCATAAGTATCTTTTCATTAGTGTATAACTACCTGTAACTACGAATCATTGTGTTTTTGTAAGCTTAGACTGAGCCCTTTATATCTACATAGAGAGCGGGTCCACCTCCACCTCGCCATGTTGGGCGCTACAGTAGTCCAGAACAAACAAACCTGTAGATAGCACCTTCCATATTTTACATTTTTACAAGTGGCAGCGTGACTCTGGAAGGAAGCACCAGAAGGAAGGTGACAAAGAAGAAAGAAGAGGAATCAGTGCTTGCTGGTGCTGGCTAACAAGTTTGAAAACACAATTTTTTTTTAAATGGAGTATCATACTTTTTATTTAGCACAAAAAAGCAAGGGGGTGTGAATGTAAGTGCGTGGAAGTACGCTACAGCCACCTGACGGCCACCGTACAAGCTAATACGCGCTTGGAAAGGGAGGGGCATTCTGGTGTTTGAATCCTACATAGTGGACCTATAATAGTTAGCTCCTTCTAGTGTGTGTTGTAGTCTTCAGGATTTGATATGGTCACTGTTAAGATTTGTTAATAGGTTAAATCTAGCAGCTTTAAGGCCTGTATTTTGGGGAAACCCTTAGTTGTTTTAAGTGCCTTACAACTGAGTGTTTCCCTGTCAGGAAGGATTTCAAGCACAACCCTTTTAGGATCTTGGATCATTATATTTAAATTAAGGGCAGAATTTCCATTTAGGTAAAATAAGTAAAAGTCAAGGTAATCCTTTCTTTTATAGCTCCTAATTATTTAGTATTTACTCAGTAAAGGTATGGTAAATTACCAAGGTAGGTAAATAAAGAGAATCTTTAGAATAAAAACAAAGAAAAATCTCCAATAGTATTTTCTTTCTCTGTGTTTACGTACTTATTACCCAGTAATATACTATAATTTACCATATATTTATCAGGTAAATAATGGTTACCCTTCCTTTTACATTCCCCTAATGGTTTAGGGTTAGGGTTAGGGTAATAGTGGAGATTTATTCAGTGTCTCTGTGTTCACGCTCATATTACCTGTGGTAATAAAAAAATAATAATATACTATAATTACTATATATTTAGCAGGTAAATACTTAGTAATTAAGGAACAGTAAAAGGAAGGGCTACCAAAGTGAATAGCTAAATAATGGCAGGGTTATGTTTAAGCTATTAAATAAAAATAAGTACATTTACAAACTTATTTAATTGTAGTAACAAGGACATTAAATCAACATGTAAAAGCTACATACAACCTAAGTCACTTTTCAGTGTAAAACTAAGAACCCCTGCAGGTAGTTTTAAAAGTGTATAGGTTAGGTGAGCTTATATGTCGCAATTAAATTGATCAATTTTGTGTTTACAAATCCTCACACCTACATTTCCTACATATCAAATATAAAATAACTCATGTATAAACATGCACAATTACTGAAATCACCAAAGTAACAACATTGTAAAAAAAATCTCCAATGTAACAGTATTTCCATAAGTCCATCTGTAAACAAAGGATTAACTAACACTGTAAATATTGATTCAGCACTGAGGATATTACTGTGAAGATCCTGGTCAAAAGTAGGATCCAGCCTTTTAAAAGTTGCAAAAATTGCAAAGACTGAAAAACGACTTTGCTATGGTACTTGCGAAGTCCTTGTCTTCATCGGCCCTGCGTCACCCCTGAGTGTTTTTCACATCATCCCTTCACCCTCATTATAGTCTTGTTGAAAGTTTCAACATCCTTTACATGATAGACTCTCTTTAGTTGCGCAATTAAATCCAGGTCCCTTATGACAAGCAAGTACACCATGACCAAGAAAGCTCAGAGTTTCAAATGTCAGGTCAAAGGAAAATATATTAGAGCTTTGAACAGGAAACGTTGAAATGTTGAAAGCTGAATGGTGAATAACTACTCAATAAATATTAAAATATATTGTGGACAGCTGCTCTGAGATACGGTCTAGCCCTTTAAGCTTAAACTATGGACTTGTATAGTATTCAGTAACTATAATGAACCTTTAATTTCTTCAGTGAATATAATAGGAAAGTTATGTATGTATTAGAGTGAGAAATCTGGACATGTCACCAGGTCTTTTAGAGTTGAAGGTGCTAAATTAACAACTGTTCAATTTCTTAATCTTAGTCAAGATGGTGCTCATAATCAGACCTTAAACACTAGCTGTCTTTCCGTCTAAAGTATCTGAAAGGCAGCATATTACAGAAGGTGATCTTATCTGCATTTTGAGCACATTTTACCAAAATGCCACATGTAACCTGATCATTTTAGGGTCACTATATCACTTTATGGCACAAGCAACAAGCATGCCAAAGATACATATAACAGATGAATTCGTATCATTTTTCTTGTTCATTTTGTGCATAAGATTTGTATACAGTGGAAAATACTTGCTATATCCATGGGGTTTAATTGCCACTAAAAGTAACCATTAAAGTCTTGCTGCCATTTTTATCAGCTTGCAGTAGCCTGAGAGTTTACAGCATTAGCTCAGTCACAAACCCTCCAAACCCAGGAATTTATTGTGTTCTAATTCAAACAAATGTGTTGAGAAGACGCTGCTACACTTTGCATGTTGTTACAGAATCTTGTCTATTACATTATCATTTTTCTAATTATATATGACTGTTCATTTAATTGGGTTTTATAGTCAACTATTTTCTTTATTTCTGTTAACTGTGGTTGTCTTCACTTACAATTACATTCGCAGCTTGTCATTGCTAGTTAGTGCATGGCTGTCCATGTTTACCAGAAGGCTAAATTGTGTAACGGTTAGTTGTCATTCCTCGCTCCGTCTCACTCACCGCACTAAATTTGTCACACGCTGGTGACCTCATGACGCAAAACCCAGTTACGATGCGACCTTTTGCATGTTTTAGACATTTTAGAAAGACCTAATCTAGCTAGGTCACAAATCTAACCTGTGGATAATTGCTGTCTTTGGGAAGCATTCAGACTCAGAGTCAGCAACTTCAGCATGTTCAAGAGTTACATAAGTATTTCTGCATATTCAGATTCTGGTTATGCCGGTACTTAACATAAAATTCTGAGACGAACATTCTAATTGCACATTATTAACATTACCTGGATGCAGTACCTGCAGACCCCTCAGAACAATTGGGTCTAAACTTAAATAAAGGGAAACTACTTTCCTTTAAGCTCTAATACAGAAGATAGGAAATATGGACCGACACGGCAGAATGGGTTTTTTTTTTCCTCCAGTACGATGTAGATAAAATCAACAGAAAAGGAAACAGTAGTTGCAGTAGACAAAGACACAGAGAATAATTTAATTTATTAATTTATAATATGTGATTGTTTGTAAGCTTTAATACAGTTTCTAGATGCACCACATCCAAAACCACCCATAAATTAGAATATCCATTGAAAGAAAGTATACTCAATCTTAAAAAGAGCTCCCAAATATAGTAAATAAATAGCTGAGTCAGTATTCAGACTACGTAGTCATTCATTTATATCAATGCATATCTCAGGACCTGGAAAGGAAATAACTTGTGATAATCACTCATCAATGATGCAATTATAGCAAAATTCTGGGTTTCAGCCATGTTTATTAGCTGCCCGCTTAAACATATGTGATGCAGCATATCCTATTTTTATGTTATAACGTGGAAGTAGTGTTATATTTCATACCAACAGAAAGCATTAAGCTTAAGCTTAAGCAGGAATTGTGCAAGAGTCTTGTTTTTTATCTTATTTCTTATACTAAGTGACCCTATTTTTTTTCATAATAAACTTATAGTAGGATATACCTATTGCTGTAATACTACCAAATAGTTTACAGTTTACAGCCCATGTTCTGTGTATTTATTGTCCTGCACTTGTCTGACACTGTTGTCTAGTTGCACTCTATGTAGTCTTGCGTATTGCCTTGTGTAGCCCCATGGTCCTGGAGAAATGACATTTCATTCCAATGTATGCAAATACAGAGCCCCTAAATGTCATAGTGGGGATTTTTTGTTCCTGAGCTACTTTTGTGTTCCTTTTGTGTTTGTGTTATTGCGAGGTGACACAAGTATTGTGAGGGAACGCAAAAGTATAGCAAGGGACGGGAGCTCCGTATACAAGCTACATAGAGGAATGACAATAAAAACCCACTTGACTTGACTTGCATATGCAGAACAATTGGACACGCAGCTTAACATACAAAATCGAGGTCATGAAATTGTAAGGTGTGTGCACAAGGCACCTTTTCATGCCTTCATTAAGCTAGTTTGAGGCTTTAGAATAATTCATTGCATCCATTTTTGTTGATTTGCGCTCTTGTCTAAAGAATCATGCCCATGGTTTAGTGGCTCGCCTGACCAAGCAGTCTGCACTGGTTACAGCTCAACTTTAATAAGGCCTAATTAATAGTTTTATGTGTGTGACACACAAAGTACAATCCTCAGAAGTATTGTGTACTTATGCTTATACTATAAGTATTGTCTTTGAATAAAAATAAGTGTCTCTTCCGATGTCTTCAGTGCGCTCCAAATTGTGGGAACACTTAACAGGATCCATTCATGAATTTATAATGTCATATCTATCTATTTCATTTGATTTCTATGACGTTTTTTTTGTGTGTGTGTGTGTGTGTGTGTGTGTGTGTATTGACATAGTTCAGAATGCAGCTTAGAGTGAAATATTGTGATTTAATACTGCTTCTCATTCCAGACCAAAAGACAAATGGGCTTAAGCTGATAGATGGAAGGCTTTTGTTTTCTTTGGTTACTTGGTAAAGCAAATAAATTTTAAAAAGCATGGATAAATTGTCTGGGAAATTGTTAACATGGCATCATGGACTTTAATACAGTAAAAACTGGTATAAGGTTACAGAACATGAGAATAAAAAAATGGAAACTAAGTGAAAAGGAGTCATAAGTGGAGATTGTTTGAGACCGATCGTATTTTTATGTGTACATTATCTATGTCAGTCACAAATGTAAAAAGAGCACAATTTACCTTGAACATACGCTACCTCTCATATTAATTCCAACAAAATGTGATGATAAATATGTTGTGTTCTTTTTGCAAACATCTCAGTCACATGACCTGATAAAATTGTATGTTCAATCTTGTCTAAAATCTTTTCGGTCTGATCGGATTCTGTCTCCTTTCTTTTCAGCCCACCTTTAAATCCGAGTGCAAGTTCAAGGAGACCTTGCTGCCAAATAACTATAATGCTTACGAGTCTTTCGTTTACAAGGGATTCTATATCGCTCTCAGCAAGCACGGCAGAGTGAAGAGAGGCAACAAGGCCAGCACCTCCATGACGGTCACTCACTTCCTCCCTCGAATATGAGCGAGACCGGCAGAAGCGCTCTCGTTTTGCACATGTGCTTTGCTCTCCGACATGGGAGACTCGAAACCATGAATACGTACCCACCAAAAAAGAGACTGCACAAATATTACTCCGATAATATTTATTGTGACTTCTTCTATGTATATTTGGATAGCCAAAGTTTTTTGATTTTTATGTATATGCCATTTTTTGCTGCTTCTCCTTCTTCTTCTGTTTTTTTTTACATTATGCTTGTGGATATGGAGGCATTGCCAGTCTCCTCACCTTAATCGGGTGCTTTACAGGACATAAGGAAATACTGGAACAGACAGAAGATGTCCTCTTCAGCTTTACACAGCAAAATGATTTTTTTAATTACCTCAGAGCCGCTTATGGGTTAAAAAACGATTCATTATGTGAGTTATATGCAGAAAATGAATTGAACCCTTTTTTTTGTCTATGCCAAAGCAAGCTTGATAGTTTCATTTGTGCTGTCAGGTTATATATACTAACATATCTAGATTTTCTTTTGTTTTGTTTTGTTTTGTTTTTTTCTCTAGTTCTCCTGCCATGGAAATGTGAGAGCACTTAAAGCAACACGGATCCCTTTTTTTGCTGCATGATGAGCTGAGGTGCCTTGGCATTCCTCCACGCCGCCCCTTTAACATGCATTCTCTGAACGCCCCAGGGAGTCAGAAATAGGGCTGACACGTTAGCCAGAGCTCTGGAGGGACTCTCCCGCAGAGGGGGTGGTGGAGGAGGGGGGTGTTTGGGGGTTGTTTAATCTCAGCTTGATTTTCTTTGAATAGAGAACTGGCCAGTTTATGGGCTGAGCGGAGTGAGTGAGTGACTTCGGTTCTCTCTTTAGTTTACTGTGTCATCTCTGAACTAGGATTAATGGTGCAACATTATCTTTTCCGGTGGCCAAGAGTTACTTTGCACCTAGTGCTTAAGATGTTTTATGGAAATGTGGGTTTTTTTTGTGCAAGTGCGTCCTAAGAAGTATTTTTGTTTAAACATTTGAGACGCTGTGACACCGGTCATGCTCGTCACTGGAATGGCTGAAGATGGTACACTTGATATCTACTAAAATAAGCTTGTTTTTATAGTATGTATGTATGTGCTAGTCTGCTCAAGCAATGAAACTGCTGTACATACCAAGAGCTCCGCCAAAAATTCTGGAAGCGAAGAGCTTGACGCTTCACTGTCTGCTGCTAATGGCAAAGCGTGTTTCAGATTGCACAAAGAGGCCATCAATGCTAGTGTCTGCTATTAGTGGTGGGGTCGGGGTGTGTGAGGGTTCAGGACATATTTATTTATTCATGTGTGTAAGGAGAGAGAACAAGAGAGAGAGTGTCTGTGTGTGTGTGTGTGTGTGTGTGTGGAGTGGCTCGTGGCAGCGTCCCCAGGGAAGTGGGAGTGTGTGTGACAGGCTGCGAGGCTAAGCCTCTCTGCTGCAGCGGCACTGCAGTGGCACAGTGCTGTCTAGAGGCTACTGCTGCTGTTACCGGCAAATAAAATTACAGGGTTGCTGCTATGGTGTTCATATTCTAAGACAGTCATGGTTATTTTGTACAAAATTCAGTATGATTTCTCAAGGCGAAAGCAGAGGTCATCCACTTTCCTCTCCGAACCTTCGAGAAATAGCTCTCTTCAAAGGGAAAAGAATGACACTATTTTAATCCGAAGACATATTGGATGCCGCAGCCAGATTTGTTTGTTCATTCTGCAGGAACTATGCGACTCCCGACCAGGGGGTGGAGACGACAGCTTCCTAAATACCTGAGCACAGTGAGCATCATCATCACAGTTATTCCTGTAAAAATCTGTACCGCATGTTGAGGCCTTGAGATTCCAGCAGTAACCCAGGGCAGCCCTGGTCAGATATCGGCCCATTTTTAGTTCATGGTCAGGGTCACAGACAAGCCCTGAACCCTGACATGCTCGGGGTCATCAGAGACCCTGAGTTAGCCGTCATGTAAGGTAGATTCATCTTCAACTTTTAATCAAGGCCTGAGAGTAGGGATGTCTTCACAGTGTCACTGTGTGAAGGTGCGTCCTGTGAAAAATGCCACAAAACAGGGTACATTAAAGAGAAGAGTATTTCTATTTTCATAGAGTATTTCTTAAAGGTGGAAGACTTAAATGGTCCCTCTAACTAGTCTATTTAAGAGATTTCTAAATGTTTCCCTAAAATCGCTAATCGCCATAATCGCTAATTATCATGACTGCTCTCAATTGGTTAGTGAATATGTTACAAGCAAGCAGCAAACTGTTACCTTGTGTCATATTTGGCTTTTTGTATACTGTTACGCTACTCCCTGATAGGCCGCGTGGACTGAAGCTTGTAGGTGTGGTGTTGGCATAACGAGGAAGCAGTTTTTTTCTGTTTCCACTTCTGGTTGTTAAAAATACTGTATTGCGTGCCGCTCATGTCTCTGGCCTGATCTTTTTCCATCCTTGTCCCTTGAAGAAGTCTTGGATATCATTTGCAGGGATGGCCTCCTGTCACGTCAATGCTATTGTATGCAACTCCTTTTCTGTATTGCATGTTGAGTAGGAAGCTTTCAATCAGAGCATAAAAAAGTGAAAAGCCAAATTAATCCACATCCCTATCTTGTCATATTCTACATACGAGCGTAGAACCACTCGACAGTTTATATGCCATAGAGCCTTATACTGATTTCATATCAATGACAGCTAGCGGAGAGTTTTTAGGTTTAGTCATACACTAAACACAGTGGTAGAGAGTTCTTGTCTGAACATATTTTATACACTAACTTGTGCTTAGACTTAACATCCATCCCTCATCTATACCACTTATCTATTAAGGGTTGTGGGGTTTTGGAGTGAGAGGCGAGGTACACTCTGGGCAGGTCGCCAATCTGTTCTTGCTGTGAGGCGACAGTGATAATCACTGCACCATCACGGTGGTCAGAATAGCGGTCTTAAGCCAGTCTTTTTCTCGTCTCGACGTTCCGTTAAAAAATCAACCATGTTTAATATTATCTTTATTTTTGGCTCATGCAAATAGTGATGATGCAAAATCCCCAGTCTTCAAAAAATCATAGACTTGAAAAGGCATTTGGTGTATGACCGGCATAACTCTGTGAGTAAAGACATTTTGATTTTAGATATGAGAAGTTCAGAGTGTCTCCAAAGTCTAGTGTATGCTTAGCATTCGAGTGGATGTTTGAGTGCTCAAACTCGGGAAAAAATTTGACAAAGACAACTTTAAATTGCATGATGGATCTTTGTCTCACCCAAGGAATTTTTATATTGTTATGTCGTTCTGAGTCATGGGAGCTGTAGCTAGCTTAGTGTGTAGAGGGAAGAATGAACCAGGTGCTGGAATGTTTGAGAATGTGAACAGTCCTGACTGTCAATGTGCATGACATGCAGATTTATTGAGACAGCTGTAAAAATGTTTATTGGGCATGCAATATGGAAGCCGGTTTCCTGTGAGATGTGGCCTGTCAACCTCAGCAGAGCTATGAATGTCTTTGTGAATGTCCATTGTCATTGCAAAGCCCTCAGTTCTTCACAACAAGCGAAGCTCATCCCGTGGCTCAGGAATCTGTGGTGCACCAGGCATCAGAACGCCATACGAGTCCTAAGATTTGGGATGTTGTTGTCCTCTAGTAAGAACGGCTCGCTTTTTTAAAGATGCAGCTGAGCTTGTTGCTAGATATCCTTTCTGATAAATACAGGGAAAGACCATGTTTCTGCAGATGCGTTGTCTTGAATTCACTGGAATTTCTTTTGGTGATGCAGATGGGGTTAAAGTCACTTGATTTATTTCTTTTTTTTTTTGTGAACACTGTACAACTAACCACTTGTCTTCATTGTATTTATATAGTTAGTATTTGAACTATAACGCATTTCATTTTTATGTCACATTACCTCAAATTTCAGCCAGACTGAACATGCCAAATGGTGTCCAGATTCGGCAGAAAAAAACACATTTCAACAACTACTTACTTTTTGCGCACTGCATGGAAATGTTACAGTTCATATTTGTTCAAATGTGCTTGTTAACATGTCACCGGAAAAGTTATTGGAGTTTGGAAACTGTGATTAGAGGGAGGATTTGTGAAATTTCAGATATCTCTCTCTCTCTTTTATTCTTTTATTCTAACCCTTTCTCCCTGCTTTCTCTTCTTTCACATTGTGTCGGTTTGAAACCCCGGTTTGTTCACCCGCCATTCTCCTCCTCTTCACTGTTAACATATACCTCACCTCCTGCCTTAGTTATGATTTCTTACGATGATTGTGAAGCAGTAGGAAACAGACGTCTTCAATCATTTGTTTCTGAAAACCAATGATGATACGTGTGCAAATGATTATATTGGGGGAAAAAAAGTGGGTTTTCCTTTTATTTTTGTACGTATGTGCTGTGCACAGCAGTGTAACCATATTCCTGATACCAATAAAAAGTTTGATTTTGTAACAAGTGTCCCTTTTCTGTATTATTTTCTGCCCACAACTTTTTAAACTTGATGTCCAGCTGATCAGTAAAATTAGAGGATGATCAAAATGTTGTACTTGAATACTATTAACAATAGAAGCAGGAATCTGAAGCAGCAGACAAGCATTTTGTCAACTGACTCATTCATAACCACATACAAATCAATGTAAACTCTCGAACCTACAGGTTCCTAACCCCATTCCTGTTCTACGTCTGTCCCTGCGCTCCAACTCAGGAAGGTCTGTTAACTAGTTAACTAATTTAACTTTTAATTTAACTCTGCTAACTAATCTCCCTTCTCTTTTTTTTAATGCTGCTGTTTGCAATAAAACCTGGCTGGGATTTGATGCCAAACATTGTAATCAATTCATGATTGTATTAATAATTAATAAAAATCTGCTACAATAATACAATATTATAGGCTATATTGTTACATTAAGTATTTATTCAGTAGTGTGACCTAATCTTTAAATGGCAAGACTAAATTGCTCCTAAAATTGGCATTTCATTCACAAAATCACTACAGAAAACTAAGTGCAAGTTCTAAGTTCATTATAAAATAAATAAGTAAAACAACCCAACAATACGACAGTGTGACAATTATTATTATAATTTTTATAATATTATTATAAATATTATATTAATATATAATATTTAATATAATATAATATAATATAATATAATTTAATATAATATAATATAATAATATATTATAATATTATAAGTATTGTTTTTGTTTTTGTTTCTGTGTGTGTGTGTGTGTGTGTGTGTGTGTGTGTGTGTGTGTGTGTGTGTGTGTGTGTGTGTGTTGTAGTGTTTTTTTTGTGTTGCTCTTATTTTTTGTTGTTGTTTTGTAGTATTTATTTGTTTGTTTGTTTGTTTTATTATTTTTTGCTGTTGTGTTTTTAGTGTTTTATGTGCTGCCGCTATGTTTTTGGTTTTACTGTTCTTTTTTTGTATGTTTTTGGTTTGGTTGTATTGTTTTTTTGTGTTGCTGTTATGTTTTTGGTTTTGCTCTTCCTTTTCTGTTTTTGTTTTTTTTGTGGGTGTGTTTGCTTGTGTTGTAGGGTTTTTTTGTGTGTTGTTCTTACCTTTTTTGTTTCGTAGTATTTATTTGTTTGTTTGTTTGTTTTATTTGTTTATTTGTTAGTTTGTTTGCTTATTTATGTACTTATTTATTTATTTGTTTGTTTTTTGCTGTTGTGTTTTGTGTTATAGTGTTTTGATGTTCTTTTTTGTGTGTTTTTAGTTTTGTTGTAGGTTTTTGGGTTGCTGTTATGCTTTTGGTTTTCCTGCTCCATTTTTGTTGTTTGTTGTGTTTTTGGTTTTGTTGTATTGGTTTTTGTGGTTATGTTTTTTGTGTTGGTGTTACATTTTTGGTGTTGTGGTATATTTTTTTGTTGTGTTTTTGTGTTGCTTTTGCTGTGTTGTACATTTTTGGATTTGCTGTTCCTTTTTTGTGTTTTTTCTTTGGTGTGTTTTGGGGTTTTTTGTAGTATTTTTTTGTGTTGCTGTTACATTTTTGGTGTTGTAAATTTTTTTTTGCTGTTGTGTTTTTGGTGTTGTTGTAGTGTTCATTGTTGTTCTGTTGTGTTTTTGGTGTTGTTGTAGTGTTCTTGTTCTGTTGTGTTTTAGATTGTTGTTGTAGTGTTTTCTGTATTGCTGTTACATTTTTGGTTTTGGTTTTAAAAAAAGACAATGAAAACAATCTGTCATTTTTTGTAAACGTTCACAAAATATGAATCTGTAAATATGTTGAAGCAAACCCATGACACAATTACACACCTAAAAAAATGCCACAATGCATGAAGAACATAAAATAGACAACAGAAATAACAGAGCATCAACATGGTAAGCATCTGACTGGAAGATTAGCAGTCAAATATGTTGACTAGCTAATTCTTAAAAAAAAAAAAAACATTTGTATTTCCATGAGATGTCTGGTTGTCAGAGACAACTAATCAAATTTTCCTGCAAGCTGTGCAAAAATGGTAGTTGCCTAGCTAACTAGCTAAATTAGCTTGCTAGTACATGGCTAGCTTTAAATAGTCTATGTTAGGCTTTATTACCCTTGAACTGAAAAGAAAAGAATTAGCTGGATGATCTAATTACCAACTAGTTTATATATGTAGTTGGTGTATATATATAATGCATTTTTGTCTGTTAATAATCATCAAAGTACATTTCACTTCAATCTTCACTGATATACATTGTGTAATTCATAGAGAACAAAATAACTTAAGAATGGTCAATGGAAACTGAAATCATTATCCCACTGAGGGCTGGATTCAAAATCACACCGAAAATCATTGTAAAAGTCTGAAATCAAAGACTGATCCAACTTGTGGATCATAATGAACTCATGAACTCATAATGTGGCTCAGTGTGTGTGGCCCCCACGTGCATGTCTGAACTCCCAACAACATCTGGGCATGCTCCTGATGAGATGACGGATGGTGTCCTGGGGGATCTCCACCCAGACCTGGATCAGGTCAGTCTGTAGCGCTGTGACGGCCTGTAGTGCTACTTGGAGGTGTCAGATGCACCGATACATAATGTCCAAGAGGTTCTTGATTGGATTTGGGTCTGGGGAGCATGGGGGCCAGTCCCTGGCATTGATGCCTTTGTCATCCTGAAACTGGCTACACATTCTGGCCACATGAGACCAGGCACTGTCCTGCACCAGGAGGAACCCAGGGCCCATTGCACAGGCATAAGGTCTAACAATGGGTCTGAGGATTTCATCCTGGGACCTAACAGTATTCAGAGTATTGTTGACTAGTATGTGGATGTCTATGTGACCCTTCAAGGATATGCCTTCCCAGACGGTCACTGACCCACCGCCAAACCAGTAATGCTGGATGATGTGCAGGCAGCATAATGTTTGCCATGGCGTTTTCAGACTCTTTCACGTCTGTCACATGTGCTCAGTGTGAACATGCACTCATATGTAAAGTGAACTAGGTGCCAATGGTGAACCTGAAAATTCTGGTGTTCTCTGGTGAATAACGAGCTGCACAGTGCTGTACTTTGAGCACAGGCCCCACTAGAGGATGTCGGACCCTTATGCCACCTTCATGGAGTCTGTTTCTGACAGTTTGGTCAGAAAAATGCATGAGTGGCCTGCTGGAGGTCATTTTGTAGAGTTTTTGCAGTGCTCCTCCTGTTCCTCTTCACTCAAAGAAGCTGATACTGGTCCTGCTGCTGGGTTGTTGTCCTTCTACGAAACTGTCCAGCTCTCCTCATGTAAAGTCCTGTCTCCTGGCATCTCCTCCATGCTCTTGAGACTGTGCTGGGAGACATAGCAAACCTTCTTGAGATGCTTAAGATCCTGAAACATCTGGACTACCTGAGCAACCTAAATGGGCTCCAGGTACCTCCTCATGCTACCAGTAGTGACTGGTAACTGGCAAAATGCAAAACTAGAGAAAAATCAGTCCGGAAGGATAATGACAGAGAAATGGTCTGTGGTCACCACTTGCCTTTCTTGCCTTACCATTCCCTTTTTGGGGGTTGTCTTGCTGTTGCCCCTCCTATCCGCTTTCATCTGCATCAAAGCAGGTGAAATTGAGTCACAATCCCTTATGCTTCCTAACTGGACAGATCAATATACCAGAAGTTTAAATGACTTGGTGTTATACTGTGATGATTACAGTTGTGCTTGAAAGTTTGTGAACCCTTTAGAATTTTCTATATTTCTGCATAAATATGACCTAAAACATCAT
>JAQMYM010000004.1:15457882-15484497 GCA_030014255.1 Parauchenoglanis ngamensis | reverse complement strand
GATTAAGAATGGGATGTCACTTAAGTTCATATGCGTGTAAAGGCAGGTGAGCGAATACTTTTGGCAATATAGTGTATTTAACTGGTACAGACTTTTAATTTGGGCAAATATTTCAGCACTTGTGCATCTAAATATATGGCTTAGAATAGTGCATGTGTGTGGGATGTTACCGGTGCTGCAGGAGCTCCTGCAGCAGGAAACTGCGGTCTCATCATAGGCTGCTGGGGGAACATCATGGGAGCTGCGCCTGCAGCGCCGGACTGTGTGCGACAAACAGAGTGTGAGATTCACAAGCTTCCGTACACACAAGCACTCGGGAAGACACACGTACGCATTCTTACCATGCCAAATGGCAACTGGGACCCCATGAGAGGCGAGACCATGGAGGGCACAGGCTATAATGGGCGTGTATTATAAGGGAGGGAAGTGGAAATTAATACAAAATGAACTATACAACACAAACACACACAGAAAATAAATAATAAATAAGGGAACACAGATCTCTAATTCACTGGAGTGGGGGTTATTTATTTACATCAACTTAGAGAGCAAGAGAACACTCGCATGTTATTTTAAAATGCATGACTACTAATTCAGTCGATTGTGCGTGCATGTTTGAATAGTTTGCAAAGCAAGCCAAACTGGTTTAAAGGTCTGATCAGCACCTGGAGTGACCACACACAGCAGCAAAAATATATCCTTAGACATGCTGCTTGTGAATTCACATGTACAATGCAAAACATTTTAACTTAACAAGTGGAAATATCTTGAATACAGTCAACTTTAGCTAGTATTTCGTATTATAAGGTTACAGTAAACAAAATATAACATTATTAAGCCTGTGTCTAGACATTTTTTATTTATTTCAAACTTCTTAGCAATTGTTTCTAGAAAGAAGCAAAAAGCAAAATCTGCCAGTAGAACAAGAATATGCAAAGGCGACATGCCATACATGTTTTAGTGTGGTCTGAAAACCCTAAAGGTAAAGACGGGCTGGTTTTGCGGCTGTGCCTTTAAATATTAAATATGCAATTAGCTTCGTTCTGATTGGTTAAAATCTTTAAACAAGAATGCTGTCATCCACACTCTCACTACCATCATATGTGGAATTGTAGCTAATTTCTGAGAAGTAAGCAATGGCTTCTGCACCAGGATTACAGCTTTACGAACCAGAGCCACAACTAAGAGGTTGTTCACTTTGGAGACCTGCAGTGGACATGGGTACGGCCCGGCACCAGATTTACACCTCCTCTGAATTTTCAAGGGCCAGCGAGACCTCGCCAAATACAAAGAGTATGATGACTCTTCTTTTTCTTTTGTGCAAAGGTTTTTTTTTTGTGCATCCTGGAACAGCACACTTGCACTTTCTGCCTGACATCTGCGCTTGTTCTTTGCAGGTAATGTTCTTTCTGCCTACTTTCTTTCTGTGGCCATTACAGACTGCGAAGGTCCACTCTGAAAGGCCCAATGCCTCCCCAAGTCACAATGATATATCTTATTTCAAAAATGTCAACAAAAAGCAGTTTTCCTACATTTAATGTCATGTCCCCTTTAATGCTTGAAATTAGTAGGAAGAAATGGCTAGAAATATATTTAGTAATCTTATTGTATGTTTGGTTTACTGTAATCTTATAATAGGAAATACGAGATACATTCAACTATATTCAATATATTTTTATTATATTTAATTGTTAATTGTTAATTGTTTTTGCAGTGTGCCAGAAGTTCTGAATTCCAGTCTGAGGAATTGTGTGCTTGAGCAGACCTATGATTTTAGGATTTTTGGATAAAGCTTTTAATAGCATAAGAAAGAGTTTAAAGATTAGATATCTTGTTTTGATTAAGCAGCAGTGAGAAAATCTGAGAAATCAGAGAAAGATGCGCTGATCTGTGTATATATACGATATCCTGATGATCAGGTGAGCGCTTCTCGGCTATAGCACTCGTGAACTGTCAGATTATTTATCATATATCGTGTATTGGGTAGATATAATTACTGGCTAGATTAAAAAAATGGTTTTCACCCTCAATATTTCTTGAAAATTTTAACAAATGCTCCTAAAGATTCACCTAAGGCTTTCTACAGCCTGACGCAGCTGTGATCAGCATTTAGAAGGGTCCAGAAAATCCAGAGGAAAAGGGGTCATGTGACTAACCCCCTGCCATGCCACCCAAAGCCATGCTGCACTACGGCATGCTGCAGAACTACACGACAACACAACATTTACCATGGGCATGCCCCAGCTAGGGGCTGCTACCTGCGCTTGCCAGTTCGCCCCTCCTGCTGCTTCACCCCTGAGAGACAACGATAGAGAAGGAGAGAGGGAGGAGTTACAACAGAGAGAACAAGGAAGAAAGAAAATGGCAAATCAGTTGCAAAAAAACTGACTTACGGCTTCTGGGTCCCCATTCCCAGATCTGAAAGAGAGCAGCATACACACACATTACAAACTGTGTAATATCCTTACAACATTTCCTAAAACGCACAAAAGCTATATGTTACATGTTGATGTCCTCATTATATACTTAATGTGCCTGAAGTGGAATATCTGCTTAGAAGGATTTTTTTCTGAATTGTGTGAAACACTGACACTGGAGACTGACATCCTTTTAAAAATGCTAAATAAATATCACCTTATGGAAAACATCGTCATACAGGGTGTCTGAAAATGATCTTTGATACTAAATGGACTTATATAGATCATTTTTGGACACACGGCTTGATCTTTTTTAACTAAATGTATGTGATGCGTCCGTCCCTGTGTAAGCTGGTACTACAGAAACAACAACATATTAGAGCATGTGCATTAATATAAACCTTGCAGCTGGAACTACTGCCTGAGCTGCTGTTAAAGAAAATTAATCATCACTTTCTGACCGAGCATAATCGGGGATTAAACCACTGTAATTAATGGTATTCATTAATTACAGGTCACAGATGTAGAATTTGTTTTTCAGTTTATGTTTTAAAGCAGTGGTCACCAACCCTGTTCCTGGAGATCTACCTTCCTGCAGGTTTCATCTCCAACCAAACTCTAACATACCTCTTTTAGTTGATCAAGAACTTCTTAAAGCGTTTATGGGATGGTTAGTTAGGCACGATTATGGCTGGAGATAAAGTCTTCATGGAGGTAGATCTCCAGGAACCACTGTAGCACCAGTACTCTTCCTTACTAAATCTTTCAGTTTAAGTATTAATGCCTGTGGTGTGCTGTACTGAAACTTACTCCCAGCTAAACTGGCCATGGTCGAGTCCAGATCTCCTCCCACTGGTTTAACTGGTGAGGCTGCCATGGGAGCAGCAGAAGCTGGCTGAGGGGCCATGGCTGGCATGAGCATATCCCCCAAGCCACCAAACGCTGGAGAAACAAAGAGAGAATCCATAAAAGAATTCAAAACTGTATTTGATTTCTACACCAACCATGACACTGCTCCATTATAGTGCTAAGACGACACACTGAGTCTTTCTTACCTGTCATCAAAATATGTTATAACTGTACAAAACCAACCAATTCACACAGAGACTCCAATACAGCACCAACAACACCAACTTTACCACAGCACATTACTCACACGACAGACGTGTCACCATCACACCATACAACATTTTAGACACTGCTATACAATTAGATTGTAGCAGTAAAACATTAAATACACATTGTTTACTGTCTAAAGATGCATTTTTTTCTTGTACTCCCCCATTGTTCTTCTCTATTTTGTGCTCTTCTTTGTTATATCTTAGAACATATCCTGGAACCTTCCACTTATTTATAAAAATATCAAGCTTACTAAACGTTTATTCCCTAACATTGTTCCCTAATTTGCTCTTTTAATCTCTTATTCAGCCCTTCAAGCTCATCCAATAAATACATCCATGCATTAATTAAATCAGCATGCATTCATTAAAACACATCCATCCATCCATCCACTCATCCTTCCATCCATCCATTAGTCCATTTGTTGTTCCTTCTAGCCTATACAATCCATTTTTTCCAACCCATCCATTCAAGCCAATATACATCAAATTCAATTCATCCATTCCTATGCCGTCCATCCATCCTATACGTCCATCCATCCTTTGACCTGCCAATCATTTCATCCATCCATCCATCTATCCCTCCATCATCTACCCATCAATCCATCCATTCATCATTTTTTCTCTCCATCCAACCATCCAATCATCCATCCATTGTTTCATCATCATCCATCCATCCATCCATCCACCCTTCCATCCATTTCATGCATCCATCCATTGTTTCATCAATCCATCAACTGATTCATTTTATCCATCTTTCAATTGATCCATCCATCATTTCATCCATCCATCCACACTTATATACATACATCCAAATCATCCTTATATTCCATCCATTCGTTTTATCTCTACTTCCATCTATTCTACACAATCCAGTTCTTCCAACCAATCCAAATCAATACATCCCATTCAGTTCACTATCCAAAGCATCCATCCACCCACTCATCCATCCATCCATTCTTCAATTCCATCCACCCATCCATCATTTCAGCCATCCATCTGTTCATCCATCCATACATGCATCCACCCTTCCACCCATCTATTCATCCATCTATCATTTCATCCATTGTCTTTGTACCCCTCCCATCTAATCTAGTAAACAGAGCCTCCATCCATCCATCAGCTGGAGCAGACTGTTATATACAGACAAGTTTGGACATGTTTAGAACAGTCTGGCTCGTCTGGCTCACAGGCTTCGAGTCCCTCTCTCCTCTCTACTCAGTTACTGTCACAGAGCCAGGACTGAATATTTTACTGCAATGCAGTCGTGTACTGTGGAATAACAGCTTGTGTAGGAGCATCAGGACTCACCGTAGCACAGGAGGAAGCAAGCAATGACCCAGACCAAGATTGGAGAGAGAGATAGAGGAGATGAAAGAAATCATGGTAGAAGCATAGAAGATGAATAAATCAATAAAACAATGACACAAAAAGCAAACAGCATGGAAATGTAGGTAATGAAAATAAAGTGAAAGAAAAGGGAGAACATGATTAACGCAACCAGTAACAAAGGTAAATTGGAATTGGCATAGCATGAGGAAGAGTGATGTGAAAAAAGAGAGAAAGAGCAGTACAGAGGAATTCAGCATTAAGCAGGAAGTACTCAGAGACTTTAAATACACAAATGGTGGTGCATAAACTGGCATGGACAGTGAACAAACAGCTTGCCTTCACCCACTCCGACACATTATGTGAAATAAACACAGCAAAACCACAACACACCAACTGAAATGTCTCACTCACGCTATCCTCCGATCGTAAAAACATCATACACACCGTATCAAGCAACACCACTGTAGAACACACACCACACTGGTCAATAGCACAATGTGATGCACACACGGCACACTTCACCGGTTATAATACAGTCACAACGACGCTGTTGCTCAAATATACTTCACAGGACACATAAAATGGGAGAATGTCACATAGGTTAGTAAGAGGTAGCAGTTGAGTACCTCCCATTAGATCCCCTCCTGCAGATGCTGCAGGTGCTGGAGCTGCGGCTTGGCCATTGCCTGCACCTGCCGAGTCTGGAGGACCATATCACACCATGTAGTGGCAAATCAGGCCACAGGAAGAATCCATGCAGCATGAGGGCAGAGAATGGTTAAAAATGAGCCATCGGCGACACACTGAGAGGAAACCCCAGAGACACACAGACCAAGTGTCAATGATCAGAGCAAGGACAAGACCGTTTTTTCTGTGTGTAAATGTCTTCAAATGTCACACATTAAATATTGTTTTTGAGATGGAAACTTTAATATGAAAGATATACAGGGTGTCCCAAAAGTCTGGATCCATTTGCAGTTATTCATTTAAATAGAGATATTACAACAAAAGCTCAAATTGATGGCCTTGGACTCCATGTCACTTGTGCATACTCTGAATACAAGAACAATGACCATGTATCAGAACTAATGTTATTACATGCAGAGATGATTTCCTCTTAAATTTCATAATTTCAAAGACAAATGCCTGTAGATCCAGACGTGTTTGACGCCCTTAGTAAAACACAGTTTATACATGCATAACCAGAAATGTTTGTTTGACGACTCATCCTGATATCCACTCACACAGGACATTTTCCTGAACACACATACACACAAAGCAAACAGCTCTTGAACAAACCATTTTTTTGTATGCCAAAGTCTTTTACACTTCATAAATGGCATCCACACAATCAAGGTTTTCATTCAAAGTTCCATGTGAACCCCAAGCAAAAGAACGCAGCCAGCAGTTATGCTGCATTCGACTAAATGTCGAAACTCGTAATTTCCGACCTCCGACTAGAACAAATACAAAGAAAATGCATTCCCAAATCGGGAACTCTCGAGATGTGAACTCTCGAGATAGGAGATGTCAGATCATACATAGCTGCTCGCAGTACCAAAGGTAAACAAAGTAGCACCTCTTACCTTTAAATAAGTTTTACTTTCGATACATGTATTTACTTTAGAAGCATACAGTCAAGCATATTAGCTTGTTAAATCTAGAGCACTGACTATACAAATCACTCGTCACAGTTAGCTGGCTATCTTGTTGCCAACATGGAGTTATCTATAGTTTTTTCCCCCACTTTGTAGCTCGATCGCACAAGGTCGAAAATGACGCAATTCCGAATTCCCACTTTTGTCGAATGCAGCAATAAAATAAACCCCATCCTGGAGCACCTGAGCCTCCACCTAGAAACTCGGTACCCACCCCCGACCATATCCAGAGCCGCACCACTGTCCAGCCAGCTCACAGGGGCCGAGAGAGCAGCGGGAGGAGGACTGAACACATCTGCAGCATGAGCATCAACACGGGGGTTTGTTCACAAGTCATTTCTACTAACTCTCTCATCAATCACTCATTAGTAAAGTAAGGCACAAACAGCCGTACAAAAGTATGAGATATTGTGTAGTGCACAAGAAGAAAAAGCTGAAAGAGTTAAAGCTGAAAGAGTCATGTAAATCATGAGTCATGGAAAATCCCAAAGGGGACTGGGAAGAGGAAGAGGAAGAGGGTGCAGCTCCATTTGGATAACTCAGAAGAAGAAGAGGAGAATTTTTAGATCATTTTGAGCAGCCAAGCATGAAATGGCCTGAGAAGGAAAGGAGTCAGTGGGGAAAAGGGATCAGTGCATACCTGATGAAAACAGGTCTAGACTGGGAGCCTGCTCTGATTTGGGTACAGATGGTTCAGGCATGGAATCAAAAAAGCCTAGGGGCAAGGACACACTGTATGCACATGAACACATACATGATTTTAAGAGCAATACAAAATAAAGGACAGCAAATGTGATAAGGTGATTAACACAAACCAAGGCAGCAAACATAAATCACCTCTGTGGATCTGTGTGCAAACACTACGACTATACCAGATGAATCAGCGACACATGAATGATTCATTCATGTTAGAAAAAAGGAAGAGAGTCTTTTTCTTCTCATGGGCGCCCCTTTAAGCCTGTGTGTAATATGATTTGCTTGAAGAAAAGGACTCAAACAATGTTCCCTGTAATGTTCAGTGGTATAACGTGTCTAGGCAAAAACGCAGCCTGAAACTGAGGCTTTTCTTTTTCTTTTCTTTTTTTTTGTTTTTTTATAAGAGCCTCCTTTAGAGAAGACGTGTCACTCAGGGCTGTCATGCACAGGCACACAGTCAGAATTTACCACTAAACAGATCTATCGTGGGAGCTGCAGGGGCTGGAGCGATGGGCATGCTGGAGGCGAGTGGGGTCTGAACTGTGGCGGGTGACACAGAGCCGAATAATGCCGTGCTGCTCTGCACGGGCTGCATGGAGAACATGTCCAGCTGTGGGGAAACAGTCGCACAGTCCGCAGCCGGAGCAAATGGGTCTTGATGAGAGGAGAAAGGGAATAACCATAACTGTAAAAAGAAACACTGTGAAGATGCTGCTGGACCCAAATATATCTGTGTTTGTTTAGTCCTGTGCAAATGCAATCTAAAATGAGGCCCAAAAGTCACCATCAAGTTTTATTTTAATCATAAACCAGTAAAAATAATAAAGCTCTTATCAGAGAGTCAATGTCAGGTGTTAAATGATCAGAAACATCGATAACATGACTAATGCCTTACCATTAAATAATAATTTATAAAAAGATTTCAAATAAATGCCACCTATTAGCAAAACATAAGCAGTTTGGACCTTATATGTTGAGAACAGAACAAACATAGATAAACATTTCAAAAACTTCAGAGAGTCCTTAAAGCAGAAAGAACTGGAAAGTTTAAGAGAAAGTTAGGCATAATAATAATAATAATAATAATAATAATAATAATAATAATAGTAATAATAATTCCTCACAAATTTCAAATACAGAAATGTTTTAAACCATCATTCCTTCACACTATTTGCATGAACAACAAGCGAGTGCAACTCTGAATGTTCAGGACAGGTTGCCATGACATCGCAGACTGACAATCGTCATGGCAACAGCCGTCCCTGTTGAGAGCGAGATTCGAACCACCTGTCAATAGAAGCACTGCACGCAGCTCAATCGTACAATGCCTGAGAAGTATCTGAGTGTTATCTGTACAAACAGAAGTGTCACGATCACAGAAATGACTTCCATGGTTTAATCAGATGCGTAATCAAATTCACACACAAACACACCCTGACGGGTACTATCAGGACTCACCATTTGCAACAGAAGCATCAGTGGCAGGGGCGGTCGCGCTAGTTGAACCGCCCGTGTCCACAGCAGAGCCTGGGTCAGCTGCTGGGCTTCCAAACGCACCTAAATCCCCAACGACAACGACAAAATAGATGGGAAAAAACAGAATATTAGGATTTCAGGAAGAAAAGAGCTAGTGTAGAACCTGAATATACCGCTTGTGAAAAAAAATCTCTCCAGAGCCTGTAAATTTCCTTTACTCTGGCCCTCTGGTGAATAGATTAATAGTTTTATAAGAGTAAATTATAACACTCAATTTTATTTTTATTGACTTAGAAGGTGTGAATAAATTAAATTAATGAATGAAATTTGAACAGAATACTGAATGAATTGATTGACTGATTGAATATAGTTTTTTTTTTTTGCAAAATAATTCATTATAAATAGAGATAGAGATCAGCGAATATTGGTTATCAGATCCTGCAACAAATGGCAAAGACTGGAATAAGATTTTGAAAAAAATAATTTCTGCGTCTGCAAATATTTACATATAAAAAGACGTGACTGGTTATTCTTTTTTTTTGGTGTTAGAATTGATTTTATTATATTTACACGCCATAATACTTATAATGAAAGTGATTTTTTTGTGTGTGTGAAAGAGTTTAACCGTGAAGTGCTTTAGTTAAAAAAAAAAACACTTCAAAGCTTCAAGAAAATGATATTGAATGGGTATGGGTATGCACCGATACTAAAGGTTTCAGTATCGTCAAAAAAGAAAAAGTGGTATCATCTCTAATTAGAATGCAAAATCATGTCTTGTAGTTTTGGGGTGAAAGAAGAAAAAAGAACGACTAAGAAAGTGAAAATGAAAGAAAGCAGGATGTGCAGTACGGAAGGTATAGATCTCTAAGCAGAGCACATTTTTACAGAAAGGGTTTACTATGTCACAAACTTCACGTATTCTTATATCGGTCAAAGTGTTAAGCTACTATTTGCTCTTCTACACACTCATGATAAGGGAATGACATACAACAATGTACTGAATTGTACTGAAATTACAAACCTGATGAACCTCTCTATTATCAGCACCCAGCTGAATGTAATGCATATGCTAAAGTACGTGTTAAGCATAAGCATGTGTGGTCTTCCTATTTTTTTCCCTCTGGTTAGACCATTCTTCTCTACTGACCTCCTAGGAGATCCGCTGAGCTCGAGGTGGGGCCAGCGGTGGTAGAGGGAGGGGCTACAGAAGCAGCGCCTTCACCTGCTGGGGCACTAGAGACAGCTGTCGCAGGAGAGGTAGAGTCTACAGCAGGGTTGGGGTCAGGGAGGAGAGTCTCCGTAGTGAGGGAACCGAATTCTACAGAAGCCACGGCGCCGTCGGGCCAGAACAAAACCGCAAAATAATACAATACGGCCACACAAAGAGGCGAAGACAGGAGCACATTTGAGAGAGAAAAAGAGATTGGAAATGAGACAAAGCTGGGAAGCAAGAAGAAAGGACAACAGTCGAAACCTACTGATGGTCAGAATATAACGTCACTCCGAAAAAAAAAACAATAAATAAACACTCACCTGACCCCAAAAGATCTGCAGCAGCACAGCCCAAAGAAAGACAACAAGAGGAGATACCATCAGTATGTATACATGCAGGAGAATTCTATACACAATATGCCATACGATCATGAAAACTTTATATCTGTTTATGCCATAACTGTTGAATGTTCGACTGGTCAGAGGGTGCTGATTATTTCCTATAACAGCAGTTCTGCCGCCGAGGTTTATACTAAAGGTGCAGTCATTGTTTCTGGAGAAAGATCGTTGATATTTGAACTCAACTGCTACACAAATACACACGTCCCTTCAGTGCTCCTTCATAAGCTCCGCCCCTAAATTCATTGCCAAGATGACACAAACAATGACACCCCCATCTCCTTTAACCCCTCCCCCTGTCCTGTGATTGGCTGGAATATGCTCCCGGTTACTGATTGGCTGGAATAGTGTTGTGTTGCTCGGTCCGAGCCACTTTCTTTGTTTTCCCATTTACAGAGTCAGGGCTGTGTATAAACACCAGATTTTTTTCCACACACACAAAGATGGGACAGCTAATAGCCCGGGAGGAGATGTTCACCAAATTTGGCAAAAAAGTGTATCGGATTCGAATCAGTGACTGAACCATTAATGTGTTCATTCTAATACAGTATTGCTTCTACAGTAACTAACACAGGTTCTTGTATGGCAGATTAACATAAAAAATGTGTATGACTGTTGATGTTTTTTGTAAGGAGATGCTTGTCGGAGGAGTCTCCAGTGTCAGAGCTTTGTAATGGTCACATGTAACGCTGTAAATTTAAGTTTTCCTACACAGGAAAGTCTTCAGGACTTTAGGAAGGATTTGTGATTTCTTAGAAACAAACTTAGTTTCTTTTTTTCTAATTAACTTCAAGAGAGAGAAGAAAAGAGAGGCTGATGAGAGAACGACTGTTCCACAAATTCAATGTAACAATAAATGGATAGAAGGTACTCTGTGTTGCTCTTTAATGAATAACAATGTTAATTGTTGGCAAATTGCTGTCATATAAGGGGAATAGAACACTTAGAGACATGTTGTTATTGGAAATAATTATGCACATCTATCTATCTATCTATCTATCTATGTATCTATCTAACTATCTAACTAGCTATCTATCTATCAACGAAATAATCCGCTCATTCGCTGTGCGTCAGGAACTTTCCTATAACAAGCATACCCTGTCACATTTGATTCGTAACATCTTGTACATCTCTCTTCTCCCTAAGAGAGTGATAATAATGAATGTGCACTCTTTACCTCCCCAGGATGTCGGAGCAGTTGAAGCAGGCGGCCCTGAAGAAGACAATGGATCCAAGTCCAGCAGAGAACTAGTGAGAACATGATTGCAATGAATAATTTTAGCGAATTTAGTAGCTAAAACAAAAAAAGAGCAACATTTGGAAGTATTCTATCACTTAGATGGAGAATAAGCGAGGTTTGATATGAGACACGGTCACCCACTCAGTGGCGGGCTCAGCAGGAGCAGACGCAGACGCAGACGCAGCTGCAGCCTCAGTGGGTGGCGGCTCCAGGGTGGGCACAGAGGCTGCAGATTTGGAGGGAGTGGATGTTGGAGAGACATTGTTGGTGGGCGATCCCTGCAATATGATGATATGGCAAAACAGAGGGTGTGAATGTGTATGCTTGTATATGCAAGAATTTATATGTGCATGAGGAATGGCTTTGAAAAGAAAACCCACCTTTGTCGGAGAGCTGACGGATGAAGAAAGAAGACACAGACGTTCAGTCAACACGCTCTATTGTTGATTCTTAGAATATATAGCAAATATAGCATAGAACACAAAACACTTACCCCTCGCTGTGAATGTAGAGAATGAAAAAACAATGAAAGGAAAGAGAAAATGTGTCATAAAATATGCAGGGATTTGCTTAGTGTTCAAGGAGAACCACAGGAATGCACTAGAAGAACAAATGAGATTTTATTTACCCTTTCTTTCCCTCTAGACTGTTCATGTGTGTCTCCAGAGATTCCAGAATACTGCTGGGGGCCTGTGAACATCACACACACACACACACACACACACACACACACACACACACACGATGCTTGGTCATTATCATTATGACAGCAAAATACTCCACTCTCCCAACACACTACGCGACAGAAACAGCATGCCTGTGTGTCTTTATACTTACCATGTATCACGTGTCATTTCTAAGAACACTAATCACCCTGAACACTAATCACACATCACACTGCAAATCAGTTCAGAACAGCATCACACGCCAGCACACCAGAGCACACCCAGAGGCCCAGCATCAACACTACACTTAACACATTGCTTTCTTTCTTTAAAAGTAATTGCGGATCAGGACGTAGACACTGCTCATCAGTTTGTATGTAGCATTGTTTTTTTAACGTGGAGGCAGGGAAGGAGGCAGTATACTGTAAAAGCTCCATCTACCTCTACATACCAATGCATTGTCAATGATGAGGAAAGCAGAGGTGCTGAGGGTGATGGGAAAATAATAATACATATAACAAATTTTAAAATGCTGTAGTATGACAGATATAGCATTTTTCTTATACCACAGTGATTTGCCAACGATCAGAAGTTTTCATTTACGTAATAATAAATGACGCATCAGACTTCAGGACAGTGCTGGTTTCTTTGTAATGGCGGTGTGCAGTTCGCGAACGGGTCGTTCTATTTGAATGACTCTTTTTATTGAGTCGTTCATACCAGCACAATCTGTAGTAGATTTTCAAATTGTTGCAGTAATTTTTTTTAAGGTTAAACTATGCCATGTTTAGCTAAAGTATTCTTCAAGGTATGTTCGGCATCATTCTAATCTGTGTTTCATGGTAAATAGTGTGGTGAAATCGTAACTATCGTGTAAGTTTGGAGATATCATTTAAGGTATACAATTTTATATCTTACATTGTGTGAGTAATTTTCCAACTTATTTACATAATTGAGTTTTTTCTAATTCAGCTGCTCCCAGTCATCTGCATGCAATCGATCAGAGGCCTTTGGGATCACTATGCAGTGCGCACAGCAATGAGCTCATAATCAACAGAGAGCAAGTGGACTCTTAAAAAAAATACTGGGATCATTTTCTTGGTCTGTTCAAAAGAATCAGCTCACTAAAATGAATCGAGCTGCATTTTTTTTGGTCTCATTAAATTAAAAAGAGGCTGGTGGGAGAACGACTGTATGTACTGTAGCTCCTATAACGTAAGTGGTAACAGGAAATAAGACCCATGTCAGAAATGTTACTGACTGAAGCATTCCTGACATGCTTTCCATAAATGCTAAACAAACATCTCCTAACAGAAAATGTCACCATATCAACAATTCTATGATTTTCTTTGCTATGCAACGTGTTTTTAATCTGTTTTTTTATTAGATATAGATTACATGGAGCGTCTGCTGGGTAAGTCCCTGTGTATAAGCCTAAAGAAATAACGCATATTAAAATGAGAATCATCATCTTAGAGCGTAAATATTCATCTCTGTACTGATATAGAAAAGTAACCAATAACTTCTGATTCGAGAATTCAAACTCACTCATTTATTTATATTTATAACTCATTTATTGCACAATCTCATAAGGTCAAAGAAAAGAAAAAATATATATTTGACTATAATTCGGGTGTGATGTCTTAGCTCACAGCACATGTATGCTGCTTGAACTTCCAGCACAATCAATGTACAATGCTTTCCTGTATCCCTGTACTGTACTTTTATTATTAATAATGATTTATTGTTCAGATTTCGTGTATATATTATATAACTGTTACTTTAAAGTAAAATACAGTGGGATTTTCAGCACTACTGAAAATGCTCCTCTAATTATAACCTTCTTTTGCTGCTGTTGTTTTAAGTATTTTAAGTATTTTTTGTAGTTAAAGAAGCAATGCATTAAGTTGGAGCCCTGGTGTCTCTGCGTACGTGATTACCGGGTCTTCTTCCCGGCAGTTGTTAAACTGGCAGTCCTCATCGTCCGAGTCTGCCAGGTCAGCCACCACCCCCGGGTGAAGACACTGAGAACGCCCAGTATCAGGGTGACAAGAATGAAGGACAAAGCCTTCATTAATACTGCACTGAATAGCACGATACAGTCTGGTTCATGGAAAATTACTGACAAATCCCCTTTACTCAAGTTTAGAAAGGTAAACGTTGTTTAGGAACAAGACAGCTGGTCAAACACCGTTAGATCTTCATATGATAATCCTAAAAACTGATTAGGTTCTGAAAAGATATGACTTTAATCAGTCATGGTAAGCAATATTACACAACAGCTAATTAGGTTTATTAATGCATGGCTTTACGAAAGATTATAAACATTAGAGACCTGGAAGTTCAATGCTTACATCATTTTATGCATTCTGAACTGAGAGTGAATAAAAGCACAATTTGAAAAAGTATATAAGATTAACATAAATACACAAAGAGGACAAAAACCTGATTTTTGCAAACAATTGTAAAAAAGATATTATACAACTTATCCATTCTGAATACAAATCAATTTAAACGATCAGCTGTAGTAAACCCTTAAGCACATACTGCATGAAATGAAAGATAAGTGAATACATACAGTAAATATATAATAATATATATATAACTTACATAAGATATGTCAGGAATGTCATTTTTGTCCACGCCAACTTGCTGAAAGAGAAGATTTTTATTTAGATAAACAACACTATTATTATATAACGTTCAGTACATTTAAAGAATTTTCTTATACGTTGAAGCATTTCTCAAATACCTCTGCGATTTTCATAAACTCTGAAATCTTAGTTACTCGGGTCAGAAACTTCTTGTAGATCTCAAGTGACTCCTTGCATTCAGATTTCTTCATTTTGAAATATTTCTCTGCACAAAAAAACAGAGTGCACACTTATCGACCTTTCAATGAGAGGTCAAAGGAACACAGCAACATTAACGTTTCATTAAAATGTCTCATGCCTAATAAATTGATAATTCCATCGTTGTAGGAGGCAAATAATTTAATCAGGTCCTTGAAGAGAAGCATGAATGCTGCATTGATGATGCCGTTGTTCAAGTCTTTGGGGTGAACCTGCAAGGGAAACGACAGATTACTGTGTGAATGAGACAACATTATACAATACAGTGTCAAAGAAAATCTTTCCATTATTATATCGCAGGAAAATCAATTTTATAATCAGCCAATAAAATATGATTATAACTACACAAATCACTGAACAAGAATTATTTACTTTACTGAACATGCAGTCCTATATTAAATACATCAGAGTAATAAGGGTGAACTAGGACAGGGTTTTTGGGCAAATGACCCCAAATGGACATTATAAATTTTATGGGACCCCAACAATATGGGATCCTACATTCATTATATTTCCAGATTTGAACATTTTATTATGCCAGTAACATACAGTACATACGTGTAACGCAAATGACTAAAAACCAAAGCAATGTTCCTTGTGATGCAAGGAATGACGCGCATGCAGAAGCAGTGAAAACGCGAACTGCACTGTTTACAAATTCACCTATGTGTCTTACGTACAACCGGAAGATTTAAAAGCAACATCTACTATCACACATCAGATGCTAAACATCCCTGTCCATCATGTTTCTAAGTTGAACGGTAAAATGTTTCCTGATTTCTTGCAGAACAACATTAAACCCTCTGACCAGCTCTGTCTCTATTAAACATTTCTGCTGTCATTGTGAATGTCGTCATGAACTGTGTCTCAAAACGAAAACTGTGAGCTTACATTCTAAGGAATTTACTAATCCTGAAAACATCCACGGGGCTGGTACACCAAACGGACCTTTTGGTTGGTTTGAAGTGGATATGAGCGGTTTATAAAATTCAAACACGAAACATAATAATACTCAATAATCGTCTAGAATAGTACATACTGTAAGAACGCGATTTGAGACAGAATGCTAGTACGTTTAGCCAATCAGACGTCTGCGCTCAACAATGCCATACGTCTTAACATCCAGTAGATGGCATAAAAGTTCAATGTTGACAAAACATAGCCGATGTAGAAATATGCTAGAACAGCATATCAGGATAGTAAAAAGACTGAAATAGCGTGTACTAATTTAAATGCAACTTGTCTTGACACTCAGTAACATTTTCAAATATTTCACGCCTGGTTCGGGAACTCCTTCCGTATCCTACTGAAGAGAATATCACAGATAGGTGTCCAAATTTTGAAATTGCACCCGCATTCATTCTCAACCCTTGTTATAACGCATATATCTTTCACACAAGCATGTGGTATCATTGGATTAGATCTGCAGTATATGAGAAAAATCCACAATAGATATCTGAAGCATTCACAGAGATGATGAGTAAGAAGGATTAGTTTTAGCCTTTTTTATGTCTTGATCAGTAAGACTGTGGTTGATCCTCTGTAATAAATCGGAAGGATCATTTGTACTTATATGTATTGAATCCATTTCTGAGGGCCGTGAAGTTACTCACATCAAATTCCATTAGCGTGTCCACTTGGGTCTGCAGGGCCGGCATAGCCTTTAGCAGTTTCTCAGGAGCCATAGTTCTCATCACTCCATCAGCACTGCACACACACACACACACAAGCACATAAAAGCCATGAATGGATATCGGTAAGAACAATCCCTGATGAGCAATAAGACCCACGGCACAACAAACTGTATACTTCAAAAAATATTGCTAGTACCAAGCATAGAAATTGCCTTTTCGCTCCGAGTGCATGGATTAGTTAGAACTTTTTATAAGACCTGCACTAAACAAAAACTATAAATGAAAGCATCGTGAATCTCAGAGCTATGTCATTTTTTTTTTTTAAAAACTGTTGCTAAGCAACAACAAAGGAATCTATATTTAAACTGTTTATTTCATTAGTTAGGGCTGTAACAGAAATCAACCAGATCACAGCAACACATCGCACCGTTTTTCTACATTTCATCTTTTTTGCAGCTTTTTCCTAGATCGAAATGTTCTGTCGTGTGCTTTTCTCTAAACCAAACCTAGTCGAGAAGCAGGAATGAGTTCAACAGCTTGAGTGGTAATGTTTGAAAATGTGCTACGTGGCAACCGGACCACTTGCTTGCTGCTCCACTTCCTACAGATTTGTATAACAATGTTGGGAAATTGTTCATAACATTTATATTCAGCATAAAGTACAATTAGCTTGATATTCTAGAGGTGTGTCTGTGTAGCTGATTCAGACCTGAAACCTTGTGGCACACATACACAACATAGCACATAAGTTTCTAAAACAGACACCAGTTGGGAAACAGGAGAGAATGACGTACCCTTTCTTGACTCGAGTGAAATCGAAGGCCATTGCGCGGTAAGCGTACGCTTTCTCGTTGAGGTACCGCGCGTATCGTCTGATAAATGTGGACATGTCGTAGCCTTGTTATCCGAAAGACAGAACAATTTCGTTTAAACACTGACTCAAATTACAAATACATTGATTAATATGCGTTTATGTATGCACGGACACTCACCATGGGTACCGGTTTTGTCGATAAAATTGCTGAGGTTGAACAGTGAATTCCTGGAGGCCAGGTACTGGATAAACCTCTGTAGTGATTAAAACACTACCATGAAGAAAATGGCAGGACAATACTGACAAAACAGACAGGAAAAAACTGGCTACTCTGGCTTGTTCTTCACCAATCACATTCTCAATGGCTGCTAGAAATCCTGTTCACCGTAGCCACTGACCTCATTGCCATGGATACACATGTGGTGAGTGGTGACGAGCGCTTTGAAGACGACCACCCAGCTGGCATTCATGGCCCTCTCGAACAAAGTGTCAGCCATCTGTGGGATGTTCACGTTGGTCTCATTGGTGGCCGAGATCAGATCTACAGAGAAAATATATCGGCAAAGAACATGAAACACTCTGACACAGGTTCATAAAAAAATAAAAAAATAAAAAGAGAGAGAAGAGGCTAATATTTATTTTCATGCTTTGATTACTGAAACGCATTCGACTGCCCAATCCGTGTAATTACCATGTAGTAGCGCGTTGTTAGATTTGAAATCATGCCTGATTCTTCCAAGCAATGAAAACAACACTTAATTGGCCAAGAGAACATTTTAATTTACCTTTGCTTTACTATGTGAAATATGTTTTATGTTTAGTAAGATATATATTCTACAGCTTCATTCGTTTCATGACTGACTACTAAGCAAAGCCTTCAAAAAGTTGCGAGACTCCGTTGAACAGCACGGTCCTTCCCTAACACGGACCATTGCTAGGAGTGCGACAGGCTCGCACTGCTGAAATAGCACAAGAAAGAAACAGGAAAATGTTTATTTTAAATTGTATGTTTAAATTGTCATTAGATAAAAAGGAATATGTGATCATTTTATTGGTTTGTATACAGTAGAGCATTGCCATCTCTACAAAGTAACCTGGAGTATAAATACTGAGGTCTTGTAACATAATCTCAGCCGCAAAGGGGACCACAGAGAACTACAAATTAATTTGTTGCACAAAGTGATCAATACTGAAGGCATGATAAAGCACAGAGTTCCTTTCTCTCCAAGCCTCCAAGCCCCAAAACGCAGGGCTTTGGTCAGCAGTCCGCTGAAAAGGATTCACTGCTCTCAAGAACGATTATATAAAAATGATAAGAATGAAAGACGTCGAGTACATCAGCATAGTAATAACAGAACAGATTTACTGAGAACGAAATAACACAAAGCAAGTGCTTCACAGGACTATTGATCTGTGGGGTCTGTATTCAGGCAGGACATCAGGGCCTGAAGAAGAACACATGAAGGCGGTGCTGTTACAATTAGCTCGATACAAACTAAGTTAGAGACGTGAAGATAAGCTTTTAGATCTAGCTGTGGATCCAGAATTCAGGAAAGTCCATTAAGCTTCTACAGCTCAGCTTGCACTCAAGGCAAAGAAGCAGGATTAATGCTGCATTCGTGCAATTCCCGGATAAAATAAAGAAAATGCCCCTTCAACTCGGACGTCCTACTCAGGAACTCAACCCCGAGTTGAGTCAACTGTCACGTGACGCCAAATCAATGATCAGCAAACAAAGCTTTTCTTCGTAACTGCAGAGGAAAGTCAAATGCAGCATTAGTGTGTGTGTGTGTGTGTGTGTGTGTGTGTGTGTGTGTGTGTGTGTGTGTGTGTGTGTGTGTGTGTGTGTGTGTGTGTTTGGTGACAAAAATGAAATCAGGTCATTATCAAACCCGCATTTCTTGTTATAACTAACATATCTCGCATATTCTACCAACTTTAATGCTAAAGCAAAACAAAATGACGATGACAAAATATGTTTTGGAATTGTTTGCTTTCAGTATGTAATAAAGATCTAGTTTTGGTCCTAGACTATTTGTACGGTACTACTATATTTGTAATAGAGGATATTAAACACATGTTGAACTAAACAGGACATAATTCTCATGTTTTATGTCAAAAATGTATCGAACACATCCTTAAAATAAAATGTCAGCATTTCTGTATTTGCAAACTGTTCAAAGCAAAAGTTTTGCTGGATAATGTTATGAACTTCAAGCGAGGGGGTAAAAAGGAGAGGCTGGTGATAATGACTGTTTATAACTGTTATAATGTAAGTGATAGCAGGAATTAAACAGTTAAAGAGTATGCTGTATCGTTCTTTAATTGATCAAATTGCTGTAGTATGAGAGGGATTAAAACACTTCGGGATGTGTTGTTACAGGAAAATAATCAACTACCTATAAAAAAAGAAAAGAAGAAACAACAAAAAAATAAACACTTTATATTGTCAGGACTAAATTGCTGGTCCTGATAAGGTAGCATACTTCTTTTTTAAATGAATTTCCTATAGCCAGGACACACACACACACACACACACACACACACACACACACAATCTATCAGCAACACCTGCCCAGATGGGTGCTGCTCATTTTGTTCGTGTTAAAAAAAACAAAAGTCTGTTTTTAGGGCAGAATGTAATTCACTCACCTCTGAAAACTTTAAATTATTAATGATGCAAAACGCACTTTTATTTCAATGCCACGTGACCGACGTCTCTTCCACGATGAATGACCAGATGTTCACACAAGCCCTGCAATCAGGCCACCACAATTTTACTCACCTTTAACCTTTTAACCTTTAACACTTTCACTGTGGGTCCTGTTGCTATGGAAACACAGTGCCAACACAACCAGCTATTATTGTAATGACCACTGCAAAAAAAAAAAAGGCATGAGCTGTTTAATATATGACCAACAAATCCATTTACATCTGGGCCTAGCAGCAGCGGCAGCTCATGAACATAGATTTTAGATAACATTAATAACCCTGAACGAAATAAAGTTCAGAGGCTATCACACTTGACATATGCGAGACGCTATTATCTAGTGAGATTTTGGGCAGTTCAGAGTCCATAATATACAACCTAGCAGCTCATTTTGAGAGGTTTTGACCTTTATTTAACCATGCTTGAGGTAATTCCATTAAGCAGGGTTGCCAGGTTTGAGCAAAATTATCCCTCCAAATTCAGACACTGGAGGGACACGTTTATCATTTTCTCAGGCTTTGCATGGGAAACAAGGTCATCATGGTGCACACTCCATAGTCCTCCTTCCCCCTTTCCCAATCTTCCCAAACAAAAGAAATGGTCCTATATTTCATATACACGCTGTCTGCAGTCACATGCTGCATTTGTTTGCGGATTTATTCCCTTTTATTCTGATTATTTGCTATTAAACAATATCTCGGCCTCCCAAGAGAATGTTCAGTCTGTAATTAGTCATTAGCTGTCCCTTCTGCCACTTCTCCTCCTCCGAGCATGGGGCAACGTGATTCCTGCCCCAGTGGGCCTGTATTAGCACACTGGATGCCCCACAATCGTGACACTTATAATGACTACGCTTAATTTCATAGCAAAACACAGCAGATTTACACTTAATTTTACGACGACTGTGCTTTTAAAAAACCATCACCTTAACGGTTGTTCGGTTCTGTAAAGGTTCTGTGTAGAACCCTCATCAGAAACGGTTCAGTTTTTGGGAGCTAAGAACCCTTAATCATCCAATAAACCTTGAAGAACGATGTAAGAATATAATATATCTTATTTAATTATTATAGACTCACAAAAAACATTTTGACATTTTCATATGTAATAATGTTTATCTAATGAGGTTCATAATAGTGATGAAATGCTGGGGTTTTTTTTGGTTTTTTTTGACAATAAGACAAAGACCATGTTTAAAGCTTGTATGTGTAGTAATGTATACCTTAAATTATTAAAAATAACATGCAGAAAACATTTTTTAAATTGAACAGGTATTTTATTTGTAAACTGAGGTTTCTGCCAATATCACTCACGGTTTGGGTTTTTTTCCGCAACCAGCTATTAAGAAACCTTTATTAATGAGCTCAGTTTTTATAGAAATGTTTTTAGAAAACAACATAAAACCTTGGATTAATTTAATTTATGTGACACCTTCAAATTCATAACGTTTTACCTCGGGAATGTGTTAAAGTCGGGTCTAAGCCTTTCATGACTCAGATGGTAATTGTCATATAATTGTCTTGTAAGCATAAGCTTACAATAAACAGTATAATACTGCTCATGAAGTGCCATTTACTGACATGTAAGTCAATTAATCTCCTGTCTGCTGTTTAAACTAAAGATTAGGAAGCGAAGACAAGACAGCACATATGAAAACAAGTTCATTAAACTGAACTACATGATATACTATAGCAAAAACCATGTACACACCAGGCTATAACCTTGAACAACATGCCATTTTTCTTTTTCAGTATTGCTGTTGTCAATATCTTAATGTCACACATCAAATTGCCATAGACGTATCAAACCTAAAGCAGCTTTAGGGCTGAACTCCACTTCTTCAGCATTGACGCAGTGGAGAGTTTAAGCTGTAGTTTCAGCCTTCAGAAAAGGCATAGAGACGAATACACGATCAACATGATGAAACCAATGAATGATGTCTAGAGCTAATAAAACAGTATATTTTTTTAATTAAACTTTCTAGGTTCCTCCGTCAGCTTCTTTTTTTTTTTTTACAATTTGACTACTTTTTACTTCTCGTACAAATCCTGGAAAAATAAAAATGCTGACCATGAAAAAGTTCATAGTTGGAAAAAAAAAAAAAACACTTGGATGTCCCTCCTCTCTGTCCCAGTATTAGTGCCCTCATCTTTAGCTGTGTAAATAATGCATGTAAGCTTTGGCTGATTGATTTATAATTCAGCAGGTCTTCTCCTGTTGGCTCTGTGGCCACTACAGCCGTGAAGCCTCCTTTCTCTGCTGCAGAATCAGTCTGACCCACAAAATTATAGAAATGATCTGTGATTCTGTTTCAGATAAACTTTGTATCTGGATATTACTGTGTTATGAAGCATGACGCTCTAGTGCTTTCTTCAGGTCTTCTGTCTCGATATGTGGCCTGACAGTGCTAACCACAGCACCACCATGCTGTTCTGATTTTACATTCACTAAGCTAAACAGAAACGTGACCCATCTTATCAAGTCACGCAGGTTAGTTTTGCACTGTGGCCAATAAGGTGCAGGAGCTGAATTGATAAATCTTTCTGATCCTTCAACAGGACTGAGAAATTTTCATCCTAAACATTGTTTTAAAACATTTTAATGAACACTACCCAAGCTGGTTGCTCCAGTTTGGATAGAAAAACATGCAATTTTACGCTATACATCCACGCTGCTGCGCTGAGAAGTTATTTTAGGGGTGGCAGGGAAATCCTGGCGTCACTATGACACTCTGGATTCCCTCTTTATTATGACATCATTTAAATATTCTAAATATTAAAAGACTCCGAAAGAGTTTTCCGAGGCCCTCCTCATAAACAAACTTGCACTGTTGCTATGGTGACATGTGAACATGATACAGTCATAAACTTGGTATCGAAATGGAGCTTATTGAACCAGGAATCTGAAAATATGCACAACTCAAACCACCCAAAATGCGACTTAATACCTGATTTGATGTGATGCGTCACAAATAACTCACATCAATAACAATTTGTTTTTATTGTATCACGTTTTTGACGACCACTGGCTCCGCTTAAATAGAAGCTAAATAACCGTCATTATCGTGAACTTCTTTTTCTGTTTAAATTTGCGTATAATACAAACTCACTGGAAACCACTGATGTGATGAATTACATTATAAATTAAATTTTAAACAAAATTTTAAAATTTAAAAATTAAAATTTAGCATGTATTAATATGTAAGATTATGTGAATGCTTGATTCAGCAAAACTCCCAAAGGAACCCTTATACAGAACAACTCAGACTGGTCACATGCAGCATGCAACAAAACATTACAGCGCTCATTTGCATATTGCCTCTCGCCATGAAATTCTCTCTAATTATTGTTTAGGTATTGTTTACTTAAGCTTCTAAATATATCTAGCTAACTTGTAGTTTGATTTTACAATCATCTTTATCTTCTTAGGGCTTGTCAGTTTTGCCTGTTCATCAGTTCTTTTACTGTTACTCCAGAGGCAATGCTTCATGTTAATCCCTGTAAGACGCACCTTTTTGACCACATAGCAAAGTAAATATTATTATCATATTCTTCATAAATGATCCTGAAAACACAGAAGAATGCCCAGAACCTCAAATCCATGTGATGCACTTTATTTATGTAGAAGGTTGTTGTAGGGTCCACTTAAAAAGAACTTAAAGGTGCAGTCATCAGTTCTGGAGAAAGATTTCTGATATCTGAACTCAACAGCCAAACAAATACACGCCTCTTTTCAGTGCTCCTACAGAAGCTCCGCCCCCAAATTCATGGCACTGCATTCCCAAGGCGATGACACCCCCATTTGCCCCTCCCCTTCCACCTGTACTATGATTGGCTTGAACACACCCCCTGTTGCTGATTGGCTGAAATAATGTCATGTGATTCGGTCCAAGACATTTTCTTTGTTTCCCCGCTTACTGAGCCGGGGCTGTGTACGAGCAACAGAATTGTTTTCAGCGCACACACAGAACAGACAGCTAGCAGACCGTGAGATATTCACTGAATTACATGAGAAGTGTTTTGGATTAGAATCAATCGAAACTGCACATGTAAGGGTTCCAGGTATCAAAGAACCCTGCAAGTACCCTTAACTGTTTCTTTTTTTTCTAAACAGGTACTGGGCAACCAATTGTTGAAGACCACTACCACCAGCTGATAAAATGACATTTTACACATTGGCTAACTTCATGTACAATAGTATATAAAAATAAATAATTTTGCATATTTACAAATGACACCATTTATTTGGTGAATACTGAAAATTAGAAAAGGATAATACTGTGTAAATCATAGGCTATAATACATTGGTCACTTACATTAGTAGATTAAATGAGGAACAGTGAAGCAATAGGTCTCAAACTAGGGAACTCCCAGCGGTCAATGAAGCATAAATTTGTCTTAATTTTGTTAAAGTGTTGGAAATCACAACCCACCACCAATAAGGGCTATTTATCATTGAGTGATTTTATCAACCTGTTTAACTGGTCACATCAATTAAATGAGTTTAATCCAAATCTCAATAACTGATGAACAAGTAGGCATATAAATAACATTCAGGAATTTAAAACGCTCCAGGCTCCAATAAGAAACCAGAATATTATTCCACATAATTAAATAACGAGCCTAATATTTAAACATTTGGATTATATTCATGAAAGAATTCTGTGCTGAAGTGATCTGTGAATTTATTTAAACATTTAAAGTCCCTGCCTAAACTAAAGGATTTGAATTTAAATACGCAACATGGCCAAAAGTATGCGGACACCTGAAATTAACCATCCTACTTCAAAACCCTGGGAATTAATATTACGCAGTATTAATATTAATATTACTTACATAATACTTTTACATACTATTTCATTCCGAAGGAGTTCAGTGCGGCTGAGGTCAGATCTCTCGAGTTCTTCAACTCCAACCTTAACATGCCGTGTCTTCATGGAGCTCGATTTGTGAACAGGGGCATTGTCATGCCGGAGTACGTTTTAGTTCCAGTGAAGGGAAATTATAATTCTATATCATACAAAGACATTTTACACGATTGTGTGCTTTCATCTTTGTGGCAACAGTTTGGGGAAGAGCAGCATATGGGCGTGACGGTCAGGTGTCCACATACTTCTGGCCACATAGCCTATACTACGTTGCGTGCTAACATATATGAACATGTTGTGTTACATGCTATTTATTCAATGACATTCTAACATGTATGAATGCACTATATCAAGCAGTGGTTAAGGCTCTGTGTTGCTGATCAGAAGGTCATGGGTTCAGCACTACCAAGCTGTTGGGCCCTGACCAAGGTCTTTTACCCTATCTGCTCCAGGGTGACGTATCCTGGCTGACCCTGAGCTCTGACCCCTGCTTCCTAACAAGCTGGTGTATCCGAAGAAAAGAATGATTGTACTGTGATGTAAGGTAATGTATATGTGACCAATAAAGGCTTTCTCTTCTTTCATCGGCTATTGATTAACCCTATATTGCTTGTGCCTGCCTGTGTGTGTGTGTGTGTGTGTGTGTGTGAGAGAGAGAGAGAGAGAGAGAGAGACTATTTGTAGGCCTTTTTTCCACCAACACACACACACACACACACACACACACACACACACACACACACACACACACACACACAGTCGCCCCTTGTGTTTAAGAGGACAGCACATCTCAATGGCGTGGTGCTGAAACGGACAGCGCCAAACGCGCAGCCCGCACAGTAAACGCTCTCCTGTACGTATTGTGCGTATTATTTTGGTCCATACTGGTTATGCATTAACAGTACTAATGAAAATGTCCACTTACAGTCCAGGTGCTTTTTCTTAGGCGCCATCACCTCGTGTGTGGTAGCTTTACACACAGCCCGAGCCACGTCCGAGCCGGTGAGCTGGTACTGCGCGGCGGCGATGCGATCCGTCAGCGTCTGGCCCGACATGTTTGGGTTTTTTCCTCACCAATCCGTTTCGTACTAAAGAATAAACCGGCGGAGCAAGAACATAGGCTGTTGGCCGACAAAAAATACCTAAACCAAACAGCCTGTATAGCTAATGGTGCACAAATAGGCTAACTAGACTAGATATGCGGTTCTTCTTCAGATCCTATAATGAACCCAGTGCTTCACAGACTTGTGTGCGTCTTGACATGAGGGATTTGGCGCACGGTTGCGCTCCTCGGCGTTACGTAACGCGAGAGGTTACGTCGGTGACGTAGGCTACCGGATTTTCCGGATGTCTCTAGAAATAAAAGATAATACAAATTTCTAAGAATTCTGCACGAGGATCCAAAACGTGCCGAAAAGACGTTGTAGAGGAACTCGAAATGACCAAATACTACAACAACAACAACAACAATAATAATAATAATAATAATAATAATAATAATAATAATAATAATAATAATAATAATAAT
>JAQMYM010000004.1:15403073-15444556 GCA_030014255.1 Parauchenoglanis ngamensis | reverse complement strand
GTGTAACTTCAAGTTTTGTGTATATATGTATATGTATGTTATGCTGTTGTGTATGTTGTTATGTATGTTGTGTATATATGTATATATATATACACTGCTTTGATGCAGATGAAAGCAACAACGGACAGGAGAGGCAACAGCAAGACAACCCCCAAAAAGGGAATGGTTTTGCAGGTGGTGACCACGGACCATTTCTCTCTCCTTATCCTTCCTGACTGATTTTTCCTGCAGGCCACTCGTGCATTTCTCTAAACAAATTCTCAGAAACTGACTCCATGAAAGGGGTCCGACATCCTCTAGTGGGGTCTGTGCTCAAAGTACAGCACTATGCTGCTCTCTATTCACCAGAGAACACCAGAACTGGCAGGTTCATCTTTGGCACCCCATTTTCTTCACAAATAAGTGCATGTTCACACTGAGCATATGTGACTGACGTATCCTTGAAGTATCACACAGACCTCCACGTGCTAGTCAACGATACTCTGACTACTGTTAGGTACCAGGATGAAATCCTCAGACCCATTATTAGACCTTATGCTGGTGCAATGGGTCCTGGGTTCCTCCTGGCGCAGGACAGTGCCTGGTCTCATGTGGCCAGAATCTGTAGCCAGTTCCTGGGTGACAAAGGCATCGATGACAGTGACTGGCCCCCATGTTCCCCAGACCTGAGTCCAATCAAGAACCTCTCGGACATTATATATCGGTTCATCTGACACCTCCAAGTAGCGTCACAGACTGTCCAGGAGCTCACTGATGCCCTGATCCAGGTCTGGGTGGAGATCCCCCAGGACACCAGCCGTCATTTCATCAGGAGCATGCCCAAATGTTGCTGGGAGTTCAGACATGCACGTGGGGGCCATACACACTACTGAGCCACATTATGAGTTGTGATTAAATTCACACAAGTCAGATCAGTCTATGATTTGAGGCTTTTACTCTTCACTGATTTTACTACTTTTTACTTTTACTGATTTTCGGTGTGATTTTCCATTTTCACAGGTTCAAAAGTTATTGGACAAACTAACATAATTATAAATATAAGAATAATTTTTAATATTGGATGCAAATCCTTTGCAGTCAATAACCGCCTGAAGTCTGAAACCAATGAACATCAACAAATGCAGAGTTTCCTCCTTTAGGATGCTTTGCCAGGCCTTTACTGCAGCTGCCTTCAGTTGCTGCTTGTTTGTGGATCTCTCTGCCTTCTGTTTTGTTTTCAATAAATGAAAAGCATGCTCAATTGGGTTGACTAACTCAGCCATTTAAGTTCTGGGTTATTATCTATTTGTATCAGTTTTGCAGCATTTGACTGAATCTGAGCAGAAAGTATACCTCTACACGCTTCAGAATTCATCCTGCTATGTCTATCAGCAGTCGCATCATCAATAAACGCCAGTGACCCAGTTCCATTGGCAGCCACACATGCCCATGTCCACTATGTTTGACAGATGATGTGGTATGCTTTGGATAATGAGCCCTTCCTTTCCTTCTCCATACTCTTCTCTTCTCATCATTTTGGTACGAGTTAATCATGGTTTCATCTGTCCAAAGAATCTTGTTCCAGAACTGGGCAGAATATATATTCACATTTATAGATATACTGTCATAGTGGAGTCCATAACACTATACACGCATCTGTTTTTGAGTTCTGAGCACTGATGAAGTGTGTGTCAGTGTACTGATGAGTGTTTTTTGTGTCACCATCTGTTCAGTGCGAATTGATGGAAGATAACTGAGTGCTAAATAACACACACTTACAGTTACTTACAGTTACAGTAGCATATCATGTAAACACAGTGGATAGTTTGCTGGATGGAGAGCAATAAATGAGTGATGCTTTCTGAGACATGATGCTTAGCCATCCATGAAAAACACAACAGGTAGGACTGTGATGAGGTTGTATAATTTCACTAGTGGGGGGTTGGTGGATCTATCCTCCTCCTCCTTCAGCTCCTCTTTGTGTGGTGTCTTCATTCAGTCACATTGCTTTAGTTAACATACGGGTTCTGCAGTAAACACGTGTCGTCGCTCAGCTGCTCTCACTGGGGACAAAAGAGGCAAAAAATGGGTCAGAGTCGTGATGAAGAAGTGAGCATCGCTTTGGGTCGACTCACTACCGCAAATTAACGCAGTGTGTTTAACCGCGCGCTCAATCGTCTAGTGTGTGTGTGTGTGTGCGCGCGCGCGCGTTTGTGTGTTTGTGCGTTTCCTCTCTCGGTCTTTTGTGTGCACAACGGGAACCCTTACGTTTTTTTGAATTTTTTAAAATTTATTTGTTGATCCGATAACGTAAAAACAACAAAAAAAAATCTGCATGTAATAGGTGATGTTTGCATGGAGTGAGAGCTCTCTGTGTGATGCAGTGCCTGAAGACACCATTTTAGACCATAGTCCTTGTGAGCATCTTTAAGGAGATCCACGAAAACCTGATCTTTATGTAGGGTTTTCAGGTCGCATGAAATCTGCCTGATGCCTAAGATCATTTGGATGAAGATGTTGTCTATTTCATCCCTCTTGGAGCTATTTTGATGATTTCTGTGAAGGTAAGTTGCCTGTTTTTTTTTTTTGCTTTGTTTTTTTGTTTTTTTGCAGAAGGCCAACAGCGATGCTAGCAGGTGATAGAAGAGTCTGGGTTAATTCACTGCAATGTTAATGAACAAAGCAAGCCTCAATTTGGAAATAAACTACTGATAATTTGTCGATTTCATTAGGATTGCATCACGGTGATGGATTTATATTAGGATGATGCTTCTGTATCCTAGCGACGCCTCAACATCAGCACCAGTGTGCTGTTGCATCAAACTCCTCATTTCCCTGTGCGGATCTTATAAAGCTCAGATTGCCTTCAACATCCTGCATTGCATTTTGGGGCGGTACTAGCACCTTGTAAAGGAGACAGGATTTGTCTGAAGCTCGCTTACAAAATTGTAAGACAAAGAGGAATCAAGAAGAACTGATTCAGGATCTGAAACCAGAGTATCTGTATAACCCTGGCAGAAAAGTCAAACAAACTTCACATGGGAATTTTACACATGTGTTGTTTAGATAATCATGTGGTGCATGTTTTGATTTTTCACATGTGAAATGTGTCATTTTTCCATTAAGGAAGTCATCTCAAATTAATGATCGCACATTACCAATAATCCCCAATTCCCAAATTGACTTTGTGTATATACAGAAATATATACTATATAGCCAAAGTATGTGGACACTTGACCATCACACTCATATGTGGGTCCTCTCCAAAAAGTAGCCACAAATTTGGAAGCACACAATTGTAGCACAAGAGTGTCTTTGTATTCTGTAGAATTATAATTTCCCTTCACTGGAAATAAGAATCCCAAACCTGATTCAGCATGAAAATGCCCCCCTGTGCACAAAGCCAGCTCCAGGAAGACATGGTGTGTTAAGGTTAGAGTGGAGGAACTCGGGTGTTCTGCACAGAGCCCTGACCTCAACCCCACTGAACACCTTTGGGATGAACTGGAACCCGACTGCACCCCAGACCTCCTCACCCAACATCAGTGTCTGACCTCACTGATGCTCTTATAGCTGAATGAACACAAATCCTCACAGCCACGCTCCAAAATCTAGTGGAAAGCCTTCCCAGAAGAGTGGAGCACATTATTAACAAAGGGTTAGGGTTAGGGGGGAATAAATCTAGAACGGGATGCTCAACAAGCACATACGTACAAGTGTTATGGTCAGATGCTCATGTATCCACAAACTTTTGACCATATAGTGTACTATGCACAAGTGTAAATTATATAACTTTAAATCTTAAAAAGTCGAAAAGTCTTAACATGATGAAATGGGGTTTTATTTATGAAAGCATGTATTTCATTTCAGTTCTACGATATTTTGGCAAAAATGTAATAATACAAACATGAATAACCAACGTTAACAACATAATGAAATAAACGTGAATGTTAATAGAATGTGAATATACAGGTATAACATGCCATATTACGCAATAAAATGAACAATGAGAACAATAGTGACAGAATCTGAGAGTCATACTCCTGATAAGGTGTCTACTTTTTGGCCATATTGTACATTGATCATTAAGAATAATTGAAGTAAGGATCAGAATATAATGGAGAAAGCTGAAAAAAAAAAAAAAAAAGCCAAACAAGGTTCCTTTGCTGTTTCAGGTATGCCATATGCCTATTTCACAGTAATCATCATGGGTGTTTTACTGTATTATTACAATATAATTATCTTTTGATACAGTTTAACTACTATTACTGTAAATATTTTCTAAGAATATCAGAAAATTGAAGTCTTACATTTAAAGTATCAAAGAAATTCTTTATAATGTCATGTTAAATATGTTCGTTGTTGTTAATTGCACATAATTGCATTTCATTTCTTGTCTGGGTGTTTTAGTTTGGTTTCTTTTCTCCACTCTTCCTTTTGCTTTTCCTTTCCCAAAAATCTTTAGCTTTTGTATGTGTTAGGTGCACAAGCAAATAACAAATAAAGTTTTCCACAAGGGATGATGGCAATGTTCTAAAATGCAATGACAGATGTCCACATTCCTTACACGCTACGTTGGCACAACCCGAACATACACACAAAAGTATACATTCCAACAAGCCATATGTCATGTCACTTGATATAAATCCAACAAACTGGTGTATGTAGACCTCAACTGAGCGCTGTAATGAGCCAAACAGAAACCTTAATAAATTTGAGTGTGGCATGAGCACTTCCTCAACTACTAGCGACCAGCAATCCTGTGGACGAAAAACAACATGTGGATCAGAGCAGTCAGTAAACAGCCACAACCAAAAGTAAAATTGGTGTGCAGGAAGTCATATCAGAAATCACCACTTATCAGCCTCGAATGTGTTACAACCACCAATGATCATTACCAATATTGCCAACAACAAAGAAAAAATCCAGTAGACACTGAGGAGTAGAAAGAGAAATTACCAGGTTGGTTGAATTCCTTTTGCACCAAATTTAGTGCTAGCAAATCCATGAATCATCACCGAATGGCGTCAGATAGATGGTACTGAGTTGTTATTAGTGGTCTAGCCAATTCTCAGATCTCTGATTTATAGCACATCTTTGAAATCAAATGGAAAGTGCTGTTTACAGCAAGACTGTGCAGCTGTTTTATTCTTGGAAATTGTGTAATGCAGTAGTTCATGTGGAGCACCTTGTTAAATCAACGGCCCATTGCATTTGTGATGTTCTCAAGACCAAAAGAGTCATAACACACTATTAAATTGGTTAAGGCACTTGAGGAAATGATCGGGGGTAACAAGAAATCACAACACAGACCAGAGACGTATACAATTACTGTGTAATATTGTGCACAGCAGTATGAGCTTTATTTTTAAACACGAAATAAATTCCTGATCAAAAGCACTGTTATCTTTAGAACATCTAGTAATACAGCTATTTTTACATCTATTACAGGAAATCCAAATTTATGTACCACCTAGTCCTATTCACAATTTTATACCACAATTTTAACCAAAAACTACAGTGTAAACACTGCAACTTATCACCCAAACTAATAAGTAACTATATTTATGATACCATTAAGGTATCAAGCTCTTACAAGAACAAATGAAATATGTTTCAGAGAAAGGAGCAAAGTTCTACGGAGATAGACGGCTGCACATGAACTGTGGACCCAAAGGACTTGAGACTGTCTAATGGCATTGTACATACACATACAAGGCACTGGTTAGTACCTCGTTTTTCAGATTAACTTAGCTTTGTGATTTAGATTTTTGTGAATGTAATGTATGTGTAATATTATAATTCAATGTGTATTATTGCTAATGCAAACACCTTAAAGGTTTATATTTTTACTGTTGTGTGGTCTGTATGATCTGTATCCTTGTGGTGTAGTTGTAGTTTGGTGTGTACTGCTTTAGTGTAAGGAAGTGAATTAGCAAAATCTTGGGTTCAGCAGGTGCTTGAGGTCCGTTGGAACCAAAAGAATAAGCAAAACAGCCATAAATATAGCAGGACTTATATAATAGACAACATATTGCTTTAATTTGCTCTTTTTTTGTATAGGAAAGGCACTTTGCAAATGCAATTAAGAGGGATCAAGCTAGCTGTGGCTAAAGTGTCTGAAGAACTCTTGGTTTATTCCTTAATAAACCTTACCAATTGTCATCCAGCAGGTCTTAATCCTTTCCCATCAGGACTTTGAGAAGCCCGTGGATCTCCTGAGCTCTAAAAGCCATGTTCCCAGCCCATCGACACTCATTCCGGGCAGCTAAGCTGCTTCTCGGAGCTCTGATCTTTCTCCAGACTTGCAGTTGTGCTTTGAGCTCCAGTGGTGAGACATGTTTCTCCAGACAGCATCGAGACACTATTGTGAATGTGCGCAAGGCTCTGGATCATCAAAAGACCGTAATGGATGTCAGGATGAAAGAGGCAGAAAGAGACTGCATCCTGGCCTGTTGTTCAGAGGAGCTGAAACCAGGTAAAGTGTTACATCAGCTGCTTTCACTCAGATTCAACCATGACCTGAAGTGTTATAGTAAGAAACTACAATTAATACAACTGCAGGTAAAAATTGATTTAACTGTATTAAATATGGCTTGTTAATTGCTAAATAAAAGTGCATTCAATTTAGCTAATTGACTATTTCATTTTTACAAATATTGATCAGAATCTTTGTGATGTGGATGGGTTTGTTGTGACCTTAGCCTCCACAGTTTGAACATGATGACTTATTTGTTGTAAAATGAGAGTGAAGTGGGCTAATATCAATCACTAGATGGATGGGTTTTTTTTTCATTTAAAGCCACTGAGGACATGGTAGTTACTCTTTACATTTTTGATCAGGTCATACACCTTTGTGATTGCATGTGGCGTTAGTAAGAAACTTTAGGGATCAGTCATTTTGTGCACATTACACACCCCACAGATAAGTAACTAACATTGTACCTTTCACACAGGTATAAAGTGCAACATGGTGGTGTATAAGCCACAAAGCCAAGATGGTGCTGAGAACTGCTACCTGTTTCATTGTGAAACTGAGCAGGACTGCCCTCTGATGTCAGCCATGCCTGGGACTAACACTTACGATATATTCAAAGGTAATGTTTATCTCCGACAAAGCAAAATAATACATTATTGCATAGGTTTGTACTGCCGGTCCTTGGGATCCACTGCCCTTTAAAGTTTTCCCTACTGTACTAAAGATTGGGAAAACATGTGAAACAATATGCAGGATGCCCTTGACTAGAGATAAGGACCCTTGCCTTATCACTACCTGGGTAACTTATCCACTTTTACAAATGATACAGCAATGTTTAGATAGACGGTTTTAGATTAACTCTTGATTTTGATGATTGGTGGTGATTACTACTGGCAGTTGTATTTCAACCCTGCTAACTGCCAGGGGTATTCAGAGTTACCTGGATAAATTGTGAATGTGCCGACTGCATACCAGCACCTTCCAACAAAGTCACAGAGTGACATATGATCCAGTATTTGCAATAAATAGAATTATCCCTGTCTTCTTAGAGCCTTTTCTGTCTTCTTCTCACCTCATATATATGTCGGACCACACATACACCAGCTAGTGACTATGGTCAGAACCACAGGTAACCTGTCCTCCAAAGCTGGAAATATACTTCTGTTATCTCTTCTGCTACAGTGAGTGTATATTTATATATTGCAAGGGCTTTTGTAATGGAACACTGTGACATCTTCTAACTTCAAGTCGGCTTTCCGTTTCAGTTTCCTAGCTGGGTCGTGTTCTCCCTGTGTAGTATCTTTGTGCTCAGTCCCAACATTTAGCTGAGCAGTTATACCATACGCTGGATTTCTGCTAACGTGTAGCCCTGGAGCTTGTTCCGCACAATACACCCCACATTCTTTTCACAATACACAAAGTGGTTCACCGAACCATATCTTTGTAGTCAGTGTCTGCATCCCCTAAATCATGAGATACGTGCTCACTGCCTTGACATTGACCATTTTAAGGATGAGATGTCTGGCTTACAATTCCCCAACAATGAGATGGCACGCTCTGCTGGCAGATTTATACCTGTAGTGTGTTCTAGGTAATATGATGGATCACAAGCTGTCAGGCTGGGCTACATGCCAACCCTGGCAAGATGTTAGCCGGTTTATTGCTAGCATTGGAACGATCACTCCAGTCTGCAGAGGTTGGGTCTTCTGTTGAGGCTGGAGGTGTGCAAATCAAACCTCTTAAAGGGTTGCAGTTTGGGCCTGCCACTAAACAGGCCCTGGAGAGGAGAGTGCAGGTTTCAGAATCACAAAACCATCATTTTAGGCACTTCAAGTTCAGCGCAAACTAGTCACATACGCACAAAAAGCTCTCCTACATTGGACAAGTCTTAGGCAGGGACTATCTTTCAGGCATCTGAGCACCGCCAGCCATTTTGTTGGGTGGGCCCTATATACTCCCCCTCCATTACAGGGTCCTAAAAAATCCAAAAACATTGGCTATTGTACAGTGACTAAATCAGATCAGTGGATCTTGATTACAATGTACATGGGTACAAACTTCAGTTCTGTCACTGACCCCCAACTTTCTATGGACTCAAGGCTTCATCAGTATCAGACCCAAACATAGTTGTTTCTTTAACATAAGATATTCATTCTGTCCAGAAGGCAACCAGTTGATCTGATTTCTAAATATCCTTCTTTTTCATGTGCTAAGGTTATCAGATGTAATCCATGGGATGCAACAACAATACTGATTGATGTAGGTGGACCTGTGCTACATTCTTTTTCCTGTTTCCCCAAGGTTTGCCTTTCAAGGCCAGGTTCTACCCCTTCACCTCATTCTAACACCAAGGGTGTTATTGTGATGTATGCAAGAGACCTTTGTCTCCCCTGATGGCCAGAAGCATCAGGATACTGTAGTACTTCGATGACTGGCCCCCGCAAAGGAAAAGGCCATTCATGACATCTATTCTGAACGCATTATGGCTCTTGGGCTCTCTTAGAAAAAGCTCCTTAACACTGAAACAGACTTACACAATTCAACAGTATGCAGCTAGATTCACTAAGACTGCTAGCCACCCTGCCATGCTTGCCAATCAGATTTAGACAAATGGCAATGTGTGGTATTGTTGAGAGTGTTAAAATAGTTGAAAGCAGCCACAGTAGTAATTCCCAAAGTGTTCTGGAGCCACAAACGTTTCATAAGTGGGTTATCAAACTACTGTTGGAACCCAGATGCCATAAACAGAGACGTGTCTTTGTTTCAGCAAGAAGGGCATGACCTCAGACCCGTCATTCATCAACATGAGGAAGGCCCATTGGAATAAATCACCAACTGACAGTGGTATTTATTGCAGACATTGTGTCATACGTCATTTAGTGACATATTTGTTGGAAGGTTACGGCATGTGTGTTCATGCACATGAAAAGTTACACAGGTGATTCTCACTGTCTTCACATGTGTTCATAGTTACTTTTATAACTCCTGCTAATACTTTATTTTTTATTAGGTTTGACACACCCTTCTGCAAAGGTTAAAGAGAGAGTACCCACAATGCCCATTCCGATAACAAAACAACCTACTACTCAATCTGCTTCAACAACCATGAAACCAGCAACCACAACAACTACAACCCAGCCCACCACAACGACAAGTACCACGCAGTCCTCTACAACCGCGGCTCTGTCTACAGCAACCACTTCCACTGTAGCGCCCACAGAGCTGGCAATTATCCTCCTTACGATGCCTGGTGAAATCATGCCAACTACTTCATCAACTACAACAATGTCAACACAGTCAACAACCTCAACCACAAAGCTATCTTCCACAGCGAGCACCACATCGATTACACATCTAGTCCAACCACCACAGCCACCCCCAAATCCAATCAGACCTTCCAAAAAGCAGGTCAGGCCACCAAAAAAGCTAGAACCCCATGGGAAATCTAATGCTAAAATAGCTGAGATTCCGACCTTACAGAAACAAGCCACACAAAAGACTATGATACCTACTACTGCTACCACTAGTACAACTACTACTACAACTACAACTGCTACAACTACTACAACTACAACCACAACTACGACTCCTTCTACAACCACAACTACGACACCCTCTACAACCACAACTATGACTCCCTCTACAACCACAACCACTACTCCCACTACAACCACGACTACTACTCCCACTACAACCACAACTACTACTCCCACTACAACTACATCTACTACTCCCACTACAACTACAACTACTGCTCCCACTACAACTACTACAACCACTACAACTACATCTACAACTGCGACTGAAAGGACAACTATTGTCGTTGTAGAGATGGAGAATGATCTGAAAAATGATTTAAGTCCCAACCCCCCAGGAGTTGCCTCGGATAAGGCTAAGGAGTCACACTTGATGTGGAAGAATAGCCTGGCTTTGCTGGTTGTGCTCACACTGATCATTCTCACATTTGTCGTGGCCATCGTGGGCCGCAGAGCCATGGAATCCTTTGACAGGAGACACTACACGAGACTGGAGCTCAACGACCTTCACTATGAGATCTAAAGCTCAACCAAAACCTTCATGATCAAAGAGACAATGCCATTCAATTTTGAAATGTATTTTTCCCCCTGTCAGCTCACTAAAACAAAATATTTTGATATGTATGACATTTTGGGTTGAGAAAAGTCACATGTTTCCCACTCATAAAATGCTGGAGGGATGTAACAAGATGGAGACTAAGGAAGAGTTTAGGGTTTTGGGGAATGAAAAGCAATACAAAGACCTCAGGAAGCTTCAAAATTTAGGACTAGAATACTGTTGGACATTATTTACTATGGCAATGCATTAGTCATTAACATTTCCTCTGTGTAAGACCAGTCAATCAATAATTAAAGCTGATATACAGAAAGAACAGCTGCATAATCAAATCACGCCTTTCAGAGGCTTCATTTGTTCAATCACATTGGCCTGTTTGTGTATGACTTGATTTTTTTATGAAGTTACCCCATGCTACTAGCAAACCAGTGCTTCACCACTTTAACCAAGTCAAAAATATTACTCAGCTTCATATTAGCTTAAATATATTTGGTTGTTTTTGATTGGGATATAGTACAATTTGAGTGATCAATGCCTTTATTTCAGGGTGTTAATAAAGAAATAAAAGACAGGATATACTGAAAAAGATGGTTGTGTTCATCAGGCTTTCACAAGCACCTTTTTATGGCCATATCCATTCAGGACTGTTGCTTCCTTACCGAAAAACAACTGCTTTTCAAACTGTATTTACTTGCTGTACATCGAATCTTTGTGATTTTTTTTCCACTATGTTGTACTGATGTATTTACATTTCTTACATCTATCCATAGGAAAGTCTCTGATGCTGTGTTCACATTGTGCCGCATTTCTGTTGTATGTGGTAATCCTGGTGGTAAATTACACTGGATGTGCACTATTTTCACATGAATACTTTCTTAACGAGCAGGTATGTGTATGAGTGTGAAGGTGTATGCAGTTGTGTGTGAGGTGGTCTACTCTAGTTAACCGTAACACTTGCTAAGAGCATGCATGGTATATGTCATTTGCAATCTTCGCTGTGTTCCAGTATGGTTTTTAACATGCCTTTGTTGACTTCTACTCATTATTTGCAGCACTAGACAGTGGCTGTTTAACTAAAACATAATAAATAAAATGTACCTGATTATTAAATACTAATACTTATTATAAACAACACTGTCAATTGGACGACTGGACTGAGTTCTGCTACTCTAACTTATAGATATTGACACAACTCCTATGGGGCTCAAGCTCAGCTAACGATGCTCTACAGTGGGCCTTATGATGGTGACTTGGATGAAGAAGTGAAGTCAAACCAGGGCTTGTTACAAACTGTATTAAAATGCACCTGGCATACACCGAAACATTGAAATAGCTGTAATTGCAATTTTTGACCAAAGGTGGCAGCAGTCACTCAGTTGAACCTACAGCCGCCTTCCTGCTCCTGTGCTCCATTTTAAGGAACTCGATTTAGTTGCACAAATCTTTTCATGTTTTTCTTGAATTGCTTTTTGTAGTTTAATATCACTGTATATATAAGATGGTGATGGTTTGGTCTTGTTTTTGTGAGTGGTTGCTTTTAACAACAATTCAAATTTAATGTAGGCTACTATTTTCTCTGGCAAAAATAAAATGTTAATTCTTTGAAGAAATGTTTGAAGGTTCTGAAAAAAATAGCAAAACTACCAAAAATTCAATATAATAATAATAATAATAATAATAATAATAATAATAATAATAATAATAATAATAATAAATGTTGGTAGTATTATGTCATATTCAAGCAATATATACTGAATTATAGGAATATACTGATATAATTAAAAATTTAATAATAACCAACTATTTGTTAGACCTTGCAAACGTTAATGTTAATTGTTCAGTTCAGTCTTTAGAAATGCTAAATACTGATTGGAAATGCTAAATACTGATATTAAATAAAACATATTTCTCTTTATGAATAAATGATTTAATAGGCTAAATAATATAAAAAGATTTGTACATATTTGTTTACTTGAATAGCGATAAAAGAACAAGATATTATAGAAATAATGGCTAAATTCAAAACTCATGTACATGTGCAGACTAACTTTTGCTAGTAAAACAGTTTTGTCTGCTTTATTACTATATGACAAAAAGTAGCTCCAGCATTTTTAATATATGAAAAATCATGAATATGAATATATGGAAGCCTAACTGTAACTTGTAGGTAGGTATGACTGGTGTTCTGACAACATGTTTAAATATAGAATGATGAATGATATAATATCGGTACACACTGATGAACTGTTACATGGTTGAGAATTGGCCAACTTTATTTTTGATTTTGTAAGACAATTTGGTTGTGATTTATTTAAAAAGCTGACAAACACACATGCAGCTCTGAGCTTGGTCAGGATCTCCCATCACACTTGTATATGATTTATTATGAATACATTTGCATAAGCCACTGTATGTGACATCAGTAGTCTATACGCCACCAAATGATTCACTATATATTCAAAAGTATGTGGACACCTGACCATCACACCTATATGTGCTTGCTGAACATCTCATTCCAGATTTAGTCTCTTCTTCTGAGAAGACTATCCACTAGATATTGGAGCATGGCTGTGAGGATTTGGGTTATTGTAGCAACAAGAGCATTAGTGATGTTGGGTGAGGAGGTCTGGGGTGCACTCAGAGTTCCAGTTCATCCCAAAGGTGTTCAGTGGGGTTGAGGTCAGGGCTCTGTGCAGCACACTCCACTCCAACCTTCACAAACCATGTCTTCATGTCTTCCATGTTTGGGTCTCTTAGTTCCAGTGAAGAGAAATCGCAGTGCTACAGCATATAAAAACATTTTAAACCATTGTGGCTTCCAATTTGTGAACAGTTTGGGTTTGATGGTCAAGTGTTCACATACTTTTGGCCATATAGTGTATATTGTTCAGCCATAATGTTCAGGTGACAGAAACAGAATAAGCTGGTCTGTAAAAGTTGTTCATGACTCTATACATTTAAACTATTAGACTAGACAAAATGCTAATATGGCAATGTAATGATTATGTTTTAGGACTTAACAGAACTTTGCATTGGGTAGTACTGTATCTATGGCTGCACTGGCTCACATTTTAAAATATCTCAGATTACTACTTTTTAAAAATTTTTTTTTTAAAGAAAGCAGTCACAGACAGCGCCAACATAACCATTCCTCTGTTAATTTATACAACACAAATAATTTAATTCAGTAATTCAGTCATTTCGTCTTTAGCGTTGCTGTAATCACAATAAGACACCGCGCTCCACTCTGTTAGCTTAGCTTAGCTGAGCTTGGCTGAGGTGAGCCGCATCACCGCTCATTCCGGGAAAAAGTAGTCCCGCTGGAATGCGTCTCGTGCTGCTTGAAACGTCCTAAAAAATATTTAAAAGAAACTAAACTGAACATTTCCTGTGGTTCAGAATTATTGTTAGCATTATTGAATAGGAGGAATCCTGGGATTATATATTCAAAAATACTCAGTGGTAAAACAATAGCAAGGGATTCAGCGGAGGGTGCCATTTTTTCCCCCTTTTTCCGGCGGAAGGATACGACTCGGAAGCGGCGCAGCAGCGTCAGGGAACCATTTCGGAATCGCAGCGCCACCACAGAGAGAGAGAATGGGAATGGAGCGGAGAATAACGTCTGCGTTATAACTACAGCGAATTCCTACAACTGGAAAGGGAAAGAAAAACACCAAATCCAGAGTCCTATCTTATTCCTGTGCAGGAGAAGAGAATAAAAACCGCAGCCATGCGATGAGAAACAGGGAGCACCGGAGGCGAGAACACGGGAGGAAAAACATGGGCGCAGTGCTGCGGAGTCTCTTTCTGTGTACTTTTTGTTTGCAAATACGCGGTGAGTTTGGACCGGGGCTCGTCTGGGTATTAATGTAGAAAAGTTCAGAAATGTCTGATAGTGTGAATGAGGCTCTTGGTGAGCTAGCATGCAAAATTTTCTTTCCTCTTGTTGTCTGAAGCTGTTTGTATGGGAAGAGAGTTGCAGTATCCCAATAAAAAGTCTGCGTTCCCTCTAAGGCTCGCTCGCATGTTGTTATCGCAAAAAAAAACGCCTTTCTCTTATACTTTCTGCTTATTCTTCTTGGTGGTTGTACTTCAGGGTTGAATTGTTGTTTTTTTAACTAGTTAAATTGGCCGGGGCTGATAGTGGAGATTCCCGTTGACACTTTATATCTGTCTGGTTTGTGTTGCAGGGCTAGTTTTCATTAGCCGAGCTGCATTGTTGTGAATCGCTAGCCTGCTCGTTTTCTTTTCTTTTTTTTTTTTTACTTCAGCTAGCTTAGCATTACTTAGCCGGAGTTAAACTCTTCACTGCTTCGCCTTTCAGTTATGAAGTTTCTTTGTTTAATAATGTAACATTGTGATTCAGGATTTGGTTTGTTTTATATTTATATACATTTATGTATTTTGGGTTTTTTTTTTTAGAAAGATTTGGGCCTGTCGTTTGAAGAGGTTAAAACTATGGCGTGGCTTTCCACAAAAAAAAAACAACCTTTTTACTTTTCAAGTGGAGAAAATGTCTTTCTAAAAAGTTTTTTTCCCCTCTCCAGATAGCTGTTTAAAGCAGTCCTTTGGTGTAGTTTCTCCAAAAAAAAAAAAAAAAAAAAAAAGGAAAGAAAATTCCTGTCTGTTGGTTATTCTGTGTGTAAAGTAAAGTTGTGTGTTTCTAATATTTTGTCATTTGTTAACAAGGATAACCATGAAATGATGCTTTAGTCATATAAAGTGTACCTTTTTTTCTTCTTCATGTTTTCATAACCAGGCTTCACTTATGAGGTGGTTTAAATATTAAGATTTGTTTTGTTTTTAACTTAAACTCACTGAATAGTAATTGTAAGATCCACAGATGTAGTTTCTCCTGGAGCAGGTCTAAAGAACCCCGACCAGCTTTGTGTGAACATCAGGTCTCGAAAGTTACAAATGTGACTTGATCTTATCGACATCCAAGCATTAAGTATCCCCCCAAAAAGCGCACCGTTCCCTGTGTTTACCCTCCGCCGGGCGAGCGAAGGGTGTTGGACGGACTTTAGTGAGCCGTCCTGCTGCTCTGCAAATTTCTAAATATTTGTAGAAGGAAATTCCCCGTGTTTAAATATATAAAAAAAAAAACATCCCGGCCGCCGGAGGCCAGGCGCTCAGGGTTTGCCCTGGAGTGCGGCGCACCGGCGTTCAGTGGTCCATGTGTCAAACTGAGGTTTGAGTCGGTGCCAGAAGCCCTGCGGAGGTACGAGCTACAGAGTCGAGGAAGCTCTTGAGGTCAGACTACTTCAGAGCTGAATAAATATGAGCTGGGGGGAGAAACGGAGACGGAGGAAACAAGTGAAATGGGCCAGGAACGGCTTTCAGAGGAAGGCAGGAGTTTAGTTGTTTGGGGACGACGACGACGTCGAAACTGGTTGTGAGAAGGAATGTCTGCTTTAGTGTTCGGGGACCTTTGTTCTGCTTGGTGGTTCTCCTTGTGTGAACTTTGTAGGAACTCGTGTATTGTCAGAAACGTCGAGTAAATTAGATGTCGGCTACAGGGTGAAACGCTCTGACTGCCATTAGTGTGCTTTCTGTCTCATGTACGACTCTTATTTTAGCTGCGCGTGACGTGTTTCGGATCAGACGTAACACACTGACGTTTCCGTTTTTGTCCGAACATGTTCAGCGTTCTCGGGTCTCTGCTGAAGTGAAAGAGTTCCTTAAGTACTTAAATATCAGTTCCTTTTTATTTTAGTAGTCGTGAATGCTACGGCTAAATAAACCCTGAAACTTCAGTGCCGCTTACTGCTGACGCAGAAAAAAGTAAAAACAAATGAAATTAGATCAAGAATGAAGTTAAACTGACCACTTCGTTTTTCACAAGACGTAATAGCAGGTTTTTAGAATTTATTTATTTATTTATCGAGATTCTTTCTTTTGGGTCAGAGGTATACAAAACTGACATCAAGATTTCGTTTTGCTGCTATCCGGGTTTCTTTTAATAATTACAAAGAACATTAAAATAAAAATGAATAATAAGAAATCTAAAAATAAGCCAGATTTAAGAACATTGTACCGTTTTCGAAATTTGTGTACGCAGGAATCATGGAGCATCTATCTGGGAGACCTGAGAGAAAATAAAATCAATGAGGCTCGCTAGAATAAAAGGCTCCGTGTAATCCGGCCGTAAGAGCCTTACACGTTTAACCCGCTTGGTCCAGGCGAAGCGCAAACGTCATCTGATCCTTAACGTTAATGTCCTTTACCGTGTTTATCCACTTCTGTGATGTGGGGGTTCAAGGAGTCTTGTGAGCACTTTTTTTGCAAACGGATGTCAAAATACCAAATAAGTGTTCATCAGGCGGCTTTACTTAAACGTCAACGAAAGTGAATATGGAGTCACGCAGCGCGAGCAGCTCCAGTCCTGTGCGAGTTCTTCTGTGTTATTGTGGTCCATAACGAGGCACCAGAACCGACTCGGATCATCAGTCCTGGTTTAGTGTTGGATGGAGATGATGTGTGAGAATTTAACCGACATGTTGGGAGGGAAGTTATGACATGTTGCATAACAGAGCTGTTTGTAGATGATGTTCGTGGTCTGACCTCGGCATTTACCCGTCTTTAAACGAAGGCTGTTTGTCAGCCAGGAAGCTGTGAATGAACGCGCGAGGAAAAACATTTGAATTTGTTCCGCCGAATGTCAGACGTGCGGCAACCTGGAGTTTAAATGTGAAAAAACTCTCACATCAACACGTTTCGTGACATTTTATTTTACATGATTTTACATGAACTTCTCAGTGCGTAGGATTTCTAACAAAACTGCCAGCTGAACTGTCCTGCTGCATGTTTAGATACAATTGGGGTAAAAAGATCTTTTTCATCGTTTATGTTAAATAGACATATAATCATTATATGATCATCAGATAATTGAAGTCTGCCTGAGTTTGAGTTTGTAATTACAATTTATAAAAACTTTCTAAAAAAAGATCACGCATCTCAGTCAGGTGTATCGATATCGGTATGGTCGTATCGCCCGGCCTCTCAGCACCGTTATATCTGATTTTTAACTAAAAAATCGAAGAAATAAAATAAACAAATAATAATAAAAAAACTAAGAAATAATAAATTGATGTTTCTGATTTATAAAAAGAAGAAATGAGATGTGTGTGCCGCTGAGTGTGTTCACACCGTTGTGTTGTTTCTGCTGCAGCCGTGCCTCTCCTCCTGTACGCCAACAGGCGTGACTTGCGGCTGGTGGACGCGGCCCAGGGACGCAGCGGCAACGCCACGGTGGTGGTGAGCGGGCTGGAGGACGCGGCGGCCGTGGACTTCCTTTACAGCGGCGGTCTGATCTACTGGAGCGATGTGAGCGAGGAGGCCATCAAGCGGGCCGTCTTCAACGGCTCCGGCGCCCAGAGCACGGTGGTGTCGGGTCTGGCCTCGCCCGACGGTCTGGCCTGCGACTGGCTGGGGAGTAAACTTTACTGGACAGACTCGGAGACGAACCGCGTCGAGGTGGCTGAGCTGGACGGGACGCTCAGGAAAGTTCTGTTCTGGCAGGACCTGGACCAGCCGAGAGCGATCTCTCTGGATCCGAGCAGAGGGTGAGTGGGACGTTATTATTTATAATTGTGTTCATGCTGTGGCTCTGTCTGCCGTTGAGTTACAAATGAAATATTTGGCTGGCGTGAGAAAGGTGAGCAGTGATGTTGGAGTGCTGAGGGTTGTAGAGAGGCTGGGACGCGCTTTACTCAGTCAAGCAGGCTGCTGTGATTACGGCGTGTGCTGGGCGCTCAGGAAGAGGCTCCAGCTGAACCATGTGCATGTTTTGTCTTGTCAGATGGTAGTTTACGTTCAACAACCCCATCGAGCAGAATGTAGATCGCTTAGTGTGGCTCTTGGCGTGCTTATCAGCGCTCGGTGTTTTGCTTGAAAACACATTTCTGTCGATGAGTTTTTGTCTCGTCTGGCTTTCCCAGGAAGCTGCAGGTATGCGGCTGTTTCGTGTTCACCCGTACCCCAGGGTCTCCTTGGAAACGAGTCCTACTTGATCTAGGGCTCGTACAGAGCGATGTGAACCCGGGTTTACGTTCTCCCAGGTTTGGTCAGGCTGGTGCATTGATGGGGTTACTTTTTCCAGTTGTAAAATAACATGAGAAGCGGTTTACTTGTCAGGAGCTGTTTCACCTAAAAGATTAAGAGCTTTTTCACTAGTTTAGTTTAGGGAGAGGACACGCGTGCGCAAGTTTACATTTTGGTGTATTTTTGAGTGATCTGTCATACGGGCGGTTTGTTTTTTCCCTGTGTGATGCTCCTTCTATAACTAATACAGCTTTCTCATCTGATCTAATGTAATCACAGGTAAATGCCACTGCGTGTGTCCGTTAGCTGATCAGTGCTGGTCAACAACCCACGGTCTCTTTTTATTAAAAAGAAAAAAAAAGAGATTTTACATGTGTACAACCCCACATTAATACCCCAAGGATACAGGGCATGTGTAAAGGCAATAGCATCGTTCCTGTGGAATGAGAGCTGTTAAAGATGAATAAGTTGTTCAAGGATTACAGTTCAACACACTCCTTAGGGGTATCAATAATTTTGCCACTCGTAGCTATTATTTTAATAGTTCGAAAAACAGAGTTTCTCGCCATTGGAGTTGAGAAGCGAGTTTATTTTTTATGAAGGGTGCCAATACTTCTGCTGGCGCTGCATATTGCAAAATAAAAAAGGTGCTTATAGTTTGACTGAGGTGGGGAAAGAGTGATGGGAACTTTTTAGAGTAAATGATGTAGAGGAAGCAAGCTGCATGTTTTAGAGGTGTGTCTAAAAATAATGTTTGGTTTGGTTTGTGGGCTCCGACATCACAGGCGTCTTGGACCAACCGCACGTCTGTCCCTCAGGCCGCTGTTTTTGGTGCTTATTTCTTTCCGTAGACAGGTGAAAAACAGCACGCTCTGGATGTTGTCGTCTTTTCTTCCTGAACACTTTGACGTTGTGTGTTTTCGGGTAGAAATCATCTGGTAAAGGAGCTGTGACATTCAGAAACGCTCGTCAGTGTCGGGGGGGTGATGTTTTGACTACGAGTTTATTTCTTTGTTTTATTCCTGTCGCCTCCTGATCGTAGATAAAGAGGAAGCGACTTTTTCCAGAGGAAGTCTTTATTAAGGTTTGATGTGTGTTCACCATGTTGGATCATGTGTTCAGCGTAGTGTAAGCACGGTATTTTACGATCGATAGTGTGCAAGTCCAACTTGTCGTTTGATGCGCGGACGTTCGGAATCGAGCGAAGCGGTACGACGCATCACATCCTTAAATCTCTGATGAAATATAACAAGTAGTTTAGGGATGTGTTTTAACTGAAGGTCTCAAATTTAAATCTGTCTCTCTCTCTTTTTTTTTTTTTCTTTTCAAGAAAGTTTCTTTAAGTGCGTGATAAACGCAGCCGCTGTTCCTTACTTGTGATTTACCTGAGCTGTGAGCGGTGCTGCAGACCTCGGGAACCGGATCAGTGCGGGTGTAATCTGAGCGTTTCCCCTAGCTCTCCACCCCCACGGCAGAACAAAAGCCTGATGGGTAACATGACACTGCGGTGTAGTGGTCCTCTCAGGACCCCCCCCACACACAGAATTTAACTGAAATACTGCTCTGTTGCTTCTCAATGCCGGTTTTTACTTGATGTGTGACTTTGAAGAAGCAGCGCCATTGTTCACACACTCACCTGCGTACCTCATGCGCATCCGAAGATTTGAAAGCGACTGCGGTGCGCGGTGTTATCGTGCACATGCGAGTTTGAGTTTGAAGCTTTCTGCTGTCTTCCTGATCGTTGTCATGATCAAACGCACAGGTTAAATCTGAAACTCTGACCTCGCATTCAAAAATATTCGAGAATCCACAGGATCGGTACGCAAAAACGGGGCAGGCTTGAAGGCTGCGCAGTGAAAAGCGCTAATGTAATAGGAAACCTGGCTAGTGTTGGTGCTCGGTCTAGAGTAGTACATAAGTACGGGATTGACAAACAAGCGCGCGGTGAGCGCGGCAGCCATCTTGCGTACATGAACATGTAGTTAAATGCATGTGTAATTCATGCTCCGGGGGAGTTAGCTATGAGTTAGCACCTCATTAAAGACCAGCTGGCTTGTATTTGAACTCGTAATCAAACTAAAGCTGTGAAGATTCCCGTACTCCAGGAGATCAGAACCATTATTTCCAGGACATTATTTTGTAGGATAAATGAAGCGAGTCTGGAGCATGCTACCTGATTAGACAGTCTGTGGTTTGGTCTGATTGTGTTCTTCTGTTTCCACTTCTGCGTTGCGCTGCTTGTGTTTATATCTCTGGCTTTACGACTTTACAGTAAAGAAAACACACATTGCAGACTCTGTTTATTTTTCCTGCAAGAAAGTCACTCTGTGTTCTGTGGATCCACCTCAGCCCGACCAGAAACAAGGGGCGAGCTGACAAAAATAATGTCATCATCATGATCACAGTCCATGATTGCATCTTGAACGTTTTAGAACAAAACTCCAGATTGCGACGCAGGAAGTCATAACAAGGATCAGCTATTTTTAGAAGTCACCTAAAACCACTGTTATCAATGTGTTATCCTGTCATATCCTTGACCATGATGTCTTTCCAGTGGTTATTTGTGGCTTTTTTCAGACAAGTTTGTTTACTTCCGTGCTGTTTCTGGTTGCTTCGCTGTTCACGCTTGCCTTATCTCGATCTCGGCGCACTCTTTACGGTGGCTTTAATGGTGGTTAAACAAAGTCGCCTTGTTTCCTAGACATGTCAGTCTTGCCTTTGGATATTTGTCTGTGCTTTGGCTGTTGTGTAAAATCCATCAGTTTCCTAACCAGTGTTTGGTTTTTTATAAAAAAAATTTTCTTTCTTGTCCAACTTGTTCATAAAGCCACATCCGAGCATGTTTATAAAAACTTATTTAAGTTATTATTCATTTTGTATTTACATTTTTTATTTATTTATTTTTTTTTTTTTTGCGCTTCCCACTGACGAGCCTCATTTAAACATAAATAAATAAAAATTGTTCGTGAAGCTCCACCCCAGGACCTTATAACATGATTGACAGGAGGCTCATCCACTTACAGCCAATTGTTTGGGACTGGTGAAAACAGGACTTCTCACAGAATTAATAAACCTTTGTTAAGGCCACAGCTTAATCTGTAGTGTTTTTTGTATCATGTTGGCGTCAGTGTAATAAAAGTGAAAAAACAGGGCACATTTTAATTGTTCTGTGGGTTCTGAGCCCGTCATGTCTCGAACCCCTGCATGAAAGCATGAATAGGCTACTACTTTACTGGAAATTGAACCTCTCGACCAAATGGAAGATGAGAGCAGAACAACATCCATTGATAAAATCACAGACCCTGTTACATCATCCATCATCGAACGCGTGCGCGTGTCCACCCCTTCACTTTCCTCTCATTTTCCCCGTCTCCAAAGCGAGAGGTGCATTTGCATTTAAATTTGCGCGGACGCAGATGAAAGGCCGTCTCCACCATTAATCTATTCATTAGTCTGAAATCGAAGCGTGGTGTTTGTGCGCGCGTGAAAGGGAACACGTTAAACAAAAGCGCAAGCCATTACACTGCCTGCTCTCTTAGGGTTTCTCTGCAGATCGAAAATAGCCACATCATTCTCCAGGACGGGATTGTAGTCTTTAGTAGCAGTTGATTTGTATTTTATTGATGTTAATAATCGTAGGTGTCGGTCGCGTTCGACGTTGTGTGGTGACCGGGGCGGTGTGTGTTCATCTGCCCAGCCAGAGCAGTGTGAGCATTTCAGACCGGGCTTGAGTATTTACAAAACTGCTTGTGAAAATAAGCATTTGACCGTTTTAAATGAGCAGAGGTTTGCAGTGTATAAATATTCCCACATCTTGGCAGCATTTTTCCTGAGCAGGTAAAGGTTCCTTTTCTGACCTTTCCGAGAGCAAATTGGTCAAAGTGGGAAATGGGCAGTTTTCTTATTAAAGACGAAAGAGGAAGTGTGAAACGTTATTTTAAAACGGAATCCGAGTTACTGTGTGATTCAGCAGGGAAGTGATACTGTGTCTCCGAGTACATCCGTCTCGATGACGTACGATGATCGGGTCGATGCTCTCGGCGGTTAGGACAGAATCTAGAGCATAATTAATAGAAAAGGTTCATGCGTAAACCTCATGAAGGAGCCAAACTCCTCGGTTTGTTCACTGATCGCTGAAAAGATGAGTAACTGAAACTCTCAGTTAAAGTAAGTTAAGTAAACTTTTTGTTGGTGGTGATAATACCGCCCCCAGCCCCTGACATAATTGGTTCTTGGTTTTAGACCAGCAAAGTGTTTTTGACTTCTCGAATCAGTTTTCCTGGCCAAGAGCCATTTTTTAGCTGTTAAAACGTGAAGAGCTGGTTCCAGATTGGGCACCGGCTCCGAACTGGCCCTCAGACTGCCTTGGGTCTTTGAACAGCAAAAGATGCAGTGGCAGGAACAGTGGCGTTTCCCAACATTCCAGTCTTTGTAGTAAATCATGTAAAGTTTCTGCAAAGGTTCTAATGCCGTGCTCCAATACAACTCAACTTCCGACTAGGAAAAAAACAATGACGACGCCTCTGCAACTTGTATGCTCCCGATACGGGAACTCGGGACGGTCTGCTCAATCCAGATAGCTGCAAGTGACGTCAAATCACCGCTCACAGCATGGATAGTCAACACCGTAGCACTTCTTCCATGTCCAAGCGGTTTTTATTCCTACTTTCCAGGAAAACTCTGGGCAAAAACACAGAGGCCAACCTGATATTGCAAAACGTTAAACTTTTAATGGTCTCAACAAAAAATCACTGGGCAGAAAATGAACAAGGAGTAAAAAAGCGCTTCTGAGAACTCGGCCTTGTTTCCCTGGTCGATGCTCGCTGCTGAAACTGTTGGAAAAGCTGGAAACAGGGACGTTCACTTACATAGTCTTCTGGAATGCAAAGAGAAATTCAGGAAAAGATTGAAATGTTTAAATGATATAAAATAATATGAAACTAACTTGTCTGGGGGTTCAAAATGTTCCAAAACCTCTTCTGTTTGAAGACTTTAACATCGAGTGGAACAACACGGACTCTTTCTGTAAAAAGCCGTCTGCAGGTTCATCCACAAGACTTCAAAGGCAATCAGGGGAAAAGCTGCAACACCAATTTACTTTATCTAGCTGTTCAATTCCTGCTAATTTTCTGACCAATGATTTGCTGTTGAGACATTAAAAGCTTCATGTTTTGCAGTTTTGCGTGTTTCTTTTGCCCTGGAGTGGAGCAGTTGTTCAAGTGCACCTTAGTTCTGACCTGTCCATGACTATAGTGTGTTCAGGTGTTACCCTGCGTCATAGACAATGAGACGGTTAAATCTGTAGCTCTGACTGTACTAATCAGAATTCAGTAGAATTTTGAGACGGTAATTAATCTTATCACTAATGTTGGGGGCGTTAGCTTGTCGCTGAGCTGCTTGTTATTGTCCACTGTTTGCAGTTTCAGTCCAGAATGCATTTGAAGTTGGCTACAGTCGAGCGGAACCCGGACCGTAAACGTGCGGTGGCTGTTTGAGCTTTACATGCTCCGACGGAGCAAACAAAACACGCTTTTGTAGAGGCGGACATGTTTTTTGTTTTCTTTTTGCCCCACATGTCGAATGTCTCAGGGTGAGAAATGACGCTATTACAGCTTACAAATTACCACGTACAAGCTACCACGAACATCACATAAGTGTTTCTGCGGCTCTGCCCTTCCCCCGTTATCTCTCTGCTCTCTTCTCCCCTCTCTCTCCCTCCCTCCCGCTTTATCTCTCCCTTTCGTCCTTTATCTCTCTCCCTCCCCCTGACCCTGTGTTGAGATCAAGCAGTAAAGAAGGCGTGGTGGTGTTTTCTTTGTACAGATTAATAAACATTTTTTAAAATTAGGATGAGCTGCACTTGGGGGGTCGGCAGTATCTTGTGTATCTGTTTGGGGAAACTTCGGCTGAGGACTTTTGCTCAGGAAAACATGGCAAACCTATGAACGGGAAATGGCTAAATAAATAAAAACACCCTTAAGAAGTTAAAATCTCCATCTCATTTATAGCCCAACCTGTAAAGCTCCCTGGTCTCGTAAGGTGATAAGTTTACAGGGCTTGAGTTCTGGTGGTCTCGGGAGTGGGGATTGATGAATGCGTGTGAAGTAAATACGCCCGTGACTCGAGGGTGAACTGATGTCACTGTTCAGTGCTAGTTACAATACAAATGCCGCATTTGATTTAAGGTCATAACTTCCGACCTACGACTCGGGAAATCCCAAGAAAGAAACTGCCCCCTCAACTCGGTATGGCGTCCTCAACCCTCGAGTGCAACACGTGACCTCAAACGAAGATGGTCACTCAGTGTGAACAGTGCTTTTAAATAGAATAAGAAATTATTCTGTTTTTCACGTCAGGTGTTGCATAAATCATGGAATCTGTTCTTTAAATGTTTCTTAAATGTAGTAACTGCCTAAATTAGTTGTTCAGTGCTTTTTAACACACACACACACACGTCTGTTTTACCTTCCACTGACCTAACCTTAACCTCAGTAATGAAAAGGAAACTTTTTGGCTCTTTTACTTTTCTTGTTTTTGTGCGCAAAACGCTTGAAACCACGCTTGAAAACTGCGGACCACCAAATTGTTAGAACCGTCTAAAGTTGTCTTAAGTATAGCGAAATCTCACAACTTGGTCCCCACAAGGGTGCAAATACGCACCCAAACAAACACACACAGACAAACAGACAAACTCTGTGATTTCTGACTCATTGTAGTAAAAATCCCCCTGAATGAGGTCTGCTTTATTTATTTATTTATTCATGACATTGCAAATCCTCATTCCTCCTTGTTTTGTTTTCCAGAGTACCAGTTTTATTGGTTGCGTGTTCTTCACAAAGCTCTATTGTTGTCCTTCCAGCTGTTGTTCATTGCAGATTCGTGCCGTTCTTTCAGTCGAGCTCTTCCCCTATTGTGATATAATTCACTACGCTGTTTGTCGCATGGAGTGAAAACATCATTCTCGTAGTCCTGTGAGTGTCTCTGGATTATTTTCCTCTCATCTGTGACCGTATATCCGCCCGTCCGACTCGCTGTCTACCTCATCCGTCTCGCAGGCGTGTAGCAATCATGCTGCGTTCAAAACGAGGTCGCAACGTGTAATTCTCCGCCTACAACCAGGAACGCCCCTTTTAAGTTGAAATTTCAACTCCTACTTGGGGAAGGCTTCCCAACTCCCACTTCTTACGGAGATCAACGTGACGTGAACAGCGTAAAGTGTTAAGCTACGTGACGATTCTGTTTCACTCCACTCCGCTTCTTACGGATACGGATTAACTTTTAGTAAAGCTACTATTAGTTCAAATTCATTCATTAAGTAAAACGTCTCCAAATAACTAACTTGAGTAAGAGTGAGAATGTGTCTTGCTTAAAATAAAACCCTTTTCTCCTAGACCTTGACTCGTTACACAGGATTTAAGTTTCTGAGCAAGTGATGACAGAAACTTGTATGTCACAACGAGTGCCTATTGTCTGTGAAAGAATGTGACGGTGACGGCTCCAGCTTCATCATAGACTGGCCTGTCCATTGCCTTTAAAACTTGCGTTTAAACGCTGTCAGTATATTGGTTACTCTTACAATGCTGATGGTGGAAGGAAATCACGATAAAGTGATAACGTAATAAACTGTCATGATTTGGATTCATTTTTATGAGTTCGCCGCAGTAATTTGGCATCGTTGTCATCACGCAGCAGTAGTTTTTGTTTGCTGTCGCTAACAGAGAAAAATGTATCCGGATGAACGTCACTGGGTGTAACGGAGTAATTTAAAACCATCTTCAGTAAGTTATTCACTAAAGTGGAAGTAACAGTCAGTCTTCATAAATCATATAAGGAAAGGAGCAAATCACAACGGGATGTTAGGCTTCGGATGATCGGTGAAGGTTTGGGAATCCCTGATGGAGTCCGACTTTCATGGTGGTTGTCAAGTTGGACGAGTTAATTGGCTGTGGGAAAGCGCGATGTTGTGCAGCTTTAAGAGCAACCAAAATAAATTGTGTTCTATTTCATAATGCATGTTTACGTTTCGCCTACACTGTATCCTGTACGACCCTTAATACCCTGCTGTCTGACCTCGGATCATCTTTCTCTGACGCGTCTCGGGCTGCATCCACACTGATGCGTGTAGTTTTAAAACCCATCTCTCTTGCTACATTTACGCCTGGCGTCCATGCTACTCCTAAAACAGCGCGTTTTTGGAACATTGCTGGCCCCATGTTAGTGTGGACGCGGGGAAACGGCTCCTTTTTACTAATGTATGGAGATCGTTTTAAATCTAAAGCGTGTTAGTGTGGACGTAGCCATAGCTTCCCTTGCCTGTGCTGCTGAACAGACAACGGCTCGATAAATCCACGACTGTCTCGCGAAACACAAACGGAGATTTAAATTCAGAAAGCGTCGTCTTTACCAGAGCGACTTCACAGTACATGAATTAAATAAGTGTCTGCCGCAACGCAGAAAACACGTACAGTACACCTCGTTTCTATAACGTTATTTACTTTTTATAATAAGCCGTCACCTCTTCCGGTTTATTTTTTCCCTGATTTCAGTTTTGCAGCGTTCCTGACCCTGATAACGAGTAAAAAATAAACCAAACCTGTCGGGTGTTACGTCCGAGGCGAGTGTTTAGCTGCGATATTGTTCCTTTCTGGTTGATCACACACACGTGCTGATGTAGAGAATTGGAATCGTGATGCGTTAATAACGTGGCCGTTGGGCTAAAATCCGAGTGTTGAGAAATCTGATAAGGCGGAATTGCAGCGCGGTGTTTACACGACCGCTGCACGAATCTGATAACACGCAGCGGTTAGTCGCGGTCATGTAAACACTCCAGTTCAAAATCACGCCAGGTATTTTGTCTCAAGGACATTTTTAATAGGAAGTGGGTGTTGTTGCCGTCCTTCCTCCAGCCTGCGGCGCGATACGACTGTTTACAGCTTTCACTACCACACCGCCGTTTCACTTCTTTAGCAGGGACTCTTACTTACGGACTTATTCATACAAGACCCAAAACGCCACTTTCCCTCCACCTCAACGTTCATCTTTATCCCGAGCTTTAGTTTATTTTTGTCTTCCGACTCTCACTGGCCACACACACACACACACACACACACACACACACACACACACACAGTCCATAAAGTGAGTTGGAGAAGGAGATCAAGAAGAGCAAAAGAGAGCAAACACGCCATCACAGGGTGTGTGTGTGTGTGTGTGTGTGTGTGTGTGTGTGTTAATGGCTCTCAGCGGGTGTCTGGCTCACACGTGTGCCACCCGTTTGATCCTCTGCTAGAGGAATTGGCCTGCAGCTTGGCCCCCTGCATGCAACAGAGTTTACTTACTCATACACACTGTGGCTCTTTCTCACTCTCTCTCTCTCTCTTTCTCTCTCTCTCTTTTTCTTTCTTTTTCTCTCTCTCTCTCTCTTTCTCTCTCTCTCTCTCTCTCTCGCGTAATTACCACAACTCCATGCGTGCGTACATGGCTACACTCACATTTGTTTAACTACGTAAGACTGCATGATTTGTGTTTGTTGTGTGATGGCTCCAGATAAGGCTCTGTGAGATAAACATCATGCTCATAAAGCACAATAATATTGCCGTGTTTGTTTGCTAGGAGCTACTAATCACCTGCGCTGAGCATGCTAACATGGCACTTAAACTGTATCAGGTGACTTAAAGTAAAAGAAAACGGGAAATTTAAAAACTCGACTCTCTGATTTTCATGACAGGCTTCATGTGTTGAGTGCAATTATGCGTTTTCGTGTTTGGGTGGTGCGGTCCTCAGGTTTCTGGTGGTGGTGTACTTGCGTCCATGCAGCCAGACATTAGCCGGGTTTTACATTGCAGTTTTGCACAAAATTGAAGGTGTTTTAAAATTTTGACCCACAATTTCAATTGCGAATGGTTTGTGTTTCCACTGCGTGATGCTATGTGATCAAAGCTCGGTTTCCTCCTCTCATGATGGAGCTCTTTTTGTCCATAAAGGTAGCGTTTTCCATTTGCTCTTCATGTCATGTGACTTAAATATAAAAAGGATGTTTCCATTTAAGTTCTAACGTATTGCTTTATCATCTGAAACCCCACTTAATGCGAGCGCGAAAAATACTTTGTCATACTTGAGAGTTTTTTCGAAATGCCACGAATATCGCCGTAGTAACGCTCCAATAACTCTATACATTCTTTATCAGGGTAAAGGTGCAGAGATGCTCCTTGCCCATTATACAAGTTTCCTGAACACTAAAAATATTCAGGTTAGCTGATGCAAACAAAAAACCCCACAAGATTTGCTACACCAAAAGTCCAGCCTGGAAGGTATCATTGGGCCGCCTTTAACAGATCTGCTTAGTGCTTCAGGTGCCAAACACAGTGCGTGTCTTATATGAGTTGCTTCTTGTTCAGCCTGATGTTTTTTTTTTACTCTTGGGATTTGGGGTTAAGTAATGCGCTGCATGAAGTGATGGTTTACATGCTGCCTGACGCCCTTAACACAGGTCAGAGGAAAGTTACTCTTGCATCAATCTTCAGGAAAAATAATCTACCAGATGTTGTTTAGCTCCTTGTTTAGGAGTGGCATTTTCGCTCGCTTTTTTTTAATGCTTTCCAGTTAAGTTGTTGTTTGTCTTATGGGCACACAATACACAGGGTGTCTCTGAATGAGCTGGACAAACTAAACCCTCAGCGTAAATCTGGGATTTCTGAAAGACGGGCGAGTCAGAAATGCCGTTTGAAGAGGTTTTGCATTTTGGAGACTCGTGAACACGTGGACAAGGAGCCCCCGGGTGGCGCAATGAGGAAGGCTTCACGAGTTCGAGTCCTGGTGATGCCGTTGCCACCCGGATAAATCGAGAAGGGTTAAATCAGGAAGGGCATCCAGAAAACCAAATGGAACGTGCGGCCCAACGATCTGCTCTGGAGAACCCTGACGGGAGCAGCCGCAGGGGTGGTGGACGTGGGTTCTCTGCTCTAATATGACCAAAATGCAAGTTCCTTTGGAACGAAGTGCTATATTTGAAGCCCGTCTCAATGAAAACAGCAGCCTACAGTGAAGCGTGGTGGTTCGTGGTATTTAGCTGTCTAAAGTGTTGGGGTAGTTAATACGAGGTTGGTGCTCTTATTTCCCCAAACGTGAGTCCAGTATGAAAAGCCCAGCAGCTTGAACCCTGCTCTTTTCTTTTGTTGCGCAAAAACTAAATGTTTGAATGTTTTCTTGTCTTTAACTTACCGTGAATCCTCATTGCTCCGTCCCGGCTGTGGGACTCGATGCTCCGCCAACAACAGCTGTCCTCTGTCCAGAAGGATTCGTCCTGTTATTGTTTATAATCCGAGGGAATGTTTTCAGTAGGTTTGTGTTTGGGGCGGTGATGGAGAAATTGGTGTATCCAAGAATATTTGAACTCTTAATAACCTTTTGGTTGCAGTTTGTTTACAACTCCCAGTTGCTCAGGAACAGTCTACTGCCCTCTGTAGCCTTGTTCTTAGTCTTACACCACTACTACTCCATTTCCTTTGCAGTAAAATCCAAGAGTATTGTGTAGTCTTTTTATTTTCTGCCCCCTTGTTGACACGTTCACATTACGTATAAAGGCAGACACCTTTGTGACGACCCACACACTGCCCCCCGTCAAATACACATCAAGTCCACATTCATATTAATGAAGCATCGATTGGTCGTATACATTCTCGTTTTTCTTGTTCTGTGGTTGAAACTTTCCGTTTGGTGGCTCAGCTTCGCCACACTGTAATTTCGAGATGCGCGCCGCAGTGAATCGTAACTGCAGGTCAGGAAGTCAAAGGTTTCTATGAACCCAGGCAAAATAAACTTCTCATCAATGGTACAAAAAGTAAATAAAAAGGACATGTTTTTCTTGTCGAAAACCATTTGAACACGTCCCGTGTCACAATCATGATGTCCGATCTCGTACACGTGAGCTTCATTAAGTCTGAACGGTGTGCGGGATTCACCTTTTAATGTAGAAATTAGCATGGGAAAGTTGGAGCGCAAAAAAATCTCAGAAATTTACGATACATTGTTTTGTCAGATGCCCCACTGCGGAGCAGTAATGAAATTTGAGGCATGTTTTTCTCCGCCTGTTTGTCTTGTCCAGTTAGTGCCCCAGCCTGCCTTCCTCCCCACACCCAAACGGTCTCGTTCTGCACACAGGAACACACAGCAGTCCTACCCCGGGGTATTTTCTCAGCTGTGTGATCAGTTACTGTTTTTCTATGTGAATAACTTTGTGTAATACATTTCAGAAAATGCAGCAAGTTGAAATGAGTGAATTCAGCCAGATTAGTGATTACATTTTCATCAAACTGAATGTTGTTTCTGCATCCTGTGTGATCTGATTGTAAACACTAGCTACGGGTGTGAACGGGGTCCAGCGTGTCTCAACCACAACCTGATCTAATCACCCAAACCACCTTCAGAGTCGGGCTGGGACGCGTCTAGGTGCAAATACGTTTCTCTTTCACGATGTGTACGTGTGCCCGTGCCGCTGCTACGCGAGTGGCATTGTTCACATACTCGCTTGCATATCTTAATGTTCATCAAGCGGCCACTAAAGGGCACGTCAGGGCTAGATCGTCTCCGTCTGATTGGTTTCCAAAATCTCACTGAAATGTATAATGATTTCATGCACACCGAGCTCTGGCTCTCTGGAAAACTTCCTGCCGTCGTCGTGATCGTTGTCATGATCCACGTCTCCAATCTAAAGCCCTCACTGTACAGGCAAACATGTATTAATCTCAGATATGCCAGAAGACTTCTGCTCACAATAGACCTCCAAATTAAAACGCTAAGTGAAATAGGAAAACTGTGGTTGGTTTTATTTTATTATTATTTAAAGCCGTAAGGGCCTAGAGTAGTACATTAAATATGGCATACAAAAAACATTGCTTTAATACTGTGGTACAGAATGATCACAAAATACATGTAACATCCATCGTGTGTGTGTGTGTGTGTGTGTGTGTGTGTAACAGCAAATGTAAATCAGTCTTTTGACCAAAATAACATTTTGTAGTGTGAATGCAAAACATCTCGATACGCTCTAGACAGCGTCCTCGTCTGAAAACACGTCTTCATTACAAATGATTGTTGAAATCATTTAAAACTTCAGGTGTGATGTTGCACAATTTTTTCCCTGTCATTCTTCTTGTACACCCATAGCATTCTGCGGGGTCTTGTGCGGTAGCAGCTGCTTTTCTTAGCCTCTTCTACAGTTTATAAAGTTTTGTTAGCAGATTACATGATCGAAACTTTTGGAACAGTCTGTATGGATACATGAGATAAGATTCGTTTGCATTTCTGTCTGGAAGCAAATGCAGCAGAAGAATGACGTAATAAACATGAGCGCCGCCTTTCCTCAAAATAACGTACGAAATCCAAGCCGAAGTGGTCGCTGGAGACGTTCAGAATGCCAGGTGTAAACAGATGTGTCGCCAGGTGTAAACTGATCGGATACCAGATGTGACGTTTGCCTCATGGTGCCGTAATGTTTTTGGATGTTCTTGATATGTTTGCAGTGGCGCGGTACAAAGTAGCACAACTTCTGTAACACTAGCAAAGCAATTTCATTCTTCACTGAAGCTGGTTAATCTTTAAGCTTCATGTTTCTTGTGTCATTGGTAAAAAAACCTCCTGAGATCTGCTCCACTTTGCTGCTTTGAATAAATTCCAGTGTAAGGCGTGAGTCCAGTATGAAAAGCCCAGCAGCTTGAATCCGGCTCTTGTCTTTTGTTGCGCAAAAAGTAAATATTTTAATGTTTCCTGATCTTCCACTTACCGTGAATCCTCATTGCTCCGTCCCGGCTTTGGGACTCGACGCTGCGCCAACAACAGCTGTCCTCCGTCCAGAAGGATTTGTCCTGTTAGTGTTTATAATCCGAGGGAATGTTTTCAGTGGGTTTGTGTTCAGGGAGGTGAACTCCGTGTATCTGAACTCTTAATAACCCTTTTGTTGCTTTGTGTCAGTTTGTTTACAACTCCCAGTTGCTCAGGAACCGTCTACTGCCCTAAATACACATGTGTAGTGCGGATCCTGTGGCTTTGTGCCAACCAGCTAGAGCAGACACGCATGTTGAAGTGTTTTCCTCCTCCCTGCGGGCATGCAGGGATTTTGGAATGTCATGCTCTGTGCTAGAAAATTGCTGTTACAAGGTGTTTGCGACAGAACGTTTAGTGACGCGGGTTTGCGAACTTTATCGTGCACATCATGGTGACCGGAAGAAAGTGCAAAACCTTCAACAAAAGCTTGTCTTTTCTGTACCATCAACTGATTATCTATCAGCGCGTGTTCCTGATCAAGCAGCAGCGTTTGTGCGTCACTGACGTGCTCCGATGCTCATTCTGCACGGTGTTAAACAGCTCGTAAATAATCCTACACACTGTATAATAAAACAATAAAACTCAGGCCGTGTTTGGTGAACATCCAGTTGTGTAAAACCCTTTTTCCTGTCACCCGGTTTTTGACAGACTCATGGCTGATCGTGCCTGTCGTGGCACCCTGCCTTGTTAAAGGTTAAAGGTCAAGTGTTCCCCTGTGGCCATGATGTTGATTTACGATTAGTGGAATTTCCTCTGTAAGAGATGCAAGTGTTACCCTTGAGAAACACACACACACACACACACACACACACACACACACACACACACACACACACACACTCTCACGGACGAATGACGGCTGTCTAGTGCAGCATGTTGCAATATAGACATAGCAGTACGCACCCATGTAAATATCTGCTAAAACGGATGTTATTAGCTACCCCTGGACCGTTTTGCACGTTTTACTATTTAGATCGAGATTTTGTTTGGTTGTTATGTGACGAACCACAGCTGAGATTAGAAATGCATTGCATCCTAACTTTACATCTGAACCTTTACTATTTTGAGCTTGTTATTTTAAACTCACCCCTCAAGGAGTGTGTGGTGCAGTACAGCCTGCTTCTGCTCCCTTACACAGTCTGCACTGTAGGTGAGGTTTAAGTTCAACAGTTTTTTTCCACTTGTGAGCGTCTCCAGTTGAATAAAAGTGGCCACTCGTACGCGCTTGTTGATCATCCTATTACAGATTTATTCCCCTTTTCTGTTATGAGCTCCACTCCTCTGGGAAGGCTTTCCACTAGATTTTGGAGACAACTTTCGTTGTCTTCATGGAGCTGCTTTGTGCACAGGGCCATCGTCATGCTGGAACAGGTTTGGGCCTCTTAGTACCAGGGAAGGGAAACTGTAATTCTGCAGCATGTAAAGACATTCTATACAATTGTCTGCTTCAAACTTTTTGTTAACAGTTTGGATAAGAACCACATATGGGTCTAATGGAGCGTTTAGTGAATTAACTGGTTTAATAATTCTGTCTGTTGGTCAGACTCCAGTTCATTGGTAAGGAAGTCAATTAGTCAACTAATTACAGTCCTGTAAGGTGAGGAGGCACAGTGAGGCCAGGAGGTAGGTTACATCCAGATGAGAAGTGGGGTCATCACAGAGGTGAGGATAATAACAGGCTGTTCTCACTGCCAGGATGTGCCGCAGGGTGCCAGGTGCAACACAGAGTGGTAATTTTTGAAAAACTAAATCACCCATTTTCCCCCTTGCTTTAGGTACATGTACTGGACAGACTGGGGGGAGATCCCGAAGATCGAGAGGGCAGGTATGGATGGCACGAACCGAGCCGTGATCATCGACACCGAGATCTACTGGCCCAACGGTCTCACGCTGGACTATAGCCAGCAGAAGCTTTACTGGGCCGACGCCAAGTACAACTTTATTCACCGCTCCAACCTGGATGGCACTGGGAGGTAAGAGGTCACGCTTCCTGGCCATCGGTTTATTTTAAGCCAGAGTCCGGTTTAGACCAAATATATACTTCCTGTTTTTGTGTATGTTGGGGTTTTTTTGGGTGGATAAAATTTCTAAGCATTTCAGACCCAATATTCCGTTGACCACAAACCCAGTGAGCACGACATTTTGAATGCGAGTGTGCTTGTGTATTCACTGCTGTGATGTTTGGTGACTTTCAGAGAGGTGGTAGTGAGCGGTGCTCTACCACACCCCTTTGCCCTAACGCTGTACGAAGACACGCTGTTCTGGACCGACTGGAATACGCACTCCATCCACTCGTGCCAGAAGCAAACAGGGGAGGAGCGGCGCGAGATCCACTCCAACATCTTCTCGCCCATGGACATTCATGTCTTCAGCCAAAAGAGACAGCTCACAGGTAAACAGTTAGCATCCTGTGTAGAGCTCTTTACACACTGAGCAGCGTTCACAGGCTTCCTGAACACTTTGCAGGAATCTAAAAGCGATCAGTACTTTTAATAAAGGCGTGTAATGTAGCACACGGCAGCCTAAAGAGCCAGGGCTCACTGTAGCGTGTGGGATCTTTTATCGCCGTCTTTTGAAACAATGCACAAAGCTCTCATGGCTTGTTTGGTAATACAACTCTACAGAGATGATTATGGCACAGTTACCTTTATGCCTCTGCTCAACGGCCGCACAATGGAGGCCCTGTTTGGACTGAATGCAGAGAATTTCTCATGGCTGAGAGAAAAGCCAGGGACATGCTCATAGCACTCGTCAGCGTGATCTCTCTCTCCCTCTCTCTCTCGCGCCCCCCCCCCCCCTTTCTCTCTGTGTGCTCGTTCCCAGGTGCCACATAAGCCTTATGAGAAATCCGTTGCTAAATGTTTCCATTACTTCGCTTTACATAATTCTCTTCTTGCCAATCTGAATTTCTGCTTTATTCAAAAAGTCAGGCTTGGAGGGAGTTTCAGACAACACAGCAATTCAGGGTTTTGGTTATTTGTTCGTGAAAGGGGAATTGAACTTTGTAAGCCAGCTGTATTTGTTTGTAACTAAATGTGTTTACAGGAACAGGTTTCTCTCAAACACTTGATTTTTGGAACGAAGAGTAAACTCTAGAAAGGAGTTTGTTAGAAAATACTGAGGGCTCAGACATACTTTCATACACATGAACAGCGCTCCTAATTAGTGTTGGGCATCAGTTGGAGTTTATTGGTTTTGATTCTGCTCAGGAGTTCCCGGTTTCAATTCCCAAAAAGAAGCCATGGTTCAGATAATAAAACATAATTTTCAATTGCGCACAACTTTAAAGCATGACTGCATTATTGCGCTTTTTTATTTTCATTTTTAAAGGTGACTAAATATACGTGATATGATGCTGTTTGTATATGTGTGTGTACACTTTATCATATTAAAATTTTCTAAAATACTTTTATTTTGAAATCCCTTTGGTGCTCTGGCAAAAGAGCCACAAGGACTTTTATTTTGAAATCCCCGTGTAGCCATGGCGAGCGAGCCACCACTAGAGATTCTCCAGTTCTTGCACCATATACTTTTGATAGCTTTCATATATGTAGCCTTCGTTTGTTTGACAGTATAATGTTTTCATAAAGGCTTATCACAGGACCGAAATTAGATCTTTTTTGTAGGTACCTGGTGCTTGCCATTTTTCTATGCGTTTCTAATGGAAACCCAAGTTTCAGTTCCCGACCTTAGTCCTAATAAATATTTAGACACTTAAGCCTCAATTACATATGAAATGTCAGTTCATGTCAGACCAAGTGGCATTGATTTTAAAAAGATATCACAAGCAAAACATTTCTCCAAAAACAAGTTTAAAAATGCAAAATTAATAGATAAACCGGTCAGAATCACGTGCCTCGTAATGAGCCAGAAAACCGTATTTGACTTTGACCGCGTTACTCATTACTCTTTCCGTGCTCCTGCTCATTGATCCTGTCACTCATTGCCCTCGGTTATCTGGCGCTGTTGGACTTTCTGCGCCCGTCTCTGTACTGTTCGTTTTCACTCACACGTCCTTCATCTTTTTTTCTCTGAAGCTCACTTTCCTCCTCTTAGACATTTTTGCTGTGACTTAAGCAGGCGGTCCTAAAGTCATTTGAAGCACTTTGACACCGGCGCCCTGGCGGGGTAGAAACATGGTGCTGCTTTTCACATTAACTGTGATCACCAGAATAGGTTTAAGTGTCCAAATACTGTTTAGTCTAATTTTAAACAGTATATTCATTATTTTTATTCTTTTAAATGGAGTAGCATGTTTTTGGGATATGTATTGGGTGAAAGTGTGCATTTCTTGAAAATAAATCCTGCTTGGTTTGGCATGTTGTTTTGTAATGCTGAAAAGTTCATACATGTGTAAAGGTCCCAGTAGGTTTTGGAGCTTCTGATCTGGAAGTGAGCCATGTGAATGGGTTTACAGTAGGAGCGGCAGGATTGGCTATAGACTTTTGGCATAAACGTGTGATCGATACGGTGAGCCGAAATCTCGTTATGCCGTCTGGCAGTTTTTATACAATATCTCTCTGATTTGAAGGGACAAAGTCAAAGACTTTTCACCCCGAGTCCTGTTAGTATCAGTAGGTAGCCGAGGATTTGGGATTCTGGAGCCAGGCTACATGCTTCCCAGTCAGAAATACATTTCAGATGGAGTCCTTCCTGAGTGCTATTAAACTGTTTACACTCAGCACAGACCACCTCACGAGAACCAGCGTTACCTCATTCAGCTTTACAAGCTGTATGTATGACGGTATACGCCCATGTGAAACGTGTTCACAGCTCACTGGACCAGTCTGCGTTCACACACAGAACAGTAAGCCCCGGACGCTTACAGCACTGATTGTTTAGTTTGAAATGTTTCTGTTTAAAATGTTTGGCTGCGGTGTTTTTTTTAGTTTTTTTTTTTAAACTAGAAATAAATGAATTAAATCCATGTTTTGTTTTGGGTTTTTTTGTCTGGGCAAATATCGACCTCCCAGGATACTGATCAGCTCATGTTCTGTATATGCCTCTAAAATGTATTTATTTTTATTTGTTTGTTTGTTTTCAAGAACTCGTTTTTAATCATGTACGATTTTGGATACTGGATTGTCTTAAAGTTTACAAATGTTATTCTTCACCAGGATCTATAAGGTTATTTGTGCTTTAAAAAAGATAATTGAGCAGGATATCTCGTAATAAAGGCAAAGAAGGAATCGGCCTCCATTTGAATTTGACTGAAAGTTCAAGTAGGATAAAAAGTGTTTTCTTTAACTGATGAACGCTCTCCGATCGAGAGCTTGCTTTTATAGATTATGGATTTGAATCTGTTAGCCTTGCTTGCATTAATCGTGTGCGTTGTGTCCGGTGTCGTCTCTCAGAAGTGATGAGTCCGTGCTCTGTGAAAAACGGTGGCTGTTCGCACCTGTGCCTGCTTTCTCCGGTGAAGCCGTACTACCAGTGTGCCTGTCCCACCGGCGTGCAGCTGCTGGAGGACAACAAGACCTGCCGAGACGGTGAGACGCCTTCTACACATATCACTCTCACACACATTTGGCAATATTGCATTCTAATTAATACCCTTAAAATATCACATGAATATAAATTGGCCTGTGAGTAGCTGGTGGGAAACAAAGTGCAGAGATCAAGGAGTTCCTAGGTTTTTTTTTATTTTTTATTTTTTATTTTTTATTTTTTTTTTGGAGTACAGAAAAGAAAGGGAAGCCACTTCAAGTCAGAGAACTTTGTTTTGGCCTTGATATGTCAGGTAAACATGTTGAACTCATTCCTACTTGTTGATGTTGATTTACTTTGTGAGCACGAGATTAAAATTATTCCTTTTTTCTTGAAGTCTTCAAAGTCATTAGCAGAATTTGTCATAATGGCTTAAATTGCTGGCAAGTGTTTGTGTCTATTTATGATATAAAGCATTAAAAACTCCAACCGCACTGAGACTTTAGTCTTTTACACGGTCCTCTTCTCTCGTGGTTAACGTGCGAAGCCAGAGGTGCATGGTGGAGTCGACCTGTCGTCGCCATAGCAACACAACTCATTGAAGCTGCTTGTCAATCTAATAACGGTGGCCATTTTCTTCCTTTGTTATCTCCAGTTTTAATCTGTATGTATTTATAGCTTTATATATATATATATATATATATGTGTGTGTGTGTGTGTGTGTGTGCACGTTCGTGTGTGTGTGAGAGATTTTTGTAGATTTGGAAATCACATACCTACCAATACAGCCTTTAACCAGCAGGGAGCACTGAGTCCTCCCCATCCCATCTCTCTTCGCCTTTGTTTGTCTCTCAAGCCCTTATAATCACCCAGGATCCTTTTCCCAGCCGTCAGTACAGCATAAGCCGATGCTCACATGCTTCCAGGAGCCCCTCAAGTGGTTGGGACAAATTGTTCTGAGAAATCTGAATGCATTATGCTACAATCTGCCACTTGCTGTATATCCATGAGAGCAGGGATTCAGTTTGTGCATAATTCCATTTTATTTGGAGTCGGTGCAAATTGAGGGCTTGTTTTTGGAGCCGCAGAAAGCTTTGCCTTTCAAACTCCGCTAAACTACTAAGTAAGTCCGTGGCTGTGAAGCTGTTTTCCATGTTTCTTTATGGATCTTTAACCACGCTAAGAGGACAGGCTCTAGATACCGTGACACGGTATTTGTGGAGTCATTAAAGGGATGATGAGAGGTCGGGGCTCTGTGTAGGACACAGCCTTGGCAAGCCATGTCGTCTTGGAGTTAGCTTTGTGCACAGGGGCATTGTCACGCTGGAGCAGGTTTGGACCTCTTCGTTTCAGTACAGAGGGATTCCTAAGGCTACAGCATGCAAATACATAATATACAATTGTGTGCTTCCACACTTTGTGGCAGCAGATTGGAGAAGAGCCACACATGGGTGTGATGGTCAGGTGTCCACATGCATGCAGTGGTGTTGCATCTCCTTTATATCTTCCTAGAAATATGTGATTGATCTATAGAGGAAAGTTTTTAGGTAAAACAAAAAAGCAGTGCTGAATTCTAGAAAGTTCTGGAGGACAATTTGACAATATGTTTAATCCCATTAGTAATATTTATCTCCTGTCTCTCCTTCCAGGAGCCACGAAGCTGCTTCTCCTGGCGCGGCGCACAGACCTGCGACGCATCTCGCTGGACACGCCTGACTTCACCGACATCGTTTTGCATGCCGAGGACATCCGGCACGCCATCGCCATCGATTACGATCCTGTAGACGGTCACGTCTATTGGACAGATGATGAAGTGCACGCCATCCGGCGCTCTCGGTTGGATGGCAGCGACGCTCAGCTGCTCGTCACCTCACAGGTGAATCACCCGGACGGCATCGCCGTGGACTGGGTCGCACGCAACCTCTACTGGACCGACACAGGCACCGATCGCATCGAAGTGACGCGTCTCAACGGTACCATGAGGAAGATCCTGATCTCGGAGGACCTGGATGAGCCTAGGGCGATCGTCCTGGATCCTGTCTCGGGGTGGGTCTTTTTATTTGTGTGAAACAAGCATCTTTGTGGTTAATAAAGATTAATTGCATGTGCCGCCTCACTCGCGTATTCTGTACGCATGTAGTGCTTTTCTGTTTCTGCAGGGAGAAAACTCTTCACTCAAGAGCAACTCTACACCTGTAGTGCTTTGTGTATTGAGAGTGTTCATCATTTATGAACTGGTGCCCTCCCTCTCTCTCTTTCTCCCTCTCACTGTGTCTCGCTCTGGCTCTCATCTCTCTGTTGCTGAGCAACAGTCTCCATGACTACAGCTGCATAGTGCGTCAGGTCACAATGGCTAGCTGTAGTGGACAGAAATGTGTGTGAGGCATATACTGTATGTAATTTCAGATGAAAATCCTGGAAGAGAGTGATCCAGATATTTGCCTAGCTATGCTTTGGAGGGTTGCATCACTGCTCAGCTGCAGACCTTCAGTTCTCACCTCCTTTCTCTTAGTCTGACAATCACATTTAATTTCACTTCTTTTAGTTCACTGAATAATTTAATTGCACATCAGATAACTTCTATTCGAATCCCTGTGGTACCTTCAGGCTGGAGTGAATTTCTCATATTAGATTTGTACTCAGTACCTCCACTTATCTCTGATGGTCTTGTTTCTTTATCAGATACATGTACTGGACTGACTGGGGCGAGATCCCTAAGATCGAGCGTGCGACTCTGGATGGAACCGAGCGAGTTGTGATGGTGAACACTTCCCTGGGGTGGCCCAACGGCCTGGCGCTCGACTATGCTGAGCGGAAGATCTACTGGGGAGATGCTAAGACTGACAAAATAGAGGTGAGCTGTAGCTGTGTGTGCTGGTGAGTCGTCAAAAGAGCGACCCGATTTCATCAGTAGTGGACCTCGTTGATGGACGAGCGGTCACACAAGGAATTTGGTATTCATGAGGATCCCTTTAATTCGGAAAAGGTGCCGTAGCCTGCTCGTGCTCCTGAGTGTGTGTGTGAATTTACAAATAAGAAGACTAATGTAAAGCTCGACTCGAGCAACTTCAGATCATTATAATCTGCATGGATTGCTGCAGCTTTCTATCTGGAAAATACGGTCACGTTTAAGTTACTTATTTTTATTATGTCCACATCGTTATTTAGCAGAGTTATAGAAGTCTCTTTCAAAAACACGTAATCATGCTAGTTCACTAGGTCAGGGATTAAGAGAGACGTTTTCCCCATCATGAACGTTCTTTGAAAACTAGACTTTTATATTATTGTCATTAATTAAGGAATATAGAAACAAGACAACTGGCCAACAAAAATAATAAATGAAGACAAATAAAACTTACAGTTCTCTTATAACAATAGAAATGAGGATGTACAAAGGGAGGACGGGCCGTCTGTCTGTGCAGAGCCGTAAGCTGTAAACAAGTGCCTTAGCTGATAGAAGATACTGCGCTCGCGTATTACAATTATTAAAATTAATATTGCATTAACAGGGCAGAGGTTAGCACTGTCGCCTCACAGCAAGAAGGTCCTGTGTTCGATCCCCGGGTCACCCAGGGTGCCTTTCTCTGTGGAGTTTGCATGTTCTCCCCGTGCATGCGTGGGTTTCCTCCGGGTGCTCCGGTTT
>JAQMYM010000004.1:15376687-15394853 GCA_030014255.1 Parauchenoglanis ngamensis | reverse complement strand
GTTGTGGGGACTGACATGTTGGGGGGGAAGTAAAGCTGTGGGGACTGACATGTTGGGGGTCTCAAGTTTGGAATTCTTATCAGATGAGATCTTAAGTGACAGTTTTTTTATTGCATTATCTTACCTGGGATGATGTTTTATTTGTTTAGTGTTTATTAGTTTGCCACAGCCTTTAATCCATTTTCCTCCTTTCCTGTTTTTAATGATTTTTTAAACTAATACTCTTGTTTATTTCTTTTTGTAAACTCCACTACTGCTGCTTAAGGTCTTGAGCGTGAGGTGATCGCAGATGACTTGCCCCACCCTTTTGGACTCACGCAATACCAAGACTACATTTACTGGACGGACTGGAGCCAGCGCAGCATCGAGCGTGCTAACAAAACCAGCGGGCAGAACCGCACGCTCATCCAGGGCCATCTGGATTACGTCATGGACATCTTGGTGTTCCACTCATCGCGTCAGGGAGGCTGGAACGCCTGCGCCTCCACCAACGGCCACTGCTCGCACCTGTGCCTGGCCGTGCCCGTCAGCAGTTACGTGTGCGGCTGCCCGGCGCATTACTCGCTCAACGACGACAACAAGACCTGCAGCGGTGAGCTATATACGCACACTTCCATGCGCACACACAGATGTCGAAATCTGTGCATCTAGCGGTGCCAGGGCATTCAAGAGAGAATTATTTTGAGCATGGTTAGAAGAATGGCCTGAAGGTTTGGTTTAGGTCTGTTGTCAAAAATAAAATCCTAAAGCAATTTTACTCCTGATTAACTCTTATATGACTAAACCAAAGTGTAGTTATGGTCAGCCAATTCTTCCATTGCCACGCTTGCATTGTACAAATTTCATATTTATAGAAACATGCGTTTTCTGTGTTTTACACACAATCCCCTTTTTAAATCCATGCCAGGGTGAAATCAGGCGCACATGCGCACGCCTCCACTGTGTGGCTTAGGGATGTCTAAATCCGTGGTTCTCAAACTTTTTTTTTTTACAGCCAGAAACCCCCTCAACTGTAAAATAAATTCCACAGACCGCCATTATTTACATTTTTCAAATAATATTTTCTGGAGCTTTCTATTCCTGAACTTTTCCACTCGTAGAACACATTAGGTCTGAGTTAGCTTTGGGGCTTGGACCCCTAAATATAATAAATTCAATAATTTGCGTTGTGATTTCCACCACTGTAACAAAATGTTTAAAATAAATAAATAAATAAAATATTCACAGACCTCTTGACTATGCTCCACGGACCCCACGTTGAGACGCCACTTTGTCTAAGTGACACCAAACCAATCAGATTTTCCAAAATTGTTTGTACCTGTAAAGATCTAATCGGAGATTGTGATTTCTCCCTGATGGTCTCTCGAATGCTGGCTCTAAGTCAAAATCTATCTACATGAGGATGGTGCCTAGGAATCAAAACCAGCTCATTGTAACCCAAAAAAATCTTTCTGGCCATTAAAAAAATAAACCACACTCCATCTTTAGCCCAGCATTGGCAGCTTCGTCTAAAAACCATCAACATTTCCATTGTGTGTAACTGTACATACACACAGAGGAGAGAGGGTGTGCAGTGTATGCATTGCCATGTTAAGTCTACTATTTATAAATCCAGATGTGTGCACATTTTTCATAGCTCATTTTGTGCGCACAAGACACGACACTGCCCCCGGTTGCTCACGCTCTTCTCGTTGATGGCATCTAGACGGCTGTTTGTGTGTGAGGCTGCGCGAGGTTCGAGGCAGCTCTGAACACATCGTGCTATGTGGAGAGTGCAGCCCTGGAGCTGAGTGAGGCCTTCTGAGAGGGGGAACTTTCAGCTGCAGGCTTGCTCTGAGCTTTATAAAGCTCTCTCGGTCGCCTAGGCCACTGCCAAGTTGGCAGGCAGCGAGAAACCAAAGCCTGGTTTAAGCCGTCCTCAGCTCCCTAGCCATGTCTGACATAGTAAAAACACTCCAGACTCACGCTGAGGCTCACTCAGGGGAGGCTCAGGACGCACGGCGTGCACGCTTGTGTCTGCGCCTGGGAGGTGTGTGTGCGCGTCTGTGTGTGTGTGTATTGTAATAATGCCATGGCGACCCAAAAATACCATTACTTGAGTGAACGTGTTCACCAGTAGAACTGTGCTGTGCATTTCACAATGCTTAAATGAGCTTAAATGCCATTAGTATTTAATGTGCTACAAAGAGAACCAGTACATATTAATCTAAATACTTGCAGAACCAGTACTAATAAATCTGCACGTGTAGTTTATGTAATTTTATTTCGGTATTTACAGTCCAGACTTCGGATTTGCAGCATCCCTGACTGACTAATTTCTAATGCTAGCTACTAGCAGCTACAGCTGACCCGTAAATAGCTTCCGCCACTTGGTGATGGTTACAGGGCACAATCTCACAAGTCTAGTCTACAAAATGGATGCAAACCATGGAATGAGCTTTTGTTTTTTGGTTAATTTGCTTAATTTCTCTGTGGAACATTTTTAACACTTTGAACAGATGTTTAAACCTCCTGCATGATTGTGTTCGTTGTTGGTATATTGCTCAGCAGCACCATCATAGTATTAAAGTGTCTGTGTCGGCATCAAACATTTGATAAAAAGGTTCTCTTAACTCGTATAGTAGAACCTTTATATGAGTTTATAAGAACCTTCTTCTCTGCCTCTTTCAGCACCCACCTCTTTCCTACTGTTCAGCCAGAAGTCAGCTATTAATCGCATGGTAATGGACGAGCAGCAGAGTCCTGACATCATCCTGCCCATTCACAGCCTGCGCAATGTGCGAGCCATCGACTACGACCCGCTCGACAAGCACGTCTACTGGATCGACTCGAAGCAGAACGTTATCCGTCGTGCCCAGGAGGATGGCAATCAGGTAATAACGCGTTGCGTCTGTGTGGGCAAGTTTTTGTTGAATCCGCTCACACAGTACAGTACGCTCACAAAGTCACTTCGGCTGCATGTCGCTGCATTGTGACCGTTTTAACCCTGACTCCTCAGAGTATGACCGTGGTGTCCAACACAGTGGGGGGCCACAATCTGGGCTTGCAACCGTTCGACCTGAGCATTGACATCTACAGCCGCTTCATCTACTGGACCAGCGAGGTGACCAACGTAATTAACGTGACACGCCTTGACGGCTCGCGCGTCGGAGTGGTGCTCCGTGGAGAGCACGACAAACCGCGCGCCATTGTGGTTAACCCCGAGAGAGGGTGAGTGAGTGTTTTCACGCTCAGACAAAAAGAACGATTTGTTTTGGGTCCTTCTTTTTCATGCACCATGCTAGATTTTTTTTGTTTGTTTGTTTGCTTTGTTTTTTTATATGACCGCTCGGTTGCTTGTGCTATTAAGCTGTTCTGTGAACTCAGATTGCAGGGCTTTTTCTGATGATAGAACATGTTTTAAAGGTCATGTTGAGGTTCCATGTTGCAATAAAAACTGCTTGGGCTGCCAGAGAGGAAACATTTACAGGAAAACATCCTTGGGTTTGTCTGGAATTGTCTTTTAGGATGTCATTCATTAACTTGGTTAAAGTAGTAAGCATAATGCTCATTTTGTGCTTGTAAAGAATGTCCATGTGCTTACATGTACAACTTTAACTGTTTGGTAACACGTGTACGCGTATGCGCGCGCACACAAACACACACACAGAGGCAGCATGGATTGAAAGCTTTTGCATTGTTAGCCGACCGTCACTCGTCACTGATGTTGAAACTGATGTGTCACCTGCAGGTACATGTACTTCACCAACCTGCAGGAGCGCTCTCCTAAGATCGAGCGGGCCGCTCTTGACGGCACTGAGCGCGAGGTGCTGTTCTTCAGTGGCCTGAGCAAACCTGCTGCCCTGGCGATCGACAACGAGCTGGGCAAACTCTTCTGGGCCGACATGGACCTGCGTCGCATCGAGAGCAGTGATCTCTCCGGTGAGGTTTAACATCAGTAGAGAAACTCCTTTATGGGTGATCAGTACTGAAATCTAAATGTGAAAACTGGGAGTGACTGTTTGATACGCCTTGATGCGATGGTTCAGGTATTTATTATACAGTTTTCAGAAGGCAAGTTAATAAAATAAATTTTTTCCTACCTTGTATTGATGACCTTATGATGACTCGTGAGCATTGCCGAATCTGGCAAAAGCAACCTGATGTCACTTTAAAACCTGGACCAAAAAATACAAACTCGTTTCCTAATTAAATCGTTGCACGCCCTGATCGGTCGATAAAAGCTTTGTGTCATCTTGCATTTTGTGCAGTAATCTCATTTCTACTCTCACACAAACAGCGATAACCATCCGTCCTCTCGGCGGTTTTAGTTTGGCAAATTCTGTCCAACGATGTAACATCTGCTTTAGCAGAGACATCTGACGTCCAAATGTGTGCTCCCAAACCCCTGTACACGATGTTCAACATTACTGCAAAAGTATAATAAGTTGCAATAATAATTATTAACCTCATAAATGTAAAGAATAAAATACAACAGGCTTTGAAGTTATAGGAAAGTAATCAGCAGGATATAAAAATAGCTTGCACTGCTGTTTGACTTGTACTGTTACACCTTCTGACCAACCAGAGCTGAGAAGTCAACAGTGTTGTGGTGCAACAGTTCTTAAAATAAACAGAATTTTAAAAAAGCGTTTTTATTAAATAGAGCTAAACCGCTTGTGTGGTGTTAGGTTGTTTGTCGTAAATAATGAGCTGCTGTGAAAATGAGTCGGCTGATTCACTTTCACAAACAGCGAGCCCTTAAGAAATGATTACGAAATCGGAGCTTATGTTGAGAATGGAAAACGTCCATGTGAGCGGATGTAGAGGTTTAGTTAATGTGTTGTAGTTTGTTCAAAAACCATCATCACCACATCTGTGGACAAAAAAAAAACAATCAAATGTTTTTCCTTTAATCTACCATCAGGTATCCTCCCTGTTACTCCCCTTTACCCCTAGATACCTCACGGGGGAATTTAACATGTATAAACAGCATTGAACGGATTTAAAAGCAGCTTGAAAATCACAGAACCTGGAAACACTGGTGACGTCATCTTTTGATCAAGCTAGGGACATGTCAGGACGCGTCGCCGTTCAAACTACAAATATAAAGTGGCCACTTGAATCCTAAACCGTCTCTGAATGTGATCTGAGGCCGCGCTCACACCTGGCATTAACACGTGTCCTGGCTGATCTGATCATAAAGCGCCAAGGAGTCCGGTTCGTCTCCGAGACGCTTTGAGATTCGATCACTCGGACCACATTTGGATGTATGAGCACATAACATTAGTGTGAACGCAAAAGCACCACGACGCGAAAGCACCATGATGAAGGAACAACGAATCGACTGTGTCGTTGCTCAAGCGTGGAAACTATGTAACCATCGCAAGACTGTTTGGAAATCATGCTGAAGGTTACGGTTCTTTGCCGCCCGGTTGAACAATACAGACAATGCCCGTGGCTTGAACATCAGAGAAACCAGGTCTCCATTTGGGCCTTGCAGTCGTCTCATCTCCTGTTTATGTATAAGGAAAGTATAAATCTATAAATAAACTGCCATGTGTCCTGGCTGTCCACTTTTGATCGCATCACTCGAGACGGATGTTAATTCCATGACCAGGTGTGATCAACGATGAAAACAAATTTGCACAGAAATTTGCACTTTTCAGTTTTGTCGTTCACGATTGGGAAATATCAACAACAAAAGAACCGACTGCGTCTGGTCTCGATCTGGTGTAGAGAGACAGTGATTGGATTAGCTGATCTCACGCGCACAAAGCCAGGGAGGGAAAGCGAATGAAATGAAAAGAAAATATTTTCCCTTTGTAAGAATCCACACATCTATCTGAGCATAAATCAGAGCGGAGTCTGACACCAGGTGAAGCGTGGCCTGTAATCCAATTCAAACAGTGTTTATTTTTCCTTTCTATTGTTCAGCTGTAATTATTTCAGCATAGCAGCTTCATTTGAAATGTTTTTAATCATCACAAACCTTTACGTGTAAAATCACTAACAGATTAGATTAGCGAAAGCAGAGAAAATTAGGAGGCATAACTCGAAGCACGTTTCTACTCCTTCTACCTCTAATGAAGAAACAAGTAGTGTTCTGTGGAGTCTGCTTTTACTGCACCGTATGTGTGTTTTCACTCATTTTGTGCTGGAAAGCTTTTTGTGAGGTCTGGCCCTGATTCAGACACATTTTCCTCATTATTCTCATCACGCAAAAATGATTTCCCCTCCGCTGTCCCACATTAGATTGTTACGCAAATGCTCTCCAGTGCCAAAACACTATAAATCACTTTTCCCAGTCCAAATATATCCCGTTTCCCCGGCGGTTAATCATTTTTTGTGCCTTTCTGTTTTCCCGCACATGCTAGACTAAAGAATTGCTGTAGTTTCCCTTCAGTCCTCACCAATTTCCATTCCCTCGTGGCTTTTTTTTTTTCCCCCTGCAGGCGCCAATCGGATTGTGATTGAGGATTCCAACATACTGCAGCCAGTGGGTTTAACGGTGTTCGGGAATCACCTCTACTGGATCGATCGGCAGCAGCAGATGATCGAGCGCATTGACAAGACGACGCGAGACGGCCGCACGAAAATCCAAGCTCGCATTACCGCACTCACAGACATCCACGCGGTCCACGAGCTTCACATGGACGAGTACAGTAAGTCACACTGCTCGGAAGTGCTGCAGATGGCTGGTCTGTGCCAGGCGCTCTTTGTCTTTCATCATGGCTTTCTTCAGTGCCACATTATTTGGCATTTTCATGGGAGGAATGAGTCATTTGACAAAGTTTATTTGGGTACGTGTTCTAACAGCCTGTTGAAGCTGAACTCATGATCTTGTTGATAAACAGGGTGGCAGAGATTGGCTGCATCGATGTATGCTGTAAGAGAAATGGACCAAACATAGACTTGTTTCGGGGGAAAAAGTGAAATTAGTGATTAATTCCTGTTAATAAGGTCACCTTGGTGCAAGACTAGGCTCGCAGTCGTTTTGGGAAAGTTTAGGATTTACAATTTGGCATGGGTATCCAACAAAGTGCCTGCTGTTTTCATGATGTGCAAATATACACTTTTTGGTCTCCACAGGTTTCAGGCATCCTTTCCAATGAAATAAGGTTCCTGTGTGAAGCCCCAGATTGTCTGTGTTTCTGGGAAAACTGGAATTAATCTGCCACAAAGCGCAGGATTTACAGCTCTCTTCCTGTGTGTTCCAGATAAACACCCCTGTACCCTAGACAACGGAGGATGCTCGCACATCTGTATAGTGAAGGGAGATGGTACGACCCGCTGCTCCTGCCCTGTTCACCTGGTCCTCCTGCTGGACGAACTTTCCTGTGGAGGTAATGTTTTATAAAGCCTTAAAACCTGCATTGAGACTCGAGCAACTTCTGTTTGCGACAGATTTTCCGTTAAGTGTAGAACATAACCTGTGTAGATGTAATCGCTTGGCAGATAGGGTGTTTTTAGCTTTAAAATCCGCCTTAGGCCATGGTTTATAACGCGTCCGTTCACGTCGGTGCCTTCCAGAGCCGCCCACGTGTTCCCCAGAGCAGTTCTCGTGCACCTCAGGAGAGGTGGACTGCATCCCACAGGCCTGGCGCTGCGACGGATATGTGGAGTGCAAAGATGAAAGCGACGAGCACGACTGCCCTGTGTGCTCGGAGGACGAGTTTCAGTGCGACAGCAAGCAGTGTGTGGACATCTCGCTGCGCTGCAACGGAGAGATCAACTGCCAGGACCGCTCAGACGAGAACAAGTGTGATGGTACGGCTCACGCTTCTTAACTGTAGCCGCTGTTGTGTTGTATTTATTACTTGACCTAGAAAGCTGAATATTAGGTGAAGTAAAAATGTTATGTGAATAATATAGCTATTAACTAAAACACGCACACAACAAAGTGGATCTAAAATGAGAGAGATTTTGTATGATTGCTGAAAGCTAAAGAAGAGAAGCAAATAACAGAGGTGGTTGTTTTATGTTTAAGTTGACGACAACCTTCACAAATGTTTAAATATGTTTATTTAGAAAAGGATTATTTGTAGCTTTTTGCACTTTTAATAAGATGAATATTTTAGTTAATAGCTATTATATTTTATTCCAACCTTTACAAATGTTAAGTAATTAATGTTGGTCATTGTTGGACATGATTTTTTTTATTATTATTATTTTTAAAAAAGGATTATTTAAATTGATAAAGAATAGGGAAATAAACATTTGTATTTTTTGAAAATTAAATTGATAAATTATTAATAAAATCATTTAGTTTTTTTCAAAAAATATGGCAAATTAAAATCATGAACCCAGCATCCTGAAGCGAATCGAATCAAATCGTGGATTTGGTGAATTGTGACGTGCCTCCTGTTGTACATTTATTGTTTTGGTGGCATATTTGTATTCTCCAGGTATGAACAAATTTACTCCTTGCTCGTATATTTTTTAACAGTGTGGTTGTAACGGCACATGCTTTAGGAGTCTTACGAGTCCAACCTTTTCCTGACGCCTAACACTAGACATTACATTTCATCTGCTATTCATCTGCTCATCTGTCCGTGGTGGAAGGTTTTACACTGAAGGTGATCTCAGTCAGCCAGCAAGTCTGCACGTGAAAAATCTGGCTCAGGTTCCCGCCTGGATGAAGTTTGCGTGAGAATGCACTGCTGAGTTATTTACCAACAGCCGTGTGTTTCCTCTCTCCTGCAGTTCACTGCCATCCGGATCAGTTCACCTGTAACAACGCCCAGTGCATCGGCAAACACAAGAAGTGCGACCACAACATGGACTGCACGGACAACTCGGATGAAATCGGCTGCTGTAAGCTCAGTTGTTTACGGCGTTTTCAGTACAGTGTTTTTTGACTGCCACGGTTTTTAATGTGCTGATCTTTATAAACAGACCCCACGGAGGAGCCGTCCCCCCAGCCCACCAACACCATCGGCTCCATCGTCGGCGTGGTGATGACGCTGTTTGTCGTGGGCGCCGTGTACTTCGTGTGTCAGCGTGTCCTGTGCCCACAGATGAAGGACGACGGCGAGACCATGACTAACGATTTTGTCGTGCACGGGCCGTCCTCTGTGCCGCTGGGCTACGTGCCGCATCCCAGCTCCCTGTCCGGCTCTCTTCCAGGTCAGACTGGTGAGACGAGACCGCTTCGATGCACATGAGCAAACACTAAGTGTGTAAACTTTCCCTAATGTTTCTTCCACTCTCTTGCAGGCATGTCTCGTGGGAAGTCTGTGATTGGCTCGTTGAGTATTATGGGTGGAAGCAGTGGGCCGCCGTACGATCGTGCTCATGTGACGGGTGCTTCCTCCAGCAGCTCATCCAGCACTAAGGGCACTTACTTTCCTCCTGTAAGCAGAACAAAGCGCCAGCTTTACATTTTAAAAATTCATCTTGGTGTTCTAGGAACAGTTATAGTTTCATCTCGCTGTCCAGAAATGCATCGTTTGTGTTGACTAGAGCTTTTTTATCGCTCCACAACATTAAGAAGCATGTAGAGAACAATATGTAGATTGTTGGAGAGTGGGTGAGCGGGTGCTATACCCATTACCCTATACCCTTACCTCACTCACAGGAAAAAACAATCCCATCTGGCCATGCCTCACACTTGCCCCTCTTCACCAGTTCCAGCGCTCCGTTTGGAAACTGGCTCTGTAGTGTGTGAACTTATTAGCAGCTCCCCAGCTTTTAATCAGCCCAGTAAAACATAATTACGTTTTAAGATCTTGCTACGCAAAAGAAAATGATTGTTCTGTGGGGTTTAATGTTCCTTTTCATGTGTTTTCCCCCCCTCACCCAGATCCTGAACCCTCCTCCTTCTCCAGCTACAGTGCGCTCGCAGTACACGATGGAGTTTGGCTACTCGTCCAACAGTCCCTCCACTCACCGCTCATACAGGTAACGAGCAAATACCACGCTCTTCTCTCACTGAAGCATGACCGGGTTTCACAGATCAACAAAAACTGTGAATACTGTTCCAGCCTTTTCAGATACATTAATATTTTTTAAAAGAACAACAAATGTATAAGCGTACAGTCCTTAACATGTCAATTCTGTAGCTCTTAAGGCATTGGCATGCAAGACAATTACATATCTATGTATTGTCCTATTAGCAGGCTATCTAACTTAGATTTTGAATTTTGAATGATGTGGTTGTAGTTTAGTTTTTGTTATGGAAAGAGGTCGATGGAGAATGTTTTATGTCTACATTTTGATCCAGAAGATTAACGCCGCGGCACTGGAAAACCCATTATAAAATGGCTAATTCAGGTCCACTTATTAAATTGGACTCGCGATGTTCCAAGAGCGCTATTTACTACAACGGCACTTGGACAGGTCACTGTGTGTCTTTCCACTCGTCTGTGTTCGCTACATAATAATCCCGTTTTAGCAATAGTTTGTTACATTGAAACTGTCCACCTGTGCGTTACTAGGCAACACATACGGGTCTATCCAACTGTGGCTTTTTTGCTACATTTTTTTTCATTAATGGCACAAACAAAATATTTAGCCTTATTGTGTCTAAAATGTCAGTTTCTCGATATAAATTTTTTGTTTATAGAGGTGTATAAAAGCAACATCACACTCGCGGTTGTAGTGAATATCAGCTACAACACTTGTTCTGATGTTCAGTACAGCAGCACTCTGTGCGATATTGCTAAAATGACCTGTACAGACGTAACCTCATTATCAGGTACAGAACTCTTAACCCTAACCCTAAGTTTGAGATGTTTATGTATCATCATAATTTAAAAAAAGGTTTAATCCCCACTGTTCTTCGATTTCAGGAGATCCAAACAGCTTTTTTTTTCTTAAGAATAATGTGGAAAAATTTGATTATTTCCCCCAGTATTGCTGGCACAACCAGTGTCCCCGCCGTGTTCTTAAGATTACCAACCAGCTCTGCTTCATAAAACTGAGTCCTCTCTATTTGCTCATTTCTACAGCTACAGACCCTACAGCTACCGACACTTTGCTCCTCCAACCACGCCGTGCAGCACAGACGTGTGCGACAGCGACTACACGCCAGGCCGCAGAGCTCAGCCTGTCTCCTCCATTGTCATGGCCAAGGGCTACGCCAGCGACGCCAACTATGACTCGGAGCCGTTCCCGCCGCCTCCCACGCCACGTAGCCAGTACCTATCGGCCGAGGAGAACTGCGAAAGCTGCCCGCCCTCGCCGTACACCGAGCGCAGCTACTCGCAGCACCTTTACCCTCCGCCTCCCTCGCCCTGCACCGACTCGTCCTGAGCCCCACCTCTCACGTCTGTAACCCCGCCCCCTCCCCACCTCTGCCCCCCCCATCTCAATCGGTGTAAATAGCATTTGTTCATAAAATGACTTTTTTAAAATAAAGAAGAGTGACTGATGTGTATGTTCTGTAAAGAACAAGAAAACAGTTTTAGGGGGGAAAAAAAGACACTTTTGGCGTGCAGAGGTGGCGGATACTTGTAAAAAAAAAAAAAAGAAAGCATATTTATATATTTTCTATACAGCGTTTATTGGTTACGCCATAGAGCTTTGTATTGCTAAAACAAATTTGTACATTTTTTTAAGAGAAGAAAATTTTATTAAATTCACACAGACATCATGTTGCCTTAATCCAGGAGTGCGTAATCAAGCTAGGCTGAAGCACTCGGCGGAAACATGGGGAGAGGTGTGCAGGCTGTCAAATTTTTCTGATGCCAAAAAAGAAAGGGAAAAAAAAAAAACCCAAGCAAGGCAGAGAGAATGGAGAGAGAAGGACATTGGAGCCTCCCTGTGGCTCATACTGGCATTACACCGGTCAGCTCTGTTCAGTGGGGCCATTTTGTCTGAAGCTCAACCACTAGATCTTCTGATCAGCCGGTCCACCTAGCGCTTTCCTACACGCTAGAAGGAGGACGTGTTGCTTATGGCGATCTTTTCGACCCGGGTGTTGCATTGTATTTTTGTAAAGCACAGCGCAGCTCTACTGGAAAGCGAAAAGCTAATGTAAACGTAGCAATAAGAAGACGACAGATGGTCAGGCAGATGTGTAGTGCTGCTGATTTAGTCATCAAGATGAAGCAGCAGCTTCCTTACGGCTCCAGTGGCTCTAAAAGCGAGCTCCGGGACAGATAAGGAAACACCACTCTAAAGTCTTGAGCAAATAACCAAAATCTTCACTTTTGCCTCAAATTAATTTGTTTGTTCGTTCGTTTTTTTCCCTCCTCCTGTCATGCCTGACTGCGACCGCTGATACGTCCCTTGCAGAGGGTCACATCTCCGAGCACATCTCTCGTATACGCTGTCCTTTCTCCCTGCCGTCTCCTCACCAGCCATCAGCACTGTCTATTCCTTACGGGAATTATATCTTAAGATATTTATCACAAACATTCAGTACACAATCAAGGACAAGTTTATCGTGCCTGAGCAGTTTTTTTTTTTTTTAAAAAAAAAGCTCTTTTAAATCATTTTGCAGCTCTCTCTTTTAGGTTTTTTTTGTTTGTTTTTTTCCTTTTTAAAAGACTACCAGTGGCCATAAAATGTCAAAATATTTTTGTACCACATATTGTATAGATACCGTATTTATAAGCTATAAAAGGAAGAAAACTTGTAAATCTCTCCATGATATCCTTGCAGTGCTTTACCAGCACGCTTTCAATATACGCTTTGTTCTATTTTTCTATAAAAATGTATGACGGTGAAAGTACTTCGACAATCCATGCTGAACATCAGAAGCTGAAGAACATCGACTCGGAAGTGTCCGTCCTGTTAGCATTAAAAACAAATCCGGATTTGCAGATCCTCTAACGCCCAGTAAGTGTGGTGTTAAGCGCGCGGTCGTGGAGTGTTCGTGCAAGGGGTTTTTTCTTGTTCACTCGTTTCATGGACAGAGAAGTGTTGATGGATCAGCTCTGATGCTCGCGATACGTTAAAACCTTTTCAGTTTGTGGCTGAATCGGGACTTTCTACGCATTATTATTTGCTTTCCATCATTCTTCATACCAACATGATGAAGAAGAAGAAGAAGAAAAAAAGTGAGCATGGCTAATGGTTTTATCTGTTTTGTCAAATAAGGGACATTGCACCAGCAGAAATATTTTACTCTTCTTGCGTTCAAGACTTTTTCCCCTTTTACCACCGGTTTGTGATGATATTTTTGAGATTCTGCACACAGGAAGCTTCACACGTGTCCGGGTTGTTACGTAGACAATCAGCATGTTGCGTCCGTTCTCAGCTCAGCATTTCTGTACATCGGGGTAGTCTATTGTTCACATAGCTGCCCTGGCCGTAACTCTCGCTGCCTGTGACGGCGGCTTTTCTGATTTTTGATTTATTCAGCTTTTAAGTTTTACTCTGTACAGTTCCAGTCACGCTGCTGCCTTTTTCCTGAGACCCGAAACCCACTGCATCCTTCACTGTGATGAATCTGAAACCTTATCATGCGGTACAATCAGATACATATCCGTTTACATTCTTTACAAATTCGTCCTCTTTAAGCCCTGATGGTCAGCTCCCTACTGCAAGGGCTTTTGGGTAATTTCCCTTCTCAGTGTATCCGTCATTTGATTACCATCCAGTCAAACCAGCATCGTTGTGATCAGGCAATATTCTCAGACTCCTTCTGCACTTTAGTTACCGGTACGACAACGCGCCCGTCTGAAACCTGCGTGAATGTGTGACAAAGTTCTCAAAGAATCAGCATTTTATCAGGTGCCGTCGTAGTTTTCATATTTGTAGCAATGTACCTTTTTTTTTTTTTTTTTTTTTAAAGAAGAATCAAACCTTAAGGGGCTACCAAATGTATGAAACTGTCAGGATCAGGCCTTACTGTTTCACCGTAATTCATAGTTTTTGAATCGGAGGATTTTTTTTTTCTCTGGCCAGCAGAGCTTGTGATGTCTGAAGACCGAAAGACGTTCAGACTAAGATGGGAGGAGGTGATTATAGAAGTCTGTCGTTGGACGGATTGAAATGATGGTCAAAGAGCTGTGCTGCCATGGAGGGGTAAAACATTAAGCACTTTGGCTCCTGCATGTAGGCTCATAGCAGAGAGTTGAGAAGGAGACTGAAGGACAGTGGGGCCTGTTGATGAAAGACTATTTTCTTGTCATCATTCATTTCCTTTTTTTTGTTTTTTTTAATTTTTTTAAATACCACGGTGCTTTGCAAGGATATATTCCAAGGTGACCAACATTTGGTTAGTAATAAGTCATGTATTTCGTTATTCCACTAACTCGACTATTTTGTACATTGATCGCTTTACATGTAAACATTGTATAAAATGGACATGTACAGCCCATTCAGTAACTACTATAAGCTGTTTTTTTTTTTTGTTTGTTTGTTTGTTTTTGTTTTTTTTAATAAAATTGAGTGAAGTTTTAAGGTGGAGGATTTTCTGTATCGAAGTGTGTGTGTGTGTGTGTGTGTGTTACAAAATGGGTGAACACTACAGTAGTAAAGTATGAATCGCTTATGGATGGGGAAAACACTCGGGCACTATTTTAGACTACATGTTATTTAACGTTGATCTTGTACAATATCATATGCTGTTAATCAGGTCCTTTACTTTTTCCTCTGGATTTTCTGGACAAGTTAGATTCCTGTGCTTATTTTTACTTTTACATTAATGGGCCGTTCTGTTTCCCTGAGCTACACAAATCTGTAAAGGTTTGCGGCGTCCGACTTTTCCCCGCCTCCAACCAGAAAACGCCCCCTCGACTTGAAATTCCACCTCGACTACGACTTCCTTCCCATTTTAGGGCGTGACCTCAAATCAACATCACGACAAATCGACTTCTCAGAGTGTCAGAAGTAAACATGGTATCACTTCTTACCTTTAAACGAGTTATGTAGGTGGAGGTACCGGCTTTCGGTCGATCAAAATACAGATAAATCCTCTAACTACAGAGTTCACCGTTTTGAGGAAGAAAATATACATCACTCCTTTCAGGTTTCTGGCTTTAAAACAAAACGGAGACGTCCGTGTTTTTTCTCCCCCCCCCACGTTGTAGTATTTCAAATGAGCTGTGGTTGAAAATAATGCCATCGTTCCGAGCTATGTGGAATGCTGAGCAACTCTGCGAAACCTGAGTAAGGAAATTGCTCGGATGCGTTAGATAGTGCTATTGCAAACGATAGGGTTGTTTGATTGATTGATTGTTGTTGGTTTTTTTTAAGTACATTTACTGTTATTTGATCATTTTGGGGCTGGAGCCACTTTTAAACATTTACAGTTTGCACCTTTAACTAAAATTGTACCACATCAGCACATACAGGCTTTCTCACGTGCCTTCCTTTTAGACGTATAAAGCGCTACATGTGATGGAGCATCCATTACTACGTGGTGTCCAAAGAGTCAGGAACTCAACTACACGTATGTTTTTGTATTTATTTAACATGTTTTCAGATATTTTTTTCCCCTCGTAGGTGAACAATTGGATGAAAGGGATAAACAGGGAGTCCTGGATCCATAGGCATTTTTCCTCATATGAAGTTTAAGAGGAAATCATCTCTACATGTAACATCGGTTCTGAGAAGTTCAACGTTCTTGTATTGCACGAATACACAAGTGTCGCAATGTCCCGTCCATTTGAGCATTTGTTAATAATATCAGTATTTAAATAAATAACTGCCTATGGATCCAGACATCCTGCATACAGCGTTTCTTGGTACTCCTTTTGGTTCCTAACTTTTTGGACATGCTGTATGTTATGCCAGATGGTCAGAGTGAGTACGGATCACTGGAAACAGCACTATTTCCAACATATCTGAATCCAAAAATACCGAACAAAAAAAAAAAAAAAAAAATCGTGGCCTCTTTTTTTTTTTTTTTTTTTTTTTTTTTTCTTTCTTCAATGTAATTCTGTTACAGTTCTGTTTCGGTCCAGTAGGTGGAGCACTAGTTTGGAGTATAAAAGTGTAACTGCTGATCATCCAGCTCATGACTGAATTCCACTTTTTCACAGCAAGAAGCATTTCTTCTGTTCTCATTAGAGTTGCCTTTTGAAATATTCATATATGATGCACTAAGGAGACCAGAAGGAATCGGTTCAGAATGAATAACGTTATGTTCCTGTTGGCTAAAGACCGAACTTGAGATACAGACCTGAAGGAAAATTGTCCGCGTCTTACACCGCCATGTGTAGCTACCAGTTTAATGCACCAGCTTTGTCACTGTTAATGAATAGACAATGTTGATTGTAACGTTAAAGTGTCATTTCATTGTTTGAAGAAATGTTATTAATTGGACGGAGGGCAAAATTAGAAATTGTTTAGTTTGCCGTAAGTTTGTGGATTCCACCTCTGTGTTTTCCTGTCATCCCCTCTTTCTTTAGACACTCTGCAGCAGACTGAGGCATTCAAATACAAAGCCCCCGGTTTCCACTGGCCAGGCTGTGGTAAGAACAAAAAAACCCATGACATCAACACTGAGGACAGGCCGAGGGAAAGCGTGTTGTGTAAGCAGTGCCTGGGATCACTCGTTCCTTTTGTTAAGTAGGGATGGGGGGGTGCGCTGCTGTTGCTAGGTGACGGCCATATTGGAGAGGCCCGTGTGGTTTTCTGAGCGTTTCTTCAGCTCCTCGGGACTCTGACTCGGCTTACAGAATCTTCAGGAAGGTCCTACAGGACACGGGCAACATTTTGGGTTTTAGATGTAGTCACTTTAAATCAGTTTTTGGAAATGTGAAAAAATAGGAAGCGTGCGTAGTGTCGCTGCAGTGATGCTTCTAGATCCGGTTGTAAAATTGTAAACCGTCTTTCAGCTTCCATCTTTCAGTGACGACTGTATCTGCAACTTCAAATTTTATTGGCCGAGCATCCGTGAACACGCAGGGAAGGTCACTACACGTATACCACATACGATCGCTCTCACGGCAGTCAGTAAAAACCTGGTGAACTAAAGATGAATTAATTTCCTTGTATAGTTTGATTGAAAAAAAAATACAAAAATGTCTAGTAATGGTACAAGATTGTTTGTTTTATATTGTATTGCAGATGTGTTGCTCAGTCTGTTGCGCTCGTGGTAAATTATAATCTGCAATTTGTTAGAACGTCATTTCCACGTCACGACGCTCAATGCGTGAAGTGGAGGAAAAACATGGGCACCTCTACAAAAACATGTCTTTTGTTTGCTCCGTCAAATCACGAGAAGCTCGTAAATGGCTACTTTAACCGCACATTAACAATGACGGGCCTGAGTGACGATCGGTTCTGTTTTAACCTTTTGAACTGAATTTGCAGCACATCAACATCAGACAACAGCAAGTAGCTTAGCAACAAGCTAGCCAGCAGACAATATTGAACAGTGTTCGATAAGGTTCAAATGAGGTGTATGAGAGAGAGTTCATCCTCACTGCCTGTTTCCTGGTGTGAGAACAGTGCAGGTCCTGGAGGAAGAGCAGGTTGTGCCTCTGATCTTCTCTTCAGTTTCGACTATTTTTCGTAACCTGATTTTATCTTGTTTGGGTAGATGAGCAAAACCAGACCATAATGGATGTAAAGGAACAGACTCGGTGATGGCTCTGTAAACCTGGATCAACAGCTCCAGTGGACGAATGTACATCAGTAACTGTTGTAGGAAGTACATCCCCTACTGTGCATTTTTAGAGAGGTCGAGACTATGTTCTTTTCCTACTTCAGGTCCTAAACAAATCGTGGTTCCCAGAAAACCCAAATGATGTCGTAATGATGCCACAACAGTGTCACACTTATGGAATAGCGACCGTAAAGTCAAATTAGTGCCTCCGCGACTTACACAGAACACGCATCCAATAGGAAAAAATTCCTTGTGGAAATGGATTGGTGGACTGAAGAGACAGCCTCACCACCCACCATTGCACAGTATCCTGTTTTTTAAATGTTTTTATTCCTAATGGTTTCTTTTTCTCACTGATTTGGTCACCCATCAGCCAGCGCTCCTCTATCACAATAGCTACCAATCAAGGAGGAGGAAACACTTGAAGCCAGCCAACTGACACATGAATCCATCCAACCCCATCTTTTCAAACTGATGATTATGTTTTGTCACAGGGCAACATAAAAAACTTGCCCTCTTGAGTGTACACTACCGGTCAAAAGTTTGTACACACCTACTCTTTTTCATAGGCTTTTCTTTAGTTTTTTTCCTTTCTACGTTGTAAAACATTACTGAATACATCAAAACTATGAAGCAACACGTATGGCATATACTGAGTTATGTGGTAAACAAAAAAGT
>JAQMYM010000004.1:15349570-15366498 GCA_030014255.1 Parauchenoglanis ngamensis | reverse complement strand
GACCCCAACTGTATGTATATATATATATATATATATATATATATATATATATATATATCTATCTCAACTGAAAGTGTTTGTTTGTGTCCATTTTTGGACGTTCAGTAAAAGGGACTTGCGTTCAGTGAACCTTGTTACCTGCAAAATTCAGCTACATGAATACAAAAATATTCTTGGTCAGTGGGGAAAAGCCTATGAAGCACCACTACTTTTATAGTCCATGAAAGCACTTGGGAAATAACCCACAAAATCTTCCTTCTCACAAAAAGTCGTTGAACTTTTTCAGTTTAAGAGTGATGTTCAATTTTTTCTTTCAGGACACCTCAATGACCTCCATGCTCCCAGAGAAGCTGGACTGGCTGCCTACTTTCCCTAGGTCCTCTCTGGAGCGGCTCTCGGTCATGCCGTCACCGAATTCCATCTGGCAGCTACGCCGCTTCAGTTGCTTCTCGAAGCTGCTCTCTTCGTGCCAGCTGCGGCGCGAGTCTCCGCGCTCGCTGCTCCTCTGTCTGCTTCGCCTCCTCACTGCCTCTAAACCCTGACTGCAGCTGTACGTCGCCGTGAAACTGCTCTGTGTGCCTCCGGCTCCTCCGCTGCCTCCGCTGCCGAAAATGGCCGAGGTGGAGTAGAACCGTGCTGACTCGGACGACAGGTACCAGCCACCGGTGACCGGTGCCAGAAGGATGTCGGAGTGCCAGCCTTTTAGTGCGCCTAACCCAGTTTTGGCCAACGGATGCTGTGAGCGCGACAGACCAAGCAGAAAGCTGGCAGCGCTTGCCGTTTCCTCCATGCTCCCGCTCCGCTGCAGTGGCTGAGGGCAGGCAGGTGGAGGAGGGGGTTTCAGCACTGTCGTTTGGGGATTATTGGTTTGGTTGGGGTTGCTGGAGTGGCTGGATTTGGCAGAGTTGATGGACTTGTTGCTGCTGGTTGCGGGAACTTCAGCTTGCTCCTTGTCCGGACTCTGTTCAGGAGTGGACTGCTCTGAAACCTCTTCCACAGGGGAGAACTGGCAAGGCTTAACTGATGGATCTTTAAACGAGGATGGTTTGTAGTAGTCTGGACCATCTCCGCTGCCAAATGTGCGTAAAGGCGGTCCAACGCTCGGTTCTCCATACGACTTGATGTCCAGGGAGAAGGAGCGCTTCAAGCGCATGCTGTCCTCCATTTCTTCACTCAGCTGCAGACTGCACAAAGCCTGAGCCAGAAGCTGCTCCTCAGGAACCCCAGCCAGTACACAGGGCAGTGTCAGAGGCTCCAGTGGTGCCGGGGCGGACCTTTCCACCCCGACGCCGCTCGACGAGCACGGGGCACAACACTCGCTCTCCTGCCCGGGGCTCGGCTTCTCGGCCAGTTCCGCCTGCACCAGCTTACCCTTAGCTGCCACTTCACTAGGGCTCTTGATTTTCTTTTCAAAATCCAGCAGTTGGCCTAGGAAGTTAAAGTTGGGCGAGATGGTCGGCCTTTTCTCCTTTACAAACCTAGGAGAGACAGATTTCATGACTCGTTTGCATCACAGGTTTCCACAGGAGCAGCTTGAACTGAAATCCAGCTTGATGATGGGATGCTAAATGGCTTCTAGTGTGTGAAGTCCGAATCATACCTGTATGCCTCATCTAAGGACATGTCCATCCTCTTCATGATGTAGGCAATGGCGATGGTGGCTGATCGGGAAATTCCTGCCAGGCAATGGACTAGAACTCTGGCGTTACAAGCTTTCGCCTTTTCTAGAAAAGAAAGAGAAAGTAAGTTAACGCCTGCAAGGATATTCATCTTGTTTTATGGATCTAGGACAATACAGCCTTACATAATACTATGTGATTCAATGCGGTGTGAGTCATTCCTTGATATTGACATAGTCTTTTAAGTCACCGTTACAGAACATCAAAATGAAAGCAAGTCTATCGAGTGAAGGTAAAACGCTCAGAAATCCCCTGTAATTTGAGAATGGTGTCAGTTTCCAAATACCCAAAGCTGGTGGTTAGACATGACTCAGAGGCAAACCTCAAAGGCAAATCTCTTTTAAAAACATCCTGGCAGCTGACCTATGAACTCCACCGATTTGTCCAGCCATGGCAGGATCTTCTCGCAAAAGCTGTCGTTGACGGGTACGCGCAGGAAGTGCGTCTCGGGAATGAAGTCGGGTTTGGGACACGTGTTACTGGCATTGAGGACGTACGCGATGTCGTTCTGCTGCATGAGTTCCTATAATGGGGAGAACAGTGTGTGTGAGGCTTTGTTCACTTACGCTTGATAATACACTTTCAACAACACTTGAAAATACACTTTCATGCGCTTGCTTGATGCTCCACATGGGAAGCGCCTGGTCCGCATGCAGGATCATCACGTGTGCAAATTGAGCTGGATTATTTTCATGCCCCTGCAGCTCACCCTGTTGAGCACGTCTCTCTGACAGCCCAGATAGAGATGAGGCAGGATGCGTGTAGGGCCGCTGCTGTTGAGCGGAAGGCACGGCTGCGAGATACAGGAGGGCACCAGCACACACTTTCCCTCACACAGACCCGGGAAGAGGTTGGAGAACTCCGCAAACCCACCTGCAACACACAAAAACGGCGTTCATTAGGAACATTAGGTCTAGACCTAGAATGAATAAAATCATGCAGGTACAGGTCTAGAGCCTTAACTAATGTTCGCATGTGAGCTCGGTGGCTTTCACTCTGACGTGCTCGGTCGAGCGTTTCAGGAACTGCTGTTTTATGGGGATTTTCGCACGCAGCCATCTTTAGAATTGGTGTGAGAAACAAAAAAACCGATTCGCAAGCTGAAGCACTTCGCTGATCAGAGCGACCCGAGGCAAATGACCAGGATGTTGAGCTGACACAAAGTCTACAGTAAAGTCAAATAAGCGCGTACATACTGTATCTTCTTATGCTGTTTCACATCATAACCCTAAGTCAAGTATATACACTACATGGCCAAACGTATGCGAACACCTGACCACCACACGCGTGAGTGCTTGAACATCTCATTTCATATTAGTCCCCCATTTGTTGTTGAAGGGAAATTGTAATGCTTTTACACACAAAGACATTCTCAACAACCGCGTGCTTCTGACATTTTGGCAACGGAACCACACACACACGAGTGTGCCGCTCAGGTGCGCACTTACTTTTGGTCATATATACGGCGTATGAGAAAATGGTCCAGGATTTGTAAAAGGTGAACAAAAGTAACAATAATGTTATGCTTTTAAGTGTTAGTTTCTGATTAAACACTGCTCAAGCCCATCAGAGTGGAGATGGACCTGCTGGGTCCATCCTGAGCTTCACTAAACTTTCTTTAGTGTGATGTTTTAGATCTGTGCTGCATAAAACTCAGTCGTTATTAAGTGACCTCGTACCTTTAACCTACTGCACCAGTGTTGCATCAGAGCTCGAGGCAGCATTATGACCGATGTAATAAAGCTGTCCATGTCAGGGTTATTACTTTAACAGTATGCAGTCATTGCAGCTACACTCACTGGCCATTTTAGAGAGAGGGTGTGTGTGTGTGTGTGTGTGTGTGTGTATGTGTGTATGTGTGTATGGTCCTCCACTGGGGCTTTTACAGCATGTTACAGCACAGGGATCATTCAGACATCCTCAGAAACCAGAATCGCTTCCCTCTTTGTGACTGATATAGAGTGAGTAAGACTTTTCACAGCTGTGCTCTTTCAACATCCTTTTTGCAAAGCTTCTCCTTTTAACACTCTCACAAACACGAACACATGTGTGCGCACGCACACACAATGGTTATGTAATGATGATGTAATCCTGGAGCCGAAGCTGCTCCACTTTTAACTCTTGCATGTGTCGAGAATTGTTCGAGGACTGAACTTTTGAAATGATCCAAAGTGAATATGACCTTCGAAAGAGACTTTGTAGTGTGTGTGTGTGTGTGTGTGTGTGTGTGAGGAAGAGAATAAGAAAATGTGTGCAAAAGCTAACAATGTTGAAGCGCTGTCTGACTTCACCAAGAAAAACAACACAAAAAAAATCCTTGTTACTTAGTAACGGCAGGGTTACATCAGGCTACGCAGTGTTTATCGAGGTTTAATCTGATGCCATGTGTGGAAAAAGCTCTCTGGCACTTTGCTAAAGCTGGCCAGGCGCACACGTTTTGCCTTTTTTTGTTTCTATTACTAGTTATATTTTCACTCCTTTTACTCGGTTCAGGATAAAATCGGTGAAAGAAATCTTATGTAACAGTTGGAGCTCTAGTTCAGTGACAGTTTTTCCGTGTTCAATATTTAACCTCGCTTTCTTCAGAATAACCTCTGTATCATGGAATTAGATGAAGATTTAAAAGAACGTATCGTATCTCGGGGCAGTCGAGAGCGAGTCCAGTCTTTGGAGGAGGCGAGACGGAGACCATCTTCAAGACCATGGCTATAATTAGAGTTATTTCCCGTCACCTCAAAAGTGAAATTTCAACGTGGGAGGCTGGGGCTTGTTGGTTATGGGGCAGTTCGGCACATTCTAACAGACAGTTACAACTACTTTTTTCCTCTGTGAGGCCCTGCACACCATATCAATCAGTCATCATTATAAATGGATGAATTTAGTTTGTTTTTGTGTGTATAATTATTTTGAGGGTATGAAAAATGGAAAAGTTGGTCATCACTGCAGTGTTGGGGGGGGGGGGGAACAAAAACAAAACGGTCTTGACGTCTCCCTCTACGAGTCCAGCCCATGCTGCTCTACCCCGACACCGATTCAAGATGGAGTAGAATTGCGTTCAAGTCCGAGACGAGACCGAGCGAGTGAAAAGGTGGTCTCGAGACCGAGACTGGACTCCGGTATCACAACTCTGTGCATTGGTGCAGAGTTTTTTCATTTCCTCCTCTCACAACTTTAGTTCCTACCTGCAATTAGTTCCCATGTACCACTTGACTCAAAAAAAAAAAAAAAAAAAAAAAAAAAAAAAAATGGAAGAAAAACTTTGTGGTTTCACCTTATCCTGTTGTGCGGACGTGTGTCCATACAGTACTGAGACCTGATTATATCAACCAACCGAGTTTTTACAATAAGAATTCATTTAAAATATCTTTTAAAGACAAATAAATCATACACACTAGTAAATCATGCTGTAAGCTGTACATTTTGGCCATGACCTTCTCTTCAGCCCTGAAGACTAGACCGATGGGACACTCCCAGAAGTGACAGCCAAGCAAAATGCCGTATCTCACGACGTCAGCGAAAAATAAACTAAATCCGTCGAGTCACCCCGTGACTCCGAACCGATCCACTCCAAACTGTAATGTGCTCTTCCTTGGCTCATTTTTCACCCTTCCACCAAATTTCATGGAAATTGGTTTGGTAGGTTTTGCACAATCCTGCTTGAAGTCAAACAGACAAACAAACTGCACCAAAAACGACTTCCTTGGCAGAGGAAATCAAACGACGTGTCTGCTCGAACAGGAACAGAAAATACTACTTAAATTTATTTGCTATGCTTCTTTAGCATGTATGGAAGGAGTCCCAAGTGTCCGTGCTTTACAGGTAACGCTGTAACATGCTAACGTTTTAATTATTTTAATTAAAATCACCAGGACAGAGGTGTTTTCCAGTTGCTTGGTAACAAGACGAGCTTTTGGACATTTTTTTTCGTTTTCTCAACCTGAAGAGATGGAAAAAAAATGAGGGTGATGACTGGAACGACTGGTTACAGTTGTTATTGTGTTATCAATAAAAGGAACTAACTTTCAAAATATTAAATGTACTTATCAAAAAGGTTGATTGAGTAATAAAAGCAGGTTTTGGCTGACAAACACAGGAATGAAACTTCTGGACACGCTGTTATTGGAAAATCGAACGAGCGGCAGGTTGTTTTCCTATAACAGCACTCTGATTCACACATCATTTAAACACGTGTTCTGTTTACAATACTGAAAAGTAATGAATTCTCATGTTCTAGTGGCTCGACTTTGTGATTCAGTATATACAGGATATTGTCTTTTTTCGTTAAGGTCCTCTCAGTGAGCATTTCTGGTTAGAATGACTCCATTAACAAGTGTTTACGATGTATGTTGTGTCTGCCACACACTGGCTGTGTGACGTGTGTATGACCTTTATGGCTGTTTGTAATAGGAGAAGACGGTCAAATCTAACCTGAGAGCAGGTGGACGGACGGGAAACTCCTCTCGAGTTTGACCAATAGGACGCCGAGGAAGGCCTCTGATGACAGGGAGGACGGGTCAGACGAGCTCTGGTCATAGACCACCACTTCCTGATTCTGCAGTTCCAACTGGTGCGCACACACACACACACACACACACACACACACACGTCAAATTAGCTGAATGTGAGTTTCAGCTGCTCATTAAACCCCCCCTCCAAATGCCTGTAAATTAATTAATAATACAATCAAACTCTGATAAGTTTCTGACAAACAAATCAGCCCATTTTTTCAATATTATTATACCATTATATTATATTTCACGTGCTGTTTTAAAGCAACACCATCTTTGTCCGCATCGTGACAAAGCAAAACGCTTTCACTAGCGTATCAATTAAAAATCTCTAAACTGGTGTTAAATTTTTGTTTCCTTCCATTTTCTACCCAATTTGGGTACTAATTGCCAATCCCCGCCCATTACCTACCTCTATCTCCTATCACATGACCGCTTCCAACTTTTGAACTGCTGCGTCACAGGGCAGCGAAGAAAGAGCACGCACTGAGGAAAGAGCTATCCGCCCTCTTCCACATACGTGATCTGACCGGGCCCACAGGTGGTTAATCACACACAGGAGAGAAAGAATTTGCCCCTCCCACCCAGACAGGACAAACGGTTTGGCTGACTTAACGACTTCTGCCGACAGGACGAGCGCTCTTCTATTGCACCACTCAAGAGCCAAGCTGGTGTTAATTCGCATGCTGTGTTATCACCGTGGACTGGGTCAGTGGTATCATTTAATCTACAAGCTGTTAAAACGCATCATTTTGGTCATTTACTCGACATCGCCAGAAACCAGAAAGCGAAGAATGCTGCCTTTTTTTTTTTTTCCCCCAGTTAAGCAATTCGACTCAGTAGTCAATAAAACAATTCTGATTACTGACCAACTTCTAGGGTGTCAAAACTCGACGTGTTTGATTTATTTTGTTCAGGTGAATGTTCTCTCACTGGCAAGAAAGTGCTCTAATGGAGAGCTTCGTTTTTTAGTTGATCCACCCACGATTAGGTGACGATGTCCACAGGCTGGTGACACAAAAGCAGTCTCTATCTCAGCTCGGCTCATTTCTGTCTCTGACCCAAAGCTAGCTTTTAACTTTCTAATAAACCATTACATGGTGCAAATATGGGGGGGAAAAGCGGTTTGGTAGTAATGTAGGTCACTGGTGTTGTCTCTCTTGTTATTTTAAAATGTATTAATACTCACTCTTGGAATTAAATCACCCAATACAACATTATTATTATTATTAGTAGTAGTATTATTATTATTACATTCATCTCCAATAGAAGAAAAAATAACACCACCCTACTTATATTGCTCAGAGACTACAACCGCATGTCTCTGGGCTTAATTAATGATCTAGCAACTAAACCCAGAAACAACATGTGACATGAAAGCTTTCTTGAATATTCATGGAACACTCATTATGCACTCCAGACACTCGAACTCGGAGAAGCAAATAAATTTGCACAAACAATCTAAACCGTCTGTACGCATATATTTAGCAACAAGCAAGGCCTCGGTACACGCACATTTAATCCCAGATCAGATCTCAGCAGCACATGCTGACCTATTTTGAGGTTGGATGAAGCCACTTGAGCTGGTCCAGCTCTATATTTTCCCCCGCCGGGCCTCATGCTGATCTCCAACCAGTTAAATAAACTAAAGCGTAAGTCCCTAACTAATATACAGGATATCAAGCGCAAATAGTTAGAACCCACCTGATCCCAGACCTGTATTCCACAACTGGCTGAAGTATGTTATTCAGGCCAGTAGACACTAAAATAGGTGTCGGCTAACCTAACATGCTCTGAGGGCTCAGTATTGGGTTTCTCGGGCACCACATGCAGACAGCGCATGTCACGCAGCTCCACGTCCGCATACAGTCATGGAAAATAACGCCGGGTTCTCGGGTTCTCCTTAGCGCTCTCTTTAGATCTACAACTAGAAATAATTTTATGCTGGATGCGGAGCAGATTGGAACAATTGGGCCAAAAAAAAAAAAAAAAAGGAATATGAAATCTCGTTCGTAAATGTGGTCATTAAGCGAGGTCGTTTACATGAAGTAACTAAAGGCTGCATTTACGTCTGAACCAATGTGGTGATAAATACATAGGGCTTAATAACTGGGTATTCCACAGTGCTGTTGAATTCTCCAATCTGATTGGTCAGAATATGAATTAAAGGTGTAGTCAGCGATTCTAATCCAATACATTTTAGTCAAAATCAATTATCTCCTCCTGGTTCACTAGCTGTCCATTCTGTGTGCGCTGAAAAATATCTGGTGCTCGTACACAGCTCTGACTCCGAAGCAAAGAAAGTGGCTCAGATTGGCCACATAACACTATTCCAGCCAATCAGTAACAGGGCGCGTATTCCAGCCAATCACTGGACGGGGGGAGATGGGGGTGGTGTTCGTGTCGTTGCCTTGGTAATGCCATGAATTTAGGGGGCGGAGCTTCTGAAGGAGCACTGAAGGGAAGTGCGTATTTGTTTTCTTGTTGAGTTCAAATATCAACAATCTTTCTCCAGAACTGATGATTGCTCCTTTAATTAACAATTGATGCTGTAACGCCACGTCTGACAGTAGTGCCGGTTGAAGCTTTCTGTTGTATGTAACATTCCTGTAAGGAGTCTCCAGTGTCGGTGCTTTGCAGAAGTCCGTCACGGACAGTCAAGACTTCCGGACTGAGGGGTTTGACGTGACAAATTGCGCATTTTGCCATTCATTTCAAGACGGAGAGAAAAACGGCAGCCTGGTGAAGGAACGACAGTGTGCGCTGCTGTAACGCAAACGACAACAGGAACTGACTTGTCTTGTGGACTTTCCACAACATGGAATGTGTGTGTATAAAAACGTGTCATTCATCACGAAATTAAGAACCGTAATTGTTGGAAAACGTTTGTTGTATATGAGAGGAATGAAACACTTCAGGGTGTGTCGTTATTGGAAAATAATCCACGACGGGGTGGTAACAGTGCCGCAGCACGACAGCTAACCAGCTGTGTTACATTGACACTAAATGTCTTGTTTCCAGAGAAACGAGACGTTTCGGATGGGGGAAAGAAAAAAAAATCCTTCGTCGGCTTCAGATGATGTAATCCTTGTTGTCAAAACATGACGTTCATTCCGTATAGGGTCAGAGTGTGTACATGAGCTCGTTCCTTGTTTCCTCACTTCAATGTAACAACAACCAGCGAGGCAAACACAGACGTCATTAACGTTGTGTCCATCGCTGGTGAATTATCCTATTATATAATATATTCATAATGTGCGAGTATTAGAATAACGACTTCCAGTGAAGGTGTCTTCCGACTGCAATGCTATCAGCACAGCAGATGGCTCTCTCAGTTCTCCGGATCTCGCGCTTCCCTCCCTCGCTTGCTATCTCCCTCGTTTTGTCAGTTATCTCAGGATTCTCATGCATTCCACAGGACAGCATGGCTCTTGGTTTGATGTCCTCCCCGATTGAGCAACAGTCGAGGTCTGACATTACACAACCCCCAAGCATCCCTTCTACGCCACCGCGTCTCGCTCTGTATCTGACCGCTGGACCAAAAAAAACACCAAATGAGAGAAAACGTGGTTAGAGTTAGAGCGAGGAAACAAAGGCGGCCTGATATTTTTGAGTGTGTCCATGTGTGTGTGGAGACAGGGAGGCTCAAGGCTGGACTGAGACAGATAGCACTGGGATGAGGTCACTTGGCAACCTGTTGCTAAGGCCTCCCAAGGGCCCTCGTGAGTGGGGATGGATTATTTGACTCGCCATGGACACTTGGTGAACGCGCCACACTCGACGGTTTTGTAGGCAAGTCGTTTATCAAACCCCACTGAATGCGAGTGGATCAATTGTGAGGGGTTTATGAAAGTGTATAAATGCTGAGACTGCCTCAGAGGATGAACAATATCCTTGCCTGTGGTGAGACTTGCATAATCGTGGATTAGCATACTCGCACTTTACCATTAATGGCGTCACAAAAATGCATAGGTGAACCATGGCTTCAGTTCAGGTTCTACATCTAGGATGCGTTTAATTCGTCCTCCTGTTTCTCCGTCACACACTTTCGAGCTATAGATTTATTCCATCAGCACAGGCTAGACTTCTGCTGGGGACGCTAGGGACATGTCCTCACGGCTTTCTAATACGCCTGGGCTTGTCCGTAGTATGTTAAAACCCCGCCTATATAAACCCCGTCAGTGTTTGTAAACAAAAAGAGATGTGTGTACAACCTGGTTGTAAAGAGACGTGAGTAGACCAGCAGCCTGACTTGTTTATCTGCCTGAAGAACCTGTCGGGAATTTTATTTACGTACCGGTTGATATAAATTAGGCATAATAGTTGACCATGAAGCTAAGCCCGTTACATTTTCAGTTCATTTATACAATACGTAGCTACAACCTAACCGTCTTCTGTTGTTTTTGGATTCAGTAGTACACGTGTATTAATGAACACTAATTTCAGACATTAGCTATTATTTTGCCTCCAGGAGGCTCGACTGATGTCCGAGTGACGTCTCGTTTCTATAACAGCTCATTGCAGAATCTGAGCCATACGCTAAAAATACTGGTTTAGGTTTAAAGTCATGACTGTAATAAAAAAAAAAACTGTGTCGTCAGTGACAGAAGTCTCACATCCTGGTGGCTATAAATTATGCTTCTATGAAGTTTCTTTTCCTGTGAAGCCAGATATTTGTGTCATTCGCGGTGATATGATCACATGAATGCAGCATGGAGGATATAATCATGGCACTATGATGTCATGATTATGTTTAAACCGAGACTTTATACTGGTTGGAGGTGTCATTATAGTGGTCAGGTTAATCAGGCTACAGGGTTGTTTTTATTACGACAAGCTCTAAAAGCAATCCTTACTCATCAAGGTGATGAGGTGACGTGTTCGTACAAACCTGTTTGTTTAAAAAATACAATTTGATCTCGATTCTCGGTACGGAGATGAGATCGGAAAACCTGTTCAGACCTAATTCTGTACATTTTGTGGTCATGTCCTAACCAACACCGCTTTGGAGTAGATTCTGATAGCGTGTTGGTGACCTTTTCTTTCTGGAACAAACCAAACTAAGTAAATAAGCTAAAGATATTAGCTGGCTATTAGCGTGCTACCAGCGTGACGGTTGAGACGGTTGGCGTACTCGGTCACACTGGACAGATCGTTTGCTGGAAAGTTCCACGGTGCTGAGACCGATCACGGACTCCAAGGATGTGGCTGAGTTTGAGAACCTTCTGGAGTCGTTCTGGAAATTTCTTTTTGTGGTGTGTGAAAAATGTCTTTCTCTATCAGTTATATCCTAATAATGACAATGAAGAAGAAGAAAAACTGATAAATATCTATAACACTCGTAGTCAAACCCAGCCAGATAAACTCTGTTCATTACAGCTGAACTTCCGGGGTGCCTTATCGTTTTATAAATAGTCGCCATGCCATGCGTTTATCTCTCACAAATATTTTCACGGCACCAAAATCAGCATTCAAGAATAACGCGCGTCATGTGGCCACATTTACACGCATGTATTTTAGGTGAATAACCTCCATCTGGATATAATCCTGATTCTCGAGACATAAACGAGGTGCTTTACTTATTGTCTTATCGTACTCCACTCAAATCCTGCAACGGATCCGTTTATCGACTCTCAGACCTAACCTCCTGCAAATGAGAGAACACTCAGGCATGTTACGGAAAATGTGCACTAACTACCAAAGACTTCTAAAGGGGCCGGCTCACACTACCCAGAATCCTGTGCATCGAGTAGAGTCGCCTTTTTCGACGCCATCCATATTCCGAAAACAGTCCGCAACAATCCTGGGCGACGGATCTTAAATCGGAATGTATAATGGAGGATATTTTGTCAAAGGATCGACCTTTTTGAATTCTTTCGACCGCTCCATTCTGATTTCGTACGATTATATATGGTTGTGAAGGACCAGAGTCGTCTCGAGCGTCCTGTGAGCGGCCGCGAGGGGAAGAAAAGATGAGGCGTCCGCGTGCGAAATGTGAATGAAGAAAAGTTCGAGACGGGTTTTGAAGACGCACTAACCGTGAATTTGTTAGATGGAGAGCTGATGGAAAAACAAAACCAACGCGCTGCATTCTGGGAAGAATGAGCCGGCCCCTTTGCGGTCCAACGGGCACGTTTAGATCCCTGAACTCACCTTCTTCTTGGCCGAATGCTGCAGGAGCTCGGCGATCTGCACCTTGTCCTGCTGCAGCCTCCTTTTCATCAGCTTGGAGCAGTTCACGTTGACCGCCTCCAGGATGTGAGAGGTGTTATAATCCACGAAGGGCCTGCTGTCAATCAGAAGCACTCGGTCCAGGCCACCCTCCAGCAGGGCCACGAGGCCTGCAGGCTCGATGAGTCTCACTGAGGCCAGAGCTCCTGTCCCAGCATGCTCTACCATATCCATGACCTCTCTATCCATCTGTCTGACTGTTACCTCCTCTCTTCCCGCGGTGCGATGACGTGGCCCGCGAGGGCCTTCAGCAGAAGAACGACCCCATTGTGGTGGCAGTCGATGATGTCATCCTGTTAGCGTTTGGCTGGCGAGTTCGAAAAAAGAAAGAGTGAGTGAAAAAGTGAAAGCGAGGAATGAAAAGGGGAAAAAAATGGGAGCGAGAGCAGGTTTTCTTTATGTGCTAAACAGGGGAATTAAAAAAAAAAAAAAAAAAAAAAAAAAAAACAAACCCCAACCCACACTGTCCTCTCTGTGCACTATGCGTATGTGTGCATGTCTGAGAGAGTATGGATGTGGTAATGCGGTGTGTGTTTGCCAAGCAGTAAGATCACTCCGGCCTGCTTCCAGCACACTCGGCTGAGTTTCTGGGGCTTTGCCGGGGAAGGGAAAAGAGGAGGGTGGCTTTTTTCACACCATTGCACGGACGACACAAAAGAGGGCTTTTCTCCAGGGCCACAGTGCCATTACATCATCTCCTCGCTTCTCGTCTTCATGCTCAAGTGGTTATTAGGCTGCGGAGAGAAAAGCAACATGTTAAGCATATGTTCGTTTGGACTGCTCTCTACAAGACACCCTGTATCATGGAAAAAACTAAAGCTGGTGTTAATAACGGCCTGATGTTCATTTGCATCATTTATTACAGATGACATAGCATGGCATTCTGGTTTTCAAATGCACTGACATTTTTCGGTGTGTTTTGAGCCGAGTGGGTAAAAGCCAGATGCGTGAAAATGTCTGATTTGGGAAACGCCAACTTCCTAGTAATGATGTAGGTGGCACCGTGTCAGTTCGGTATTGTGGAAACTCCCTCGTTGCCGCAAAAACCCGCGCTTCTCCTTGGTGCCGACGTGAAAAAAAATTCCCCCAGCAATGAGTTTCCCCCTTCCAGCAAGGCCCACACACGAGGACAATAAAACAAATTGTGCGCTAAGCCTGCTTCGACAGCATGCGCCAAGACAAACGATCAAACCAGAGGAGCACTGCTTTGGTGTGTTTCCAAACACTCGAATCAAAAAAATTCTTGTTAGGCGAAGACTACTTGTTTAGTCTGGGAGCCTCTCGGTCTCGCAATCTCGGAGACCGAAAATTCAGCAATGCTAATAATCAGGAGTCAAGCTTCTGGTATCGCTAGCAGAAATGATCCTGTGCATGTTATTGAAAAGACTTGGTTGTGTGTGTGTACGTGTGTGAGCACAAATATTCCAGCTGATCCTGATGAACCATTTCATTACATGCTTCCGCAGTAACGTTATCATGAGTCGTCGCATCTAAAGCGCTGTGCCGTCACATTTTATTACTCTTCTCAGACTTTTTGCGACTATGTTTTGTAATATAGCACCTTATTTATCGCGGTAAAGTAAATTTCTTCTGAAATTTTGTATACTTTTCATTTTAGCTGTAAATTGATCTTAAATGGCTGTTTTTCACATGTTACATGTTATTACGGTGCTATTAAGGTTATTTCGTACGGACGAGTCTTATACGATGTCCACCATCGACAATCACATCGATTCTGTTCAGGCCGTTCGCAAAATCCGAAACGTTGACGCTTTAATCGTCAGGCAAAAAGACATAATTAAGATCTGGCGAGTGGTTTGTGTTTTCGTATGCTGTGACTGGTGATGCATGGAAATGCCGTGGGAGTAAAATGTGCGGCGTGGCAAGGGACCTGTGTTTCAGTTCTCTCCTTTATTTTAGTTTCATCGTTATTACAGCATGTAAGCATACTTCCTTAACACCAGGTCACGGGCCAGACGGAGGGAATGAAGGGTAAAAGTCTGAGAGAGAAAATAAAATCTGTATTCGTTCTTCATATCCAGTGTAAGGGTTAAGTGAAATACGGACACTGGATCCCTACGGTGACACTTGGATGGACTAAAAATACACCAGAATTTCCAATAAAAAAGGTTTGGTGTTTCGTCGGGTCAAACCTTAGCGCCCCGAGACGAAAATAACAAGTCGCTAAGGCAGATTTTCCCATGAACCCCATCGGCCCCACGATCGAATGACTCTGAGGATGCTTCTATTTCCTGTTGTTTTCCAGAGCACCTACGCGCTCGCTCGATTTTATCTTGGTGTATACATGCACATGGATACTCACTTTGTGATGCATGACACTGCCGTTACTTTCACCTCTCGGTTTTACAGATCACCCAGGACAGGAAGGCCTGCAGGCCGTATAGATGGCTGTCGGCTACCTCGATAAAAAGTTATATATAAGCTCTCGGTAATTCGAGTCAAAGTGAACGCAAAGTTCAACAGACAGCCAAATGTCATGGCCGATTTGGTCACACGTACAAACATGGCTGGGGACTAAATGCTGGAACTCGTCATTTTCACACGTCTGATTAGGAAAAAGCAAAGAAAACGCTTCCTGTTTGGGAACTTGGGACGGTCTCCTAAACCCGCACACGTCAAATCAAAACAGCTGCTCACGTCAGGAACAGTAACCGCAGCGGTGCTTCCTACCTTTAAATGAGATGCTCTATATCCAAGTATGTGCTTTAAATCAAATGGTGCGATTCCCGTTTCTGAGGCAAGATGAACGCAGCGTTATGTTCATCAGGGTTTTTGTGTTGGTTGTTTTTGCGTAGATATAATTATAGTGACAGTTGATGTGTTTACATTTTACAACAAAACATCTCGGACCTCCGGACGTGATCCTGTCAGAGTCTATGAGCAGAAATGTGAAGGGAGATGAGCTGTGTGTCGAGTAAGCCGGCTGCTCGCCTTCAGCTAGGTCGGATACATGGCAGCTTTAATTAACTTTATACAAAACTGAGAGAGGAACAGGAACACAAATGGTACGAGAGGAATACGACACTTTGGGATGAGCTGTCGTAGGAAAATAATCCGCTCCGTTGTGGGAACGCATCACGTCACCCCATTGTTAATTATTTTACTACATCAGCATGTGAAGTGTTATACAGTCCCACTATAAGGCCTGTGGCAAACAGGGAAGTAAACTGCACGCCCTTGTTCTCCTGAACTTTGTGCCTTTCCGCTGGGCGTCTTGGCAGAGGCTCTGCTTGCTATCAAGGAGGAAGTTGCCCTGCTAATTTGGAATCACTGACCTTCCTTTACTTGTTGACAAAGGCAGAAATGGATTAGAAATGTTGGCGCTGCTTGACTGAAAAGTGACACGTTTCCACTTATCAGGGGTCCAGGCTGGGAGAGTACCCATGAGCGACTCTGCCTTTATAAAAAGTGATAAAGAAAACCCGATGAGACACGAAACGGTGCTAATCAGTATACGAAAGCCGAGGAGATGCACTTTGACTCACTTTCCACCAACTAGATGCAAGTGTTGGTTCAACTTGTGACCTTCTAAGAACCGGTTTGCTTTTCTACGGGCTAGATGTGACTGTATACACGTTCCCAGCCGCTAGCAGTGCTAGCCAGCCCCACCAGCGTCAAGCACAACAGTAGTGGACTTTTTCTTCTTCTTTGGATTAGTCAGACTGGATGCTAAACTAGCTCTAAACTAAACTAAAGAGAAAAGAAAACGAAACTATAAAATTCTAAAATGAAAGCTCTGAACTTGCTGAGTTTTCGTTGGTCTTGTTGGCCATGATGATCCCGGCCCCAGCACCTTGCATAAGCGGTTCTTTGGTTCTAGACCTGCAAAGACTCTGGAACCAGTTTTTCCAGCCGAGAGCCAGTTCTTTAGCTGTCAAAAAGTGAAGAACTGGTTTGAGATTAGGCACCGGCTCTGGAACTGCCTTGGTGGAAAAGGGCTATTTATGACCAAACGTTTCTGGACACCTGACCATAACACTCGTGTACACTGGTGAAACATCTCATCACAGATTTGATCCCCTTTGCTGTTATGATGCGCTCCACTCCACTGGGAAGGCTTTCCACTGGATGCTGGAGTGCAGCTGTGGGGATTAGTGCATTAGTGAGGTCAGACACTGATGCGTGAGGAGGTCTGGGGTGCAGTCGGGGTTCCAGTTCATCCCAGAGGTGTTCGGGTCCGGGCTCTGTGCAACGTTTGCAAACCATGTCTTCATGGAGCTGGCTTCGTGTACGGGGGCATTGTCGACTCTCTCAGCTCGAGAAGAACACAACAGTACCCCGGTTCCACTTCTGTCCATCTATAAAATGGTATACAGCTGAGTTCGCACACTTCCAATTACAATAACAGCTTCTAGCATTTAACCTCTAAATATTATCATAACAGGGTGGCACAGTGGTGCAGTGGTTAGCATTGTCGCCTCACAGCAAGAAGGTCCTGGGTTCGATCCCCGGGTCATCCAGGGTGCCTTTCTGTGTGGAGTTTGCATGT
>JAQMYM010000004.1:15268410-15279197 GCA_030014255.1 Parauchenoglanis ngamensis | reverse complement strand
ATTCAGTAATGTTTTACAACGTAGAAAGCAAAAAAAAATAAAGAAAAACCTATGAAAAAGAGTAGGTGACCCCAAACGTTTGACTGGTAGTGTATGTAGATCCTAATAGCGCAGGGCGCACGCATGGTGTGAGGAAGCTTGGGTCACAGCAATGTTTAGAAACCCAAACACCATGCTTAAAATGACTGCAAGCACCCGATATTTCTGCTGCTGAAAGTCCAGCCTAGTGGCTCTGTTCATTGCCAATTAGACAGGCTGACAACAATTTGTCAACATACTACAGCCCCTACTAAACTGGGAAAAAAGGTGCTATTTAAGTGGCTGGAACTCAAGGTGGGTGTAAAATATTAAAATATTGTAGTTTATTTATGCCAAATATCATGCTCGGTTCAAAATTCCTTCAAGGTAAAAATACGCAAGCGCAAAACCATTATACAAGAAACATTTTGATGTATTGCCTGGAAGCCACGGGGGCTCTAAAAAACTATTGATATCTTTTTTCCTTGAAGGGGTTTTAAACACTTCACCACATTTGGTTTTATGTTTCTTTTCAAACAGTGGCCCTAAAATGTCATTGTCACTTTCACCCACTGAAGCATGACCATCACAGGGACCGTTTGCTTTCCGAGACCGATGTGGACTTGTGTGTTCTGCCTCTACAGGACTGTAAACAGTCTGGGCGTGTTGACCGGAGCTCAGCTCTTCTCCCTGAACAAAGACGAGCTGAAGACCGTGTGTCCTGACGATGGAGCTCGGGTCTACAGCCAGGTCACCGTACAGAAGGCTGCCCTCGAGGTGAGTTGGCGTTCACAGCTTCTCAGTTCTCTGGAAATGCTTCTGGTTTTTAACTTCTCTCTTCTGTTCAGCTTTTTGCTTTGCCATGTCTGTGGTTAAAAGTGAGTGCTTGGTTCACACTGAAGATATTTTCAGTTTTAAATCAGCCAGCACTGGCAAGGTTGCCTCTGGTTTCTGTCGTGTTCTTCCCGCCTGCAGGTCTTCTTCTGAACCCTCCTATGATCCACTGATAAAGCTCTCAGGCTTGCGAAGGTATTTAATATGTCGTAGACTGGTAGCTCTTCTCTGTTGGCGAGGTTCGGTGTAGCACAACAATCTGACGCAGCATTTATTCCTGCATAGTTATGGGACGTTCCCATGTTTTTTCAGTAGACCTGACTAACAGAGATCGAGTAGACCAGTCTGAGATGGTCAGCTCCACCCTGCAGACATAAATGTCCACCTAAGCAGCTTCCGCTTTATTTATTTATTTTTTTAGCTTTGGGCAGAACTCAGTACAGCTGCTCCGGACACATGTCTGTGGTATTGGATGGCCATCACACTGACCTTAGACATGTGTTACTGTCCATTTCCCCTGCTAATACGCTTCTAGGCCCTGCCTCAATTTAAGCTTGTACTGGTTTTCCTCCTCATGTCATGCAGTCATTTATACACAGGTTTACTGATTTAAAAAAAACAAAAAAACAATCTCCCCCTTGTCAGGACTAATTTACTCTCCATCTCTCTTTCTCTGTGTGTGTAGAGGAGCTCGGGCTCGGAGCTTCAGGAGATCATGAGGAGGCGACAGGAGAAACTTGCAGCGACGACAGCCAGCGACTCCGGAGTCGAGTCCTTTGATGAGGGGAGCAGCCACTGACTCCCTCGTCCTCTCCTCCCCTCCTCTTGCACTTTCCTTTCATCCTTTTCACATTGTCGTTTTTCAGGACGCGCTCGAGTTCGCAGCCATCATGCGCCGTCGCCAGGAGCTCCTGGACCCGCCCGACCACGGAACCGGCTCGGATGTAGATTAAGCAGCTCGCACGGACAAAAACACCGTGTTTGTGTTGCACGAGAAAGCTGTAGGATTTGTAATATACTTGCTATGTAGACCAAAATACAGTAACGCGATGGAGAAAGATCGTAGGTTTAATATAAATAAAATAAGGCTGAAGAGCATGTAGCCGTTTGTAGAGCCTTCGAATTAAGCGTTAAATCAACATCTCCGGTCCTTAATGTTATACATATTTAAAAAATCAATTTATTGAAAAGAATGAGAGTTTATAGATCATTGTGTAGTACTGCTGTAATTAGTTTGAAGGAAAGAAGGCACAGGAAGTGTTGCAAGCTGACTGAAAGGGAGCAGGACACGTACGTGAGACTGGAGGACTTGCTCAGGATGGCATCAGTGATTTCTGCTGGACGTTGATACGGACGTGGACTTTTATTTTTCATTTTTTTTTTTTTTATAGAACGATCAGATTTAGACTTCTGTTGAACATGTGTACCTAAACGTTTGTATAGTGGACTGATTGCTTGGGAAGTAAAGAATCTGGAACTTTCCTCTACTAACCACACACACACACACACACACACACACACACACACACACACACACACACACAGAAATCGGTGCAATGCGACAGGTGAACAGTGTACATTTCTTGGTGGAAACAGAGGATATTTATGTGTTTGATAATTTTCTATTTAAGCCTAATGCCAAACGAGTAACTTTATATAAATATATATAAATATATGACTCACCGTCCATGAAAAGCCGTGGCCACATTAGAACATGCGTCCCTGCCCTGCCGTGTCCCATCTAATACTGTAGATACGTTTTCAGGGATATTTTTTGTACTAGATTCTACAAACCTGGCTGTTTAGATTTATGCTCCAAAACCCTAGCATGTGTAATCATTTCCGGTTTCGGATACCGTGCACAGAATGACTTTGTACTCCGCTTCATTCTTTTTTTTTTTCTTTTTTTTTTAAGCGTACAATCATCACTGTTTCATTTTAAATGTGAACTGTTACATGCAGAAAGTTCGACGTAATCTGGATATCTCTCTGAACTCTGTCGCTCAGTAAGGTTCAGTTTATGGTAGCGCATTTCTCTTTTTCTGGTTTCTTAGTGACTGAAGTGCCATATTCATGTAGGAAGCTGTCTTGAAGCCATTCCCTCGGTGCGTGATCCACACTTCCTCATCTCCTATGCTTTTCTTTGGCTTTCCGCCGCGGTCGTTTCATGAATGAAGGCCGGCCGCTTTCTATGTTCATGTAACTTAGCACTTAAATGGAAGGACCATCAACAATAAGACGAAATAAACTGGTGATGATCTACAGAATAAATAAATCTATATAAAATCCTGCACGTGTTTGTGACTGGGTGTGTACAATGCTCTTACCTTTGTAGAACAGTAACACGGACGCGGCGAGGTGACGTGACGTGAGCCCGGGCGTGTTACTGTTGCATGTACGCCGGAGTCAGGATCAGGAAAGCATCACTAGAGGGCAGGCTTTAGCTGTGAGCCAGCAGGTACACACATTTCCAACCCTGGTCACTCTGAACGTGACCTACAGGACGCTGAAACGTGTTCAACTCTTCCAGACAGACGTACTCGACGGTTTTCTTTATTGTTTTGTTTCCAATAACCACACACGTTTACAGCTGAGAGGATGACGAGTGATCTCAGCTCAGGCGTTAAAGTGATGCGTTGCACAGAAATGGCACCAAAGACAAATCGGACACAGCTCGACGTACACTACTAAGGAAAGAGATTTTGGAAAAAAAAAAAAGAAAAAGAAAAAAAGTGAACGTGAACCTGTTACGAGCAAACACTTGTCCATCTATGTATAGTTTTGCAGTGGGCTGGATCATCGATCGGCGGGATTCTATTTCGCCGTATACTATAATGACGATAGGCAGGATGTAACATGTTTAGAAGTAGACGTGCTTAATTATGGAGACTTTACTCGCGGATTTGATCCGTTTTTCTGTAGTATGACGTGAGAGACATCTTTAAGGCTTTGTACATAAGAGCCAAACATTCATTTCGAATCATCTTATTATGGGAGCTATCGAAGGTAATAGAATATTTTTGGTTATGAACTTGAGTGTACACTGCCAGTACCATTACAGCAGACATTCTGCAACGCTTACATACATGGTCATGTGCAATACAGGTGCTGAAATAATGGTGATATGAAACCAATACAGAATTCCACATTATCCGCCGATACTGCTTTTTCCACACGTAAGCATAAACACGGGCCGTTACGGATGAGCTTCACCGGCTGTAAAAATAAACATTACAAAATAAACATTACATCCTACATCTCTCTACATGACAGGATATGTTTCACACTCCGGTTTAGTTCGAAACGAATCTTTCGAGTCTGGGTTTTTTTTTGTTTTTTTTTTTAAGTCCCTATGCATGAAAGGATGATGTGTGCATTCCAGCTGCTCAGCTTGTGCAGCTCCACACCAGAGAGCTCCAACACCGCACTCTCCTCTGCTCACATGCGGCTCCTTTTCCGCAGAGCCGACGATATCATCCGGCTAGCGCGAGACGGGGTGAGGACGGACGCGTACAGTGACATAAATTACAACTTTTTGCTATAGCACAGCGTACAGTTACAGATAATCAGTGCAAATTCTACAGAACCAGACAGGCGGATGCGCGTCGTCGCCTCGGATGGTCCTCGTTTCGCAAGGAATGCGGGCGTATCCGACTGGGTTCTAGTAGTCGTACCAAAGAGTAGCTTATCGAGAGTAGTACAGCAGTAGAGAATGCTCACACACACACACACACACACGTACTGAATGTCCCTTCCAGGGAGTGGCAGTGTGACAGTTTAAAGAGTTTGATGCAGCTTCAGGGACCAAGGCAATGAACACTAACACTATGATGAGTCTGGGTGCCGGAGACGTCCATGACGAGCACGTGGACCTCCTGACGCCTTCGCCGGGGGCGGCAGCAACAGCAGATGGGGGTTGGTGCTTGCAGACAATCCTGAGAATAAAACTAAATGCTAAATGTTCCTTTTTTTTTCTTCTTTTTTTTTCTTTCTTTTGTGTCCCTTCTGGCCAAACACACTCTCACGACAGACACTCGCGCCGGACCTGCTGCAGTGACTGCTGAACGAAAGCAGCCTGGACGTTGTTGTGGATTCCTTAAGGCATGGTTTTTTTTGTTTGTTTTTTTTTTTGGTCCTATTGTGCCTTCACCAGTTGGGACAACAGGATGTAGAATATCGCGGGAGGTTTCTGCGACTCCTCTGCTGCAGTCTTTATTTATTTGGGTGTTTATGTGGTAGGCCTTTATGCAGAGAATAAATGCCTGAAGCAAAGGAGAGTGCAGGGCGTCGTTCGAGCCTGTAAAACACACAGCAGCCTTTAGGTTAGACTGTGAAAAGTCAATAGAAGAACTTCCACAAACACAACACCTCTTCATGCAGCGTTTATTAGGTTTGCATTGAACCCTGCTCCCTTGACTGCGAGGTATTCTCTGTCTGTTTCCAGGCACTAGTGCGGTCTGAATGCAGAGGAACTCCAGTCATTCCTGCTTCAACCAGGAAGTGAACTAAACACGCTGTGTTTTTACGACATGTAAACGACCGATTATGGTGCGACAGTTATTGTTAGGAACGTAAGTTCAAATCCCAATGATGCTACAGCCATCCGTTCTCTCTCCTGTCGATCACAGTGACACTGACCAATCGCAGGTGTCCGTGAGCTAATGTAGAGGAAGCACGTGTTCGCCTTCCCCCTTACTCATGTGTGACAGGGGGGAGATGAACAACTGTGGAAGGCAATTTAATCAATAACATGTCTATTATTGAACAGCTCTATGATCTACAAGCCCAACTGTCCACACTAATACGGTTTAGTTTCACGTCTGTTTAATCCAAGTAAGAGGCTCTGTATAATCGATTACTGCAGTTTCACTGTTCAGGTGACGTTACTCATCACAGCCAACGGTCACCTCGTTTCACTTTCCCGTGGAGGGAAATAATCCCTTTCTGTAACCTGCATAAGCTGCAATTCTTCACTGTGAACAATATTGTTTTTCCTCTCCACTTTCCTTTTATGGTCAGCTTCCTGTTATGTCCCTCTTACCATGAGAGTTCATGTTACTTGTTTTATATGTTCAGCTGATACAACTCTAAACCGTCTCTTACTGCCTGTTTCTGTTTAAACCCCTGCCTGTCGTTTTGTTTGCTTGTGCTCAGAGTCATGTGCTTTAAATGTGCCCCGCATGCCACGTGAACATTCCCCGCAAGATCCTCACTTTGCATACTGTGTCCTGGCCGCCATTAAGACTTGGAGACGTTCTCGTAGATGACGTCGCTGGTGAGACTCTGCTGCTTTTTCTTCTTCCACATGAGCAGGACGCACTGATGAATGAAGACGTACTGTTCCTGCAGATTAAAAGAAATCACTTCTTCCACAGCTGTAATTACTAAACACTGCCTACACTCTAATTAGCAATAATACGAACGGCTCCACATGGGATGCTCGCTGAAATCCGTCTGAGAGGACTGATGTGTAAAAACGTGCTACAGGAAATTAAAGGGATGTAAAAACAAATCTTGCTTTACTAGCTATTACTCGGCGCAGCTGATTGAAGTGAGACAGAAAACACACACATCTTTACCTCTGTTTGCACCATAGAGAGTCGATGCGAGCGCATCTCTGACACCATGCCCAATATATCAGCGTACTCGTGCTCCCGGATGTGCTGCATCAGCCGGTCCAGGGCAATAAACGTGCCTGTACGACCCACACCAGCACTGCAGGGTTACAAAACACACACACACACAATTTGTTAAACTCCTTTAACAGGCCACAGTGGATGTGCAATTCATGCGCCTTTAAACACAATGATTCTCAGGAAATCATTTGTTGTTGTTTTTTTTTTAATTTACCAATTTTGCAATGACTATGGTCCAGAGAAGGAGTAAAGACAGAAGAGATGTTTGAATGGATTTCACATGCACAAGATTTTTCTAAGAACGTCTGGGTTCTGACAATTTCATGGTGAAACCTCACGAGAAAGGGAAAAGAGCATACGCATGGTTGTGCTTATTAGCTACGCTAAAACAAAATCCGTGTCTGAACCGGGCTCTCCGCTTGTACGTTTTGTAGTCCCGTGTTCCGTAGTCCTGAAGACATAACATTTCATTCCAGCGTATTCGAGCCGTATAGCAGCCACGATATAAAAGCCACGCTTCTACTAAAGCCACACTGCTGGAAAGGTAAGCCGCCTGTTTATCCAGCCTTCGTCCTCGCGTCCTTATCCAGCATTTCCTGCAGCTTACGGAGCCTGGGGCGCTTTACAGCCTGCGCTTTATCCTCCTGAGCAGATATTTTATTGAAGCGATATCACAAAAAAAATCCCCGACTCCACTTTTCATTCTTTTTGGGAAATTTCCACCGGCTTTCCACACGCAAGGTTAAATATTGCGGCTGCGCGCCGGCCAACGCTGACCTCGCTCCAGGAGCCTGCAGTTGGGAATTCATGTTTTTTTCCTCACTGGTCTCCAATCACAACACACAGACAGGTTGGCTTGTCACTTCCTGCTTCACTGTGCAATTACAGCTCCTTAAAATGCACTTATTGGCAACCTTCCAGTGGCTTTTGTGATATTTAAGTAATGTTTAGCTTCCAGCTCTAGGTTTTTATACCAACAGGAGTAAAATCCTGAACAAGGCGCATTCACACAAGTGGTCTGGGACGCATCTGAACACATATCTCTTGTAGTGTAAACACTATAGCGGCCTGATGCGTTTTTCTTTTCAATCACGTTTCCCCTTTTCGATCTATTCCACATGATCACCTGAAAGCCAAGCTCTAGACCTGTACGGCTAAAATCAGCATCAACAACAGACGTAAAGCTTTATTCTAACACATGTGGTGGATCCGTGGGAACGTTTGCCTCATGGAAGATCAAGGATTAGTTGGATTAGGATGTAGTGAGCAGTACGGTGCATGGCGTACATGGTGGTGACATCACAGTGTGCTTCAGGTTCCCAGGCTGTAGCGATCGCCTCCACAAGCTGGTGTTCCAGATGTAGGTGGATCTACCACATGGTTAAGAGGGGGGTTTGAGCTAAGAGGTATTAGCTCACGAGAACATCTACACGATGTAACCTCTGGAGGAATGAACGAGTGAAACAGCCCAAGCCCGATTCAAAGATTAAAAGTTAACTAGCAGACCAACGTATTTAAATTAAGGGCAGAATTTCCACTGAATAAATATATCAGTTCAACAGAAAGTAAATGATGAAGTTATTAAACAGTAAAATGTACATTTACAAACTATTCATTGTGGTAACATGAACATAAAGCCATGATCGTTTTCCAGCGCGTGTAATTTTTTAAGTTGCTGAGAAAACCCGTTTGGAAAGCTGACTTCCGGTCCACAACGCTTGTTTGTGTTTCGATACGCCTCCTGTCTGTCATTTTACACAGGCCACATAAGATCCTGGGGGCGGAGCTTCATGAACATGGACAAAACTCACCTATCCATTAGACTCATGAGTAAAAAAAAGACTAATCTTGCCTAATGCACCGTTTACAGACTTGCTCATGGTAACTGTTCCAACACTCCAGCTAGCTAATGAACATGAACTGAAACACTGTTATATATCCAGTAATATAGTTACAGCTCCTGACTCTGCTCTCTCCGTCCCTTATCTGGATGCTATGTGCTCGTTACAGCAGTCAGTTTGTGCTACAGAACTGTGTTTGATAGGAAGCCATATTACAGTCTGCGAGCTGCGCTGTGTGGAACAGTGTTCTGCTGGACAGGCGGTTTATAAAAGACGTCTGGTGTTGAATACTGCAACGTGTAAAAACAAAAAAAAAACATTCTTTAACATGGCTAAAATGGGATGCGCCATTTAACTGTGTGAAAATAACCGTACAGGCAAGTCGTCACGTGTCTCAACCTAAAAACGCAACAGGACAGGTAAGCATGTTCAGAAATCAAGCGTTTTTCTGACACTGATCAGACGAGCTGATCGGATTTTGAAGGTGGTTGAGTAATTCCGAGGCATGCACGTCGGATCTCCTCCGGAAGCTGCGCTTACCTACAATACCCCTCTCAACAAAAGTGTAGTGACGCAGAGTCGTTTCTACATGCTTCCGCACAGAAGTATAAACCAGCAGTGAAGCTGTCACTGCTTACAGCTTCTGCGTTTCTTCTCGCAGGCTTTTATAGGAGAGCTGAGAAATACAACCTGCCGCTTCCAGAGCAGAGACGGCGCCGATCGGATCAAAACGGATCGGATGTCCTTCCGAAGATTGGAACTTGGAAAAGACACATATTTTTGAAAGCAGAAATGTTTATATATAAAGACACATGACTACTGAGATCCATATTACATTCTTTAAAGTACTAAAATGTTACACTCTTTAAGTGCACCACATCACAGTTTAACTCGCACAGAAATAAGTAATAATAATAATAATAATGAAAGAAAAAAACAGTCAAGTCGCTTTATATGTAAGCAAGTCCAATTCCAAAAAATACATTTATTTTCCGAAAGCAATTCAGCTGTCCAGTCGTCTCTGGTATCAGCCTGGTGTTTGTGGGAATCGGATCAATCCCATCTCCGAGTTATAATGTAGCACGCCAACGGTGTTTACGAGCATCAGCCAGTCTAGTCGTTCTTGTCATTATTTTGTACACCGGAAAAATCCTTAAAATATACTTCGAACGTGAAGAAAAACTATTTCAGTTATTTGACCATGCTGTGACTCTATATGGCTCAAGCCCCGATATCTCATCGGCTGGTCACAATGATAACGCCACATGAATCCTACAAACGTTCCTGAGGTCTCGTGTTCCTGAGAAATCCGACGCCTAACACTTAAAAACATTTCAACTTATTCGTTTCTCCAGTAAGAAATCTCAGCTCCCCGTTGTTCTCTAATAGATACGCGGAGCCCCCAAACACTCCCACTGTGTTATTGTGCCACTGCCGTCAGCCCTGATTTGTAAACTGGAGCTTGAAAGGGAAGCTGCTGTGCAGATAAAAGTGCCTCGTTTATTTCGCTGGAAAGACGAACGGACCGTGGACCACGACTCATTTACAAGCACAGATGTGAGGAGAAGCGGCTACACCGTTCAGCCGCAGTATTAAAACCACCAGCCTGATATTGTGCGCATTGTGACCCGGACTCTGTGGTATCCGGCACCAAGACGTCAGCAGCAGATCCTTTAGGCCCTGTAATGGGGACGGGCGAGGTTCTGACACCTTTCTATTGTAGACAGAATGAACTCTTTCTGCAGTCTGTGCTACAGTAGCTCTTCTGTGGGATCAGACCAGATCAGCTAGCCTTCACTCCTCTCATGTGCGTTACTGCGCCTCGGGCACCCGTGGTGCCGTCACTGGTTCACCGGGTGTCTTTTCTTGGACCACTTTTGGCAGGTACTAACCACTGCATTGCAGGGACCTGCTGTTTTGGAGATGCTCTGACTCCGTCATCTAGCCATCACAATTTGTTCTTGTCAAAGTCTCTCAGGTCGTTACTTCCTGCTTCCGACACATGAACTTCGAGAACCCACTTGCTGCCTAATAAATCCCACCCCTTAACAGACGCCACTGTAATGAGATAATCTGTTATTCACATCTTATAGCTGATGTAAATGTATGGCCTTTCTTTGTATTTTTGTACATGTACAATATAAAAAAGGGGTCAAGTTCTGAAAGCCAAGCTCCGAGTGCTCACCTGCAGTGGACCGTAACTGGTCCTTTGGTTCTGTTCACCTGCTGGCGTACTAACTGCACAAACTGCAGGATGCTTTCGATGGCGTTCACCGTGGGCACTCCGTGATCGGGCCAGGATGTGTAGTTAAAATGCAGCACGTCCTGCACCTCATCTGCCTGTAAAGAGACACACACAGAGAGAGAGAGAGAGAGACACAGAGAGAGAGAGAGAGACACACAGAGAGAGAGAGAGAGAGAGAGAGAGAGAGAGAGAGAGAGAGAGAGAGAGAGAGCG
>JAQMYM010000004.1:15236949-15253379 GCA_030014255.1 Parauchenoglanis ngamensis | reverse complement strand
TATACTTTTGTGAAGCTGCTTTGTGACAATGTCTGTTGTTAAAAGTGCTATACAAATAAAATTTAATTGAATTGAATTGAAATGAAAGGCATGGCTGGTTTTGTTCAACACTAGATTTGACTGAATATTGGCAGTTCCCCTTGACACCCTTATTCGAAGAAAAAAAAGGCCTTTTCAATCCCATTTGATTCATACCAGTTCAGGATACTTCCTTTTGGGTTGTTCAGGGTCCCCATGATGTTCCTGTGGCTCATGGACAAAATCCTCTGTCCACATGCTGCATACACTACTGTCTATCTCAATTATATTATTATTTATAGTAACAATGGGCAGTGGCACATGTGACATTTAAGGGCTGTCCTGAAATCATTGAGCTGTGCGGGGCTCACCAAAAAAGTGTGTGGTTCGGACTGATGGAAGAATGGTATCAATTAATTAAATGCTAATTAATTAATTTCTATTAATTCTTTGTTTATCCCTTTATTTACACACACAACTACATATATTCACAAAATTAAATTGTTATTTAATAATTAAATAAAATAAAAAACATTTTTAACATGACTGTGTTTAATAAGAAGTGTCAGATTAATAAGAAGTATTCATTAAGTTTCATTGTCATATACAGTCCTGGGCAAAAAAATGAGGCAAACCCAATATTGCAAAACATTAAACTTTTAATGGTCTCAACAACAATCACCGGGCAGAAAATTAACAAGAACTAAAAAACTTACATAGTCTTCTGGTATGCAAAGAGAAAATCATGAAAAAATGTTTAAATGATATAAAAATGAAACCAACTTGTCTGGGTTTTCAAAAGACATTAACATTGAGTGGAACAACATGGACTCTTCTTTTCTGTAAAAAGCCACCTACAAGTTTACCCACAAGACTTCATTTAAAGGGAATCAAGAGAAAAGCTGTCCCACATGAATTTATTTTATCTGTTTGTTTAATTCTTGCAAATGTTTCTGACCAATGCATTTTCCGGTCTGTCATAGCAAGTTCTTTGTTAATTCCATTTCCTATGAGCACTTGAATTTATGTTTGTGTTTTGACCTTGAGTTTTCCTGCCTATATTACACTTTTGCCTCCATAAGTTAATAAACACATTTGCTTTTACTGCCGCCAACTACCTGCACATGTGTCCAGCCACACCCTGCAAACCTGACAGTATCACCAACACATGGACGTAGCAGGATCATTGGAGGACTGCCGCATGCATACTGTGCCATTGTTTTTTATTCAACAAGTATGGATAGACACCCCAGCAGCTTATAACGGTGTGGACTTTCCGTCCAATGGCTTTCTGTTCCAGTGGTGGTTGTTCTTTGAAAACTTGGTAGAGCCAAAGCCAGTTGATGACATTTTGGTCCAGTGCCTAGCATCACAACTGCCATACCAGGTTACAACTGCCATACCACACAAAATACTCTCGATGGTACATTGGTAGAAGTTGGTGAGTATTCTGGGGTCCATGTCAAACCTCAGCCTCCATAGTAAGAAGAGCCGCTGTTTTACTACTTACGTGATCACATATGTCGTGTGACCAGCTCATATCCTCACTGATGTTGATCCCCAAAAATCTGAAACAGCTGACTCTCTCCACCTTTGTTAGTCATTTCCACAGATAAACTCTTTCCACAGTTTGTTAGTCATTACGTGTATGCCACCTCCCTTGCACCCACCTGTCTCCTTTGTTCTGTCCTGACAATGAATGGAGAGACCCTCAGGTAGAATGGCTGAGTCAGTGATTGAGGCATCCAGTCATGTTTCTGTGAAAACAAAGACATTGCAGCTCTAAATGTCCCAATGGAAAGTCACCTTGGGCTTTAATTCGTCTAGCTTGTTTTCCAAAGTTTGGACATTCACTAGAAAAATGCAGGGAAGTGGGGAATGATTTTGTCTGTTCCTCAGCCTGACCAGGATTCTGGTTCTTCTCCCCCTTTTCCTCCGGTGATGTTTCTGACCAGGTAACCAAGGTAAGACACCCCATTCTTAAGAAAGTCTGTTATTATAGTTCCAGGTTACAAATTTTGTTGACTGTCTGTTATATGTAATCAGTGCATTACAAGTTACAAGAAAACTTTAAAATAACTCTAAAAACACAAGAAAATGCAAAGTTGAGGAGGACGCCAAGCAACAGCAGCCATCCTCACTGCCATCTTGAGAGATTTCTAAGAATGACTGCTCTTGCATATAGAATTAAAATTTCTTTCTTTCTTTAAGTATTAATATACCAAAAGTTTTCACACTTCAATCCTGCAGATGGTGGTAATGCACTCAAGTTTGCAGTAACCTCAATAGAAGATGAAGGCACACACCTGCACTAAACTGTTCCATTATGTGTGGAGTCTTGCCCAGTCTCTGAAAGACCTAACTTAACCCATCCTACCTAAGAAGCATCCTTGACACCCTCTGTCTCAATGCTTGTCCCTCACTTTATCTCCTCCTCAGAGCTCACTGCAACCTAGAACCTAGAACATTCTTTAGAAAAAATGCTCAGAGGTATCCCTTGTTACCACTTACCTTTCAGCACCATCTATTTTCTATACAAATCCTCTGAAGTTCAGCATTGACACTGCTCAATGCTCAAGGAAGAATCCTCATGAACTGAGCTAGGGTCTCTTAGCTTTCTTTAGCCTGTCTGCACAAATTAATATTTTTACAAGATTAAAGAAATTGGACATAGTCTGGTCATGAGTAGCCATGAGGTCATGTGCGCTGCCAGAGTAAAAAAAAAAGAGATTCTGGTGGACACAAGCCTTAAGGGTGCACTCCCTGATGTCACCCAAGGACACACCGTTGCAAGCCACAGTCTCTGTTTTCCCTATCTACAGGTCAACATTGAAAATGGAGTTTCTGGAGAACTTCAATCTGGAAGAAGTCTTGCAAAATTTCAGTTTTCAGTAATCTAAAACTGCATGTGAATAAAAGACCAAAATGCATAGAAAAGCTATATATTTTTAAAATAACCATGTATATGGACTATGCGAGCATTACTCCACAACTGAAGATTGGGAACAGGTGTGCATGGTTAGAACTTGGGAATGTGACATGTGAATGTAACAGAGGACTGGGGACTGTAGTTTGTGGCAGCCTAGTTTGTAGACTAAGGTATGTTCTGGGAAGTGGAGTTTCTGAGGGATTCCAGCACTTGTGTTGCACTAATACATTTAGATAGTGACTCATGTCAAAAAATAGTTTTAAGTTTCAGTGTAAATATTAAATGTAAATTCTAAATTCAAATCATAAAAATAAACATAAAGCTTAAATATAAATGTAAATTTAAATGCTGAAATATATATATTTAATATTTATATACCCTACCAGTCAAAAGTTTGGACACACCTTCCAATTACATTTTTTTCATTATTTTATTTACAGTAAATAGTAAATGATAAAAGTACAGTAAACAGTCCTATAGAACAACTATAGTAATCCATATTAACAAGGCACACGTGTTCACTGAAAAGCATTCCAGGTGACGACTTCATGAAGCTGGTTAAGATAATGCCGATTGTACCATCACGGTAAATGTTGGCTACTTTGAAGAATCGAAAATATGAATTTTTTTTACCACTTTTTATTGTTTACCACATGTATTCAGTAATGTTTTACAATGTAGAAAGGAAAAAAAACTTAAGAAAAACCTATGAAAAAGAGTAGGGGTGTACAAACTTTTGACTGGTCGTGTACGCTTGTGCACGGAGTTTCCCTGCGCGCTTGATTCACTGCTCCGTGAAGTGTTATTAAGCATGCTCACTAGCCCTGCTCCATGCTCAGATATACCTCCCTGGTGCTCTTGATTACTGATACGTTTAGGATGCTTCAGTAACAGCTTAATTAACACAGTAAGGAAAGCACAGCTGTGGTCAGCTTGGATGTAACGTAACCAAAAACCATCCCGCTAAGCGTGTAATGTCTTCCTACCTTCAGTTGTGTGACGGGCCCGAGTTGCCTGCAGCTGACCTGGTAGAAGTCCACTACTCCCTCCTCAGTCCAGAGCAAAGTGACGGCAGAGTGTGTAGCGTTGACCGCGTACAGGGACTTGGGAGGAGCTGGATCTGTTATGGAGACATAGGCAATTTGTTTAACAGCTGTACACACAGACACATCATGCCCGGATCTCAACATCACCGAAGCGGTGTGGAAGAGCCTGGAGGATTGAAGCTTGCCTAAGAGCGTTCAGGCTGTGTTGAAGAATAACGGTGTTCATACGGACTTTAAAGCTCGTTAGAATTATACAAGCTCTGTGTTAGAGACTGTATTTACGTGTACGTTTGCACACGTTGCAATAAATCACTGCACCTATCGTCTCATTGTCTTGCAAAATATAAAGAAATGGAGGAGGAGGGTCAAGACTTTTGCACAGTACTGTAAGCTGTAATTGTTTTCTATATATTTTGCTCCGTGTCTGAACCAATGGTCGACATTAACGGTACCGAGCAAAAGTGACAGAGAAAATGATGCGAGGTTTTTTTCAGTACTACTGACACACGTAATTAAGCAAACGTAAGACAGCTGAGAAAATAAATCTTGTTCCTGACGCTTTAACGTGAGGACGGAGAGAATAGCCGAGAGGTCGAAGGTCAAATACCCACCCAGTTTGAGGATGTGGGGTATGGAGGTGTTGCGGCTGCGTTCCGTACAAGCTGTGACCGTCAGGTTGTAGATGTCACCGGGAGCGAGCGCAAGCGCAGCCTTCATTACGTTGCGTGTCACCTGGGGATAAAAAAAACAAGCTCTGACAGAGTCAAAGAGACGGTTTAATGGACTGTTTTGTGTTTTGTGTTTCGTTTCATGTTTTTCACACACACACACACACACACACACACACACACACACACACTCGATGGAGAGTTTATTACATAACACCTACCTTATAGCTTCACTCGCTGGAGCCACATCACCCTTAAAGGCGCCCTAAAAGCTTATGTACTGTATTCCATCTGCTGCTATGGATAATCTGTCAGCACAGTGACTACCATCAGACCAGCACCACTGACGGGATATTCATTTGGATGATGGACCATTCAGTGACACTGACACGGCAGCGTGTGTGTGGTGCTGATATCAGTGTATCAGGGCTTTACCGTGTATTTTATTAAACACACCTACCTTATTAGTTCGACTTGTAGGTGTACGGTTAGAGACCAGATCTCATCTTTTTCTGTGCACGGAGTGTTAATCATCCCCTAGCGCCTTTTCAGTGCTGGTTTCTGACCCTGTGACTGATGACGGAGTGTTTTGGATCAGCAGATTATTCTCAATCCATCGCGGCTGCTGCACATCGTTCAGTCACGTCAGCACCGACTATGTCCACTCCACTACGGTGAAAGCGCACACATCAGTGCTGCAGTGATGACAATGTTGATGCTGATCCATCATCCAAATAATATACACTGTATGATCAAAAGTATGTGCACACCTGACGATCGCACCCGCGTGTAGTTCTTCCCCAAACCGTTACCACAAAGTTGAAAGCACACAATTGTCTAGAGAGTCCTTAGTTTTGCTGGAGCATTGCGATTTCCCTTCACTGGAACTAAGAAGCTCAAACCTGTTCCAGCATGACAATGCCCCTGTGCACAAAGCAGCTCCATGAAGACATGGCTTGTGAAGGTTTGGAGTGGAAGAACTCGAGTGTCCTGACCTCAACCCCACCTCTCTCTCCTGTCAGTGACACTGATTGAATATTGCGAATGTTTGTGAGCTCGTGAATGCGGAAGTTAGCGCTTTCCTCCATCCTGTGGTGCAGAATGAGCAGCAGTTCAAAAAAGGTGCTGCTTTGGAGGAAGGATGTGCTCAGTATCCCTCGGCTGTCATGTGACACAGAGATGGCTAGTGGGTGGGACGAACGAAAATGTGATTAAAAAATCCAAGCACCTGAATGTGTAGAAGTATACATGATGCACACACTCGTTAAATCATCATGCATAGAGGCTATAAGATATAAGCTACGGCAACAATAAGCCTCCATGTTATTCCGATATGAAGTTACTGTAAGTAAAGAGAAGAATGAAGACTAAACGTTGCTCCGGATCGGATCAGAATAATGGAGAGTGCAGGACTGAATACTGGCTTCAGTTGCAGCCTGTCAGGAAGGCTGGAGGGCAGATAACCATGTCTGTCTAACTATCTCTGTCTGGAAACATTTAGCAGTATCTAATTAATCCCTTTGTTCTGTGCGTGGGGGTAATTTGATTCACTCCAGCGTAGCGCTAGCGAGCAGGGACGGCAGCAGAGCCTCTCCACGCCTTTTGAATTAGGCCTCAAAAAGACAACAAGGAAGCAATCAATACCACGGCTCATCACTAGGAAACAAGGCTAAGGATGCTCTCTGCTGGACTTACGACTCACAACTCGTTGCGCAATGACCACTGGCCCTCTAATGGCTCAGCAGGATGTTTAAGGTAAATTGACAGTAATGGTGGTGCTAAATCAAGGCAGGATGCAACCGATGACTCACCACAATGCAAACCATTAGACGTTTTTTTTTTCCCCCTTACCGTTACTGATCCTGTGATTTGAAAAATGATTTAATCCATGAGTTTAAAATAGAAACAAAGTCGTGTCACCGATTCATGATTGTGATTTCACCAGTGCGCATCCGCTCTCCGGATATTCCGTATCTATACATCTATAGACCCTTACATCTGTAGAGAAGCGTCTCCTGGAGCCTTTCTTTCCTTCAGCCACCACCTGCCAGTGCAGCATCCTGGAGTGGGACAGATCGGTGAAGAGATCGCCGTAGGTCCAGCGCACGTACAACACGCCATGGGAGTAATCCACTGACGAGATGTGGGGAGCCTCAGGAGCTGCCAGAAGAACGTCGGTACATTCTCAGTTATCATTCTGAAATCTGAACATCACACCTCAACTCAGAAGTGAAACCTAGTGTACATGTGCCATATTCACCCACCAGTAACAAAGCTGACAGTGGAGCCATCACAGCAGCTGAGAGGAGGGTCACCCCAGGTCACCATGGTCACTCGAAAGTTGTAGTACCACGCAGGCAAGAGATCTGTCACTCTCTGTTAAAGGATAAAGAAGAAGCGTAGGCAAAGTGAGATGACCTAGATTTAGATTTTCATTTAGAGAAATCTGCCATCCTAGTGGTGCTATTTTTATTCAGTGCCACCGGTCACACCAGCGACAGACAAAGTGACAGGCGACTGCATTTACTGCGCACTCACGCAACAGGGAGGTGCGATTTCAGCAACGCGGCGCACGACAAAGCGACACCACGACAAGCAACACCCAGGTATGATGCAGTAAAGCGACATATCCAAACTTTCCAAGGAACAAAAAGGACTCGTGTCTCTGGTAGCGCTGTTCACATTCAGCAGTACAGAGAGACAGCAACGTCTAACGTTTGCTTGGTTTTTTCAGCCTCACGATAAAGCCGTAGCGTTGGGCTAACGTTAGCTTGGGTGCCGTTTCTTTTAATAGCTTTTTTTTTTTTACTTCGTAGAAAGCTTTCCAGCTTTCCAGATGTGCAAACTCGCGTTAACCCGTTTTTACTCGAAAACAGATTCTCTAGTTCTTTTGGAAAATATATGCTCATTTTGAATTCGATGCCAGCAACATGTATCAAAAGTTGGGGCGGGGCATGTTTACCACTGTGTTGCATCATTCCGCTTTTAACAACTCAGTAAACGCTCGTTTGGGAGCTGAGGAGGCCAGCTGCTGGAGTTTTGAAAGCAGTTCGGGGTTTGCTTTGCTGTATTTTTCGTATTTCCTCATAACTGTGTTTTCATGTTATCCTGTCATATACGGCCCCTCATTAAATACCTATAAAAACCTTTCTAAGAAAAGAAAAGCCTGGAAGAAGGCAGCAGGGATGGTTGGTGTCTCTGGAGTGTTTGTAGCCGGTACAGTTAGCTAGCACTGCTAATCTGTTAAAAGCCTGCCACACAAACAAACAATTTTCAAACTGGTTAATGTGATAATTTGTTTGTTAACTGGTTAGAAGAAGATATACAGATATACATCTTGTGCTTGACAAAGATAGTACGAGCCTGGCACGTGCTGTACGTCAAAACGTTTTGGAATGAACTGCGAATACGTTTTAAAGACATATACTGTAGTAAATCATGTGCTGTGGGCGGTACAGTTTTGGTAACTACGCTTTCTCATCAGGACTACAAACTCAGGATGGATGGTAAACGCCACAACAGGCTGTGTATCTCTGGGATTTCAGTACCATCTGAAAGTCCATTCAGAAAGTCTAGACCATTCAGGATCAGGTGTGAGAGCTGGCTTTTACATTCATCATCTGTATCGCATTATGCGCTCTGATTTAATCAGCTCGTAAGTTCTGCCCTCCGTCCTGACCTTGTTTTCACTGCAGTGCTGTGTTCCTACTTCAGCGGGCTTTAATTCTCATCCGAGGCCAATAAACGCCTCTGCGCTACCCGACCACCAAATGTGCAAGAGAGCGATTCAGCATGCGCAGCCTGCAATTAAGCACGAGTATAATAATTACAGGCGGAAAATTGCATGCTGGGATACGTGCGTATTAGCGTGAGAGACGACTTGAGAAGAGAGGGTATACATCTTAGCGATGATCTCAGACGAATTCGACAATGCAGCATTATAGAAGCACGGCTGAGCGAATTCAGTCTCTACAGGAAGATTTTCTTTTAGCTGATAAACATTTTCCTCTTCATTCACATCATCGAGATCATTTCGTCCCCCAAACGTTTTGGGAAAATGACCCCAAACAGACATTAGGAATTTTCAGCCTAAAGTTCGTTTACCGGCAGTAAAATGTAAAAGACTGAAATAACACGTAACCAAAATATTAGCATGCAAACTCAATCTTAGATGTTTCTAATATTAATTTTTTAAATAAACCAATGAAACAAAAGAGGAGATGTGAGTTTCTCCCGCAATCCCCAATGATAAATTAACAGACCCCTCGTGGGGTCACGACCCTTGGTTTGAGGACCTCTGATCTAGATTCTGATTTCCTGGCTAAACAAAAAATGCTGACTAGTCCAATATTTCTGAAGACTGACTGGATGAACGTATTGTCTTTACCACAGAGGCGATGACGGAGGCGGTAGCAGCAATCTCGTAGTACGTGGTCCACTGGGCGGTCTGCGTGGCCGAGTTGAAGTAAAAGGTCTGCAGCACGTACTTGCGGAAGGCCACGTTGTAGGGCCTCTGCCAGCTCAGGATGACCGCCGTGGGACTCAGGGGGTACACCACCAAGTCCCGCACTCCTGTCGGCTCTGAACGAGCGCAGTCAAAAAAAAAAAAGGAAAGTGTATTTTGTGTTTTTATCAGAAGGCATACTGCTTGTAACAAAAACCTATAAGCCTGGTTTTAATTAATCCTTTAATTAACTACACCGCAGGCTGAAGCGCTTAAAAACAGACTACCTCATTTCTCCAACCTCCTTTAAACAAAAACATCAAGGTGGTGCGTACCGATATCAATAATGACCGGCTCGGAGGGGGGGCTGATCAGGGGTCCGTTGGTGTGATAAACCAACACTCTGTACTGAGCACCAGGAGTCAGGTTAGTGATGATGTCACTGGTGGTGTTTTCCTGTAATGGATAACAAAATCCGTCGTGAGGATTCAGATTTATCAGGAAGTGCTGAGCAAACTGAGTGCACATAATACATTTTCATACAGGCAAAAAAAAGCCAACAATCTCCAGTACCGCTAAAATGTCGACGCCAAAGTGACGAGAAAGACGGAAAATGCGTTTCAGTTATTTCTCCATCTAAAATGTCAACGTGAAATCTATTGCTGAAATCTGATCCCACGTCATTATGGAGTTATGTGCTGCACTGCACACATGCCGCACTGAAAGGGAGCGAGAGCTGATCTGATTGGACGTCACAGCTGCATGCGAGGGGTTTATAACACACAGAGGTGCTCGGAGTGAGAGCAATGAGAAAGTGTGATATACTTTACAAACAGCCATGAAATATAAATACTTCCTTAATTACTAGACAATGTCATGTTGAAACTGTATTAAGCTCCCCACAAGGGTGACTGAACTCAAACCGGCAAACTCTCCATATGCAGTGAAAGACGAGTCTGGGAGGCAGGGCTTTTCACTTTTATCAGTCTGAAATGAAAGGTTTTCGGTTACCGACGGAAAGTTGCCTGGGCGGCGTGACTGTAATTTCCACCCGTGCCTTGCTGGTTGGGTGGGAAAGCCTCAAACCTGACAACCTGACTAGTTCATACTAAGCAAAGACTGCGTAAATCTTTAAAGGGACATTTTCAGATCAAGCAACGGTAAAACCAAAGGAAGGAGTCCGAGGAACGGTTCTGCGGACCGCTGTGCTGCAGCTGACGTCAGCTTTCACGCTTGAGTCTGAAAAATGTCGTTGTTTTGGGAAAGAATAGCCTAACACTTTTAAAGGGGCTGAGATGAAACTATAGCATATAAACCTCTATAGTAATATAATGGGCTTGTTCTAACCTTAACCTTTTTATTCAACACTTAAGCTGTGCTTTGTCAGGTTACAGCCTGCATTTATGGTCACAAAACTAAGAACGTGACACTAAGATAACGTGATAGGCAGATCTTTGTTCATGCTTGGAGCTTTGATTGCCTCGTAGTTCGCATGTGAATTACATTATGACAAAGCTTCTGCCTTTCTTGCTATTATAACCTGACCATCATGTGTGAGTGTGATACCTCAGAGCAGTAGGTGCTCTCCATGCGCTGGCTGAGGCTGGGCTTGAGGCACGTTAGAGATACCACCGAGACGAGGCTGCCGTTGTGGCTCCGCATGGACGGAGCCCAGGACACGGCGGCCGTGCTCTTCCCCAGCATTTTCACACTCACCTCCTGTGGACGCTCCTTGGGCTGCTCCAGCCACTCGCCTGTAGGACCTGGAGTACACACACACACATGTACAATCATGTAATAATGCATCTTGCAGCACATTACGTTGGAGGAGGAGAATACACACTGAGGTAGAAGGTGAATCCTGGATGTGGCGCGCTCTCTCGGAGCTCACACTCTCCCGAGGAGCTGACGGTGTTGACCACTACACGGTACGTCCCAGGCTCCGACAGCTCCGTGAAGTACTCGTGAGTGTTCTCGTCCACGCTCGCCGTTCTATTCGCGTCACCTAGAAAACGGGTGAAAATATAAAATATGCACATATACGAGTTTTCTTATGTTATTCAGCAAAATTGATATTTCATACACGGAAAGGACAAAAAGAGAAACGCTGATGCTAGTTCCCAAAGAGTGCGAGCTTCAGAGCCGACTCACCGTCTCGATAGATGTAGACATTAAAGCCGTCCGTTGTGGTGAGTGGTGGAGGAGGCAACCAGCGAAGCTCCAGCAGAATCGAAGTGGGTTTGATGGAGCCGTGAGGCGGATCTGGGCTGAGTTCCATGGCTGAGCCAAGCTCCTTGGAGTCTTCATACTCTGAAACCACTCCATTCACAAACTCGTACTCGCCTTCGGTGGGGGTCGGACGGGTTGGCCAATAGGAGGCAGTGGAGTTCTCACTCTCTGACACGTCGCTGGTGTTCGTGGGAACGTTTTGTGCAGTAGGCGTGTACACATTTACGTATGGCGCAGAGCTGCTGTTTAGGCTCTCAGTGGTAGCAAGAGGTCTCTGGGTAACCGTTTGTGACTCCTCTTCAGGTCTGGGATCTTCTTGTTTGTCTAGCAGCTCTAGCTGTTCCTGCGTTAGGGGGACGTTACGTGCTGTTCGTGGCAGACGGGTGTCATGGGAAGCCTTTTCGCGCCAGTTATTTCCAGGCAAGCCTCTTCCACTGAGGTGATTGATCTTGAGAGACACGTTGAGAGGAGGGCTGGGTACTAGACAGACAAGCAGACAACAAATAAATCATTATTTATATTTATTATTATATATAATTAAGTCATGAGCAGCCCCCTCCCGCCTTCCTGCCCCTCTGGAATATACAGATTTTAATTGGGTGCCATTATGAACCCAATATAGTTCAGAATGACTCAACAACCTCAATCTTTTAATACTTGGCCTGCTACTGTACACACACTCAAGAGAAGCTTCTAGAAGCTAGTCACCGAGGTATACCTGTCCTGTGATGAAGTGGCTCGTGCATGATGTCACTCCTCTTTATCAGGGTGCTTCTGTTGACCGTGGCTTCGGAGATGAGCTGGAAGGTGATGTTGCTGTAGCACGTCCCAGGCAACCAGTGCTTAAAAACTGTTTTGCCATTCTGAAAATCTGTATAAAATGTATTGCGTGATCATTTGAGAGAAACCCCACTAAAGATATAGCTTAAATACCTCTATCGGTTTTAGAATGGTTCTGACCTTTGTAGAGCATGAAGCGCTGCTCTCTGCCCTCGGAGTAGCTGATGTTCACCCGGCTGAAGCTGTTTCTCTCTGGCGAACGCAGCTCGAATACCACGCCGGTCTCCGGAGCGGGCTGATAGTCGGAAATCTGCACACTGTCCAATGGAAGAGGCTCTGAACAAGAGAGGCAGTGTTTTAGTGGCAGAAAAACACGTATAGAGATTTTTAACATGGATCCAGAGAGCTGTCTCACTTGTGAGCAGAGTCACAGTCTTGACTGGTTTGGTCCATGTGGAGCCGTTGGCTAGGAGAAGGCTGATGGTGTAACAGAGCCCATGGTAGGTGGTGTTGTAAAGAAGGACAGCAGGAGCCAGTTGGCCATTGCTGGTGCTCTGGAAGAGCAAGATGCGGGTGCGAGGCTCTCCAGATATCCTGGCAGCGTATGCAGTGATGTTTTCCTTCAGATCTGAGGGTTCGAGAGTCATCGTGATGCAGTCGTCATCTTGTAACGTCACCTCGAATGAAACGGTGGTCTGAAAGGATGGCAAGCACACACAAATCGCTCACATTTATTGGTTTTGATGCTTTTTGGCCAAAGCCAGAGATAAAGGCCTCCCTCAAGACCTGGCTATGTGGAGATGGTATTTAATCTCACAACCTTTCGATTAGTAGCCCAAAGCCTTAATCACTGAGCCACCTCTTTCCCAAAGAAGAGTTTATTGATTAGATAAAGCAGATCAAAATCTAGATGGAAAGTCTGATGTCAGTCCAAGGACATACAGAAAATAAAAAGAAATGTTGGGCTCGAAGAGTAGTTAAGGTTCGGATGGAGCATGGACACTATAACCATGAACCATCAATCATGAAAGGTTTTATGAGTCACACACACACTCACAAGTCCCGCCCATGCATTCCCCATTGTAAGCAATGAATCAGCACACTGAGACAGAAGCAGCTACTCCGGCAAGAGAAAGTGGGCCTAAAGGACATCAGCCATTGAGCTTTGGTAAGCAGAAGGTTCCCATGGTGACCAGCTCTACACTCTTTTTTCTTTTACCTCATAAAAGACCCGGTGGGAGTTTTTAATAATTGCCAGTGAAAAAAATTCCTGAAACCTCTGATTGAAATTGTAGTAATACGGTTCGTTAAAGAAAAACGACTGAAAATCAGAGAAATTAAAGAAGCAACATCTGCTATACACCACATCCTTAAATAAAGCTCACGCACTAACGGCGATATGGCATAAAGCTTTCATTTGGATAATCCTTTAATGGCCTGGCAAATGCTTCCATGGTGATAATTTAAAGAAATGCAAACCTGGAAGCAATATTGTCTGGCACTTTTAAAGTGATACAGTTAGGGGAAAATGCTTTAAAGATTATTCAAAAGGAAACACTATTGTTATTAGGCCAAGAAAGAAAACTCATGTGCAACATACAGTACACTGCAAAATAAAGTTACACTTCAGTACTAGGTTATTTAAACTTTCAAGAATTAAACTAAGAACAAAAGATAAAGATAGATATAAATAAGCCAGTGCAAATATGGTGGATTCACAGTGCAAAGGTGGTTTTTGTTTTTATAGTCTCGTAGTGTGATGCATATTATGCAGAGTGTGTAGTATGTAGTATATAATATGTAATAAGTATGTATGCATATAATATGATGGACCACAGTGTTCTTTGTCCTTGAATTAAAGTGGCTAGTGCTGGATATGATTGGATGAGGGTTACAGTCCAGACTTTTTTGGGTTGGAGGGGAGAAGGGGGAGAGAGGGGGAAGTGCTCAGCACCCTGACAGCCTTGTATATGGCACTATTCCTCAGTCTGGCGTAGCAGGCACAGAGGCTCTGGTACCTTCTCCCAAATGGCTGTGTGAGGGGTGGGTGGAGTCTCCTGCAATGCTGACTGCATTGCGGGCTAGCCGGGTGTTATAGATGTCCAGTAGAGAGGGGAGCGAGGCACCAATGATCTTTCCCGCAGTCTTCACTATGTGCTGTAGGGTTTTTCGATTGTCGGTGGTGCAGCTTCCAAACCCCACCGTGATGCAGTTGGTCAGGATACTTTCAATGGTCCCTCGATAGAAGGAGACCACGTTCTGTACCGGCGAACTTGCTCTCTTTCATCTGCAGTGCTCTTTGACCAGGAGAGGTCTCTGTGATGTGCACACCCGAAAGTTTGGTGCTGCTCACGCTCTCCACAGTAGAAACATTGATAGTCAGAGGAGGGTGTTGGGTAAGAGTTCTCCTGAAGTCAATGGCAATCTCCTTTGTTTTGTTCACATTTAAGAGGAGACTGGTTTTGCTGCATCATGTGGCCACCACATTCCTGCGGTTTGTCTCGTCGCTGTTGTTGACACTACGGTTGTGTCGTCCTCAAACCTGAAGAAAAGGTTGGTACTGTAGTTCGGTGTGCAGTCACGGGTCAGCAAGGTGAAGAGAAGGGGACTGAGCACACATCCTTGGGGGTCCTCTGTGCTCAGCGTGATTGCGCCCAATGTATTGTTGCCGTCCCGAACTGCTTGTGGTTAGTTACGCAGTCAATTACAGATAGATGTGTTCAGGCCCAGACGTTCCAGTTTCTGTATCAGCTGTTAAGGAATGATAGTATTAACTGCTGAACTGAGGTCTATGAACAACGCTCTTACGTAAGAGCCTTTAGTGTCCAAGTGAGTGAGGGCGGCATGGAGAGCAGAGGAGATTACATCATCTGTCGACCTGTTGGCCCGATATGCTAACTGAAAGGGGTCCAGGGTGGGAGGAAGAATGGATTTAATGTGCTGCATGACTAGTCTTTCAAAGCACTTCATGATAAAGGGGGGCAGTATGACAGGGTGCTAGTCATTAAAGCAGGATGGGGTTGCCTTCTTTGGTACAGGTATGATGGTGGTGGCTTTAAAGCATGACTGACTCAGACAGGTGTTAAGAATGTCAGTGAGGACATCCTTGAGCTCCTCCGTGCAATCCTTCAACTCAAGAGGGCTAAATACCTACACAATATTAATCTTATAATAGGGAGTACTGGATAAATTCGACTGTATTTAGGATATTGTCCTGGCAAAGATGCTGTTTTATTGCAGCGGATCCTATTTTTTTTTTTTTTTTTTTTACTACGGTCAAGTTTTTAAATCATACAAAAGCTCTTTGGTTCTGTTCCATATCTGCATTATTACATTTCTAATCTGACCGTAATAGTGGTCTTAAACTATATCTATCCTGACTGTTTCATTTTAATTAGATTTTCTACCATAACAAGATTTTCAAGTTGTCAGTATGTTATGCAGTCTAAAACAGAGAGACTACAACGTCTGCAAAACAAACCGAGCTCCTCTGCACACTCTTTAACACAAGCACATACTTTACATCTTTACTGGAATTAAGCATCCGTGTGTCCAGCAGAATGAAAAGAGAGAGTTATGTACTCTATTTTTCCTGATTGGTGTCTTCTATAACCTCCCCTCAAGTCACTGCCACTCCAGACAGCCAGCTCACTCACATCACAGAGCGAGACGCATCACTTGTGCTCAGGCCTGGCAGAAATAAAGAGGGCGTGAAGGGCTCTCAGAAAATCCACCGCAGGCCTCCTGAGCGTAGTTTAATATTCCCCAGGAGCCATTCTGCAGATGAGGGCCGCGACCATATCTTGCAGTTCAAATACTGCTTCAATTTAACTTGGGTGCGTCAACGCAAAGAGCAAAGCAACTCTCACAGAACAGGGATGTGAGCTCTGTGGCAAACACACGTCTGAACTGTTCGGGATGTTGAGTCATCTTACCTTAATATCAAGCCAATAATCATTCAGGCTTTTCTTCAACATTTCTGCAGGTCACTACACTGGAAAACGCATTCTGCTGTATCAAAACCCAATTATCACCAAATGCATTTCTGAACCCGTTCCAGACACATGGCAGCAGAAAGGCATCCGTTTTAACCACAAGAGAGCGTGAGACCCAAGCCTATGAGTCCTGCTGTCTTTTCCACTTCATTTTTTTACTTGCAGTTCTGTAAACGATGTCATGACGAATGTTTCCTGAGCACCAGAATAGATAAAAGTGTTTATTCATTGTCCCAATCTTAGGTAATGTCCATCCATCCATCCATTATCTATACCGCTTTATCCGTCTGGGTCGCGGGGAAGCTGGAGCCAATCCCAGCA
>JAQMYM010000004.1:15221843-15236116 GCA_030014255.1 Parauchenoglanis ngamensis | reverse complement strand
CCCAGGGTGTACCCCGCCTCTCGCACGAAGATGCTGGGATTGGCTCCAGCTTCCCCGCGACCCAGACAGATAAAGCGGTATAGATAATGGATGGATATATTGGTACGCTTTCAGATCTCACGCAAATACCTGTATATACAGTATTCATTTAAATGTAGGTACTGTGTTTCCTGCTCATGCTGTGAGCGGCCATGCTGATTTGACATCACTTGCTGAACTCTGAGTTGAGGAGACCGTCCTGAGTTTCTGAGCAGGAACCTGGAGTTGAAGGTTGGGTTTTCCTAGTCAGAGGTTGGAAATTACGAGTTATAATCCTTAGTCAAATGCAGCATTAAACTCCTCTGCTGGGGAGACAGGGTCTCTCCTCACTTGAAGGGAACAATCTTCTCTATTAAATGCTTTGTCAGATTACATTTCAAATTGGGTGAAATAAAATACATTTTTTGAGCCTGGTCACAAAGTCGTTGAGAAGGTTTGAATAAGAAGAAGAGCAGCTCTTCTGATTGGATTAGTTAACAGCAGGATGTCTGGAACAAATTTATTTGCCCGTCTCCTCGGTGAATAAAATCACCACAGACAAACACAGCGAGTTTCTGTGGTAAAGTGTTTAATATCTGGAGGATCACCGATACGCACACGGTGCAGCAAACAGCTCTATATCCTTTATTTCCATACGCGTATCCCGACTAAAATGCTCATAAACGGCTGAGTTTGGAATCAAGAGAGGAATTTCTAGTAAACATTTACAAGCAGCCGCCATCATTTCCATTTCATCTGATCTACCTGATATAAATAACTGAGGTCAGTATGAATGACTCATGAGATTCCCTGCAGTCATTTTCTGACTCAGAATTTTCCTCCACCTCGCTGACTGAAATGGAGAGAAATGGAGCTGCCTTTCTGGACTACATAAGCCATATGCGTCATTCACATGTAAAATAATTCACTTCTCAGGTCCTCTTTCTGAGGAAGTGAACCAGAGAAGTAAGAAAAAGAAACACGGACAGGAGGAATCATGAATAAAGGTATTCGCCAAGCGAGCCGTCATTGCTCACTAACTTTAACGTGACTTCAGTGGATTAACGTACTGATGACACGTTGTCCGGCTGTATTTATTGTTATTGCCTGCAAACACACAACAGTGATTACACACTGAATTCACCTGATACAGCCATAAAGCCTCATAAAGCCAGGCATATTTCAAATATTGTGTCAAAGGCTTTAATTTAGACCCGTTTTGGAATAATGGGATAATTTTGGAATAATGGGGGTTTTCTTTTTAATAATGGGGTGGCATGGTGGTGCTGTGGTTAGCGTTGTCGCCTCAAAGCAAGAAGGTCCTGGGTTCGATCCCCGGGTCACACAGGGTGCCTTTCTGTGCGGAGTTTGCATGTTCTCCCCGTGCATGCGTGGGTTTTCTCCGGGCGCGCCGGTTTCCTCCCACAGTCCAAAGACATGCAGATTAGGTCAACTGGGCAATAGACACTCAAAATTGCCCATAGGTGTGAATGAGAGCGTGTGCGGCTGTTTGTCTGTGTTGGCCCTGTGGCGACCTGCCCAGGGTGTACCCCAGCTCCAGCTTCACCGCGACCCAGACGGATAAAGCGTTATAGATAATGGATGGATGGATGGAATAATGGGATTTGTTTGGTAAAGGATGAGCAGTTAGTTGGTAGGCGTACCTTTTCCACGTAGAGAGTGATGAGTCGATGAGTTTAATTGAGGGAAACATATGAATAAACAGTCTGGGGCACCTGAATAAGCACCGAAATGGTCATATTCCTGGCAACAAGACACTGTGGAATGCCGGAATGCCGATTCCTGGCCACATGTCAACGGCCATGCACCGCTGGTTCTTTGGAAGATTGTAAGGATCACTGTCGAGTCCAACTGCCTTTAATTTAAGCAAAAAATCAGTTGTTTTCCTCCCGGTGTTGCAGTTTCCTCTACTGAAGGAAGCCATTTTGATTATGTTTTGCCACTCAGTCTGATTGAGGGGGGCGTGGTCCCTGTGAGGAAGTGATGTCGGCGCATATCCTGCATATTGGAGAGATTCAAAACATCTGTGCAGATCAATTGCAAGTCGATTGGTTAATTTCCTGTTTTATTCGAGAGAAAAGGGTTTTCTGGCATATTTCTAAGTGACCACTCGTACTCGATTCTCTTTTCCTACACAAAATGTATGGCAGTTAACAGGTCTGTTAATATGATATGATATAAAATAATGTAATATAATTGGAGATAAACATGACTGGATGTCGTGGCAGTGTAATATCGTGTAGTGATGATACCATTATATCATACAAACCTAACTGTATTTACAGCCCAGCCTCACAGCAAGGTTTTTTTTTACATTTAAATGTTTAAACCTTTTAGCCGTCGTTTCATCAATGTGTAATTTGACCTCTTTTTCCACTCCTGATGTATGATCAGACCCCAACGTCTCCTCATGTGGATATTTTCAAAAAGCGTTTGGTTTTCAGGCTGTAAATTCTGTAGGCTGTTGAGAATACAGAGACGTTCCACTTTGTAGGAATTCGTGTATTGCGCACTGCATTACCATGTGACTTGAAGGCCTGTTTGTGGTTCCAGAGAGGAGAAGGTTTCATGAGCCTAAGTCTAACATGCTGTGAAATGCTTTACAAACTTTACACACGCGAGTATGTCAAAAAAAGAAGTCAAATTATTCGTTACATATCCAGGACCTGTTCGTAGTTGTAGAGGTTGGCTTGGATGAGCTGGTGCAGAACATTCTTGTGAGAGTCTGATACGTTGCTATGCACATCTAGTGTGCTGTGAATCAGATTTATGTTGCAGCCACCGTGCAGCTCAGACAAAATGCCTAGGCTTTCTGCTTTTTTCAGCTGGTGTTTAAGAACCACCTGTATCCTGAAAAGAAAAGGTCAGACTCCTGGCCTTTCGTTTAGCCCTCCTGAAGGCTGATCACGTCTCCCTCAAGCCCGTCCAGCTCTTCTCTCGCTAAACCTGACCTTATAAAAGCCAAACCCTGCACGCCAGGCTCACCACGCCGATGCCATCATCGATTGTTCTCGTGCTTTCCCGGTGAGTCTCAGTCTGACTCGGACGATGCTGCGCGTAACGTCCAGTGTTATTTTTCCTCCAGTAAGACAGATTTCTTCAGGACAGCCTGTTCTGCCTGAAGCGAAGAGAGATAAGCTGCTCTTTCATTAACTCAAACAGTGGGGATGTTTCCAGCTCACAGCCCCCGGCAGGAGGTGCAAACACCGTGTCACGGAGCAGCGTCTGTGCGAGCGTGGCGTTTAAAAGGACAGTGTGTCCCTTCTGTGGGAGAAAACATGACAAGGTGAGAAAAACACACCGAGTGGAACCGGTCCGGCTTTGTCGATCAGTCGAAAACACAGACACACAGACTGACAGCTGCTGAGGGGGGGAGGCTCTTTCTCAAACACACACTTTTACACAGATATTCAGCAGAAGGCTTACTCACGTTATGTCACGTGTGTATGCGGGTCAGTCAACATCCCAGAATGATCGACAGGTAAATTCATCCAGAATGAGACTGAGAACAATGAACAAAAGAGCACAGTGGCTGTTACTGACTGTTTATATCACAGCGTTGTTAGATAACCAATTCTGATTGGTCAGAAGGTGTTGATTAATTGTATTTATAACCCCAGTGGTTGTGATGATGTGGACCGTTTGGTTGTATTTGTCTCGTACAACAGCTGCAAGATGAACAACAGGTTTATATTAATGTTATGGTTTCTTTAAACAACATTTAGTTCCGTTCCACCAATCTGACTGGTCGAGCGGCGTTCCAAGAGTGCTGGTATTTCATGATAACCGTCAGACGTTTCACTGTGTCTATCCCTCCACTCGTCCAAATCAAATTCCACGTCCTAGTTCAAAACGGTTACTACGGTAGTGTCAGCGACCTCATCAAAACAATACTTTGAGGGAATATAACTTTTAACTTAAAATACAAGAGCTCGTTAGATGAAGATGAGAAGGAAGAACGAAGGCCAATTTTACCTGAAGCACCTTTAACGGGAACGTACAAGTCAATGTGAACTAGCCAGCCAGCTAGCCGGCATGCTATAAAGGCTTCTTCAGGATCTAGTGGGGCAAAAATAAACAGATCACTTGGCCACACTATGTCCAAAAATGTCACTTACTCGAAAAAGCATAAAGCATTATCACACTCGCGGTCGTGCTGCTGCGCTGAATAGCTACGATTAGCTACAGCGGATATGCTGATGTTCGAGTACAACAGCGCTCGCTCTGGTGCGATATTGCTTTAATAACGACAGCTCATACACAGGTACTTGTACGGCAAAAGCGCCAATTAGTCCAAGATCAACAGTATAAAAAACATGACCGACGGATTTAAAAAACGTGCCGTTTAATGAAGTAAAGCGTATATTCGTTGCTGTGGCGAAGTTTCTTGTCAGGGAACACCTATTTAAAATTGACAGGAGGAATCTCGGGTGTACGTGCATTTTTAAAAATGTAATTGTTGATATGTAGGTTTATGTTACTTCACATTTTTGGAACGAGCCGCCGGTGGTCTCGCGGGAGGTGATCTCCTGTGATCGGAACATAATCATTAACTTTAATCCCCTCTGCCTAGCGTCGGGCCACCGTCACTGATCACTGCTGCAGGTCGGTGAGTTAAAACATCACCACCATGAAGCAGAAACAGGAGCAAAAAGGTCTACGCCTGTGAGATGTGACCAGTTTCTGAATGAATCACCAGCAGATTGAGAAAACAGCGCTAGTGGAGAGAGAGGTGACGCAGCGTCAGGCAGTGAATATGTATATTTCACACAAAGCTTGAACGCTACCAGGAAAGGCACGCCGATGATGTCCTGGGTTTTGTGCATGAGACCACTAGGAGAAGATAATCGAGTTCCATCCTGCAATATCATTTTCACTGTCAACAAATTGAATCTGTATCTATAAAAGGATACGCTAAATATGGCAAGATAATTTGACAGTGGTCAAATTACGGCTGAAAAGGTACTGATCGTGCGCCACTCATTGGGGTTCTCCTGATAAAGAGGAGCATGATTGAGAAGGATGCTGCTCTGGGACCATGGTTATCAGCCAGCTCTCTGGTTGATGGATTTCAGATGTCAGTCAGCGTGGCTGGTTCCTGAGAAAGTGCTCTGGTCAGACAAAACAGATGAGGATCAGTAATGAAAGGTTCTCCGCACGGAAGAGACAGTCTGCGCCGGTCTCCAGGCTGAGGTACGGACATCTGCTCATGAATCAGCCCAGTTTTCTTTTTACCATTAAGACCTGATTCATGATGTTAAGTGACATAAAGAAAAGACCATGTGACATTGTTCAGTCACAAATTCCCTCTCCAGCACTCCACTTGGCCTACTTGCATTTTGTTTCGTTTTGGGTTTACGTCAGGTGCTCTCGTTTACATCTCCATGTGCCTTTGTTCCTGTTTTGCTCCTGCTTCATCCTTGTCCTGTCACCTGACGGTGTCCACCTGCACTGTTTTATGGTTTTATCACTGATTAGTTCTTATTTGACTCTTTATATATTTTTCTGCTGTTCCTGTGTTAATGATGGATTATCTTGTGTTAAGCTCACCTGTCTGTGTTTTGAGCAATGCTAAGTAGGGGTGTAATGATGCACTCCAGACATGGCAATTCACGATACTGTGGTGACAGTTTGATACTCTCAGAATATTTGAATATTTGAATGAAAAGACTCCCTTTTTTTATTTCAGAATCATCAACAATGTGTATTTTTGTATAATACTAATTTAATCAGAAATCGCGACGAACAGAGGTTTAAAATTGGACAGTAAATGCACTACAGGTGCACCATATCTTTAAAATAAATAAATACGTCTATAAATTCTCTGAAATTTGGATTGATTGAATAAACAAAGTATCTGACCTGGAGGCTTTGAAAATGATCCACTGAAACATAATGAGCTCCGTAGGAGGCACTGTGAAAATGCAGAGCTCCAAAATAAAGAAATAAATGAAGTAAATAGAGCTCCAAAGTCGGCTAAACTGACCACCTTGCACTTCCACAGCTGGTGACATTTGAACGCTACCAAAGAACTCTTTTTAAAGGTTATGATATGCCATGTGTCCAGTTGTTGCGATCTGGAGATTGGTCATTATGGATGATTCCCGCCTCAGTAATGGCGCAGGCTCTCCAGGAATGAATGTGACCACCGTGCTTCCTCTACGTGAGCTCACTTGGGGTTTCGCAGACTGGGACCTTTGGTGTTCAAACAGTGTGACTGCATTCGTCACATAATTAACAGATGTTGCACATTTTTGCTTTGATTTGCTATACTCCAAATGCTAAGGATGCAATGCTTTACATAACAGCCTGAGTTTACGCCGCTTATTTATAGACATTACTTGAAGGGATGTAGCTCCATTTAGAGCATGCGAATTTTGCTCTCGTTAGCTTTAACTTTATTCGGGTGAATTAGACTACTCTGCAGCTATGCGATTTGACTAAGACTATTCTGGATTCAACATGGAGGTTAGATTTATTTATTTTTCTAAATCCTCTTTCTGTTGCAGACATCTGGGGTACTTTGAAATACTGGGGTTTTACCATTGTACATCCTCATCCTGTCTTCTTTCCATTAAATCAGCAGCGGTTTGACCGCTTTATACAATCCACCTGCAGTGCACGTACAAATATCGCAAAATAATCTGGAGTCAGCTTGTGGCAAACGAAACTGTCCAGTTTCGGTGCTTTCTGACTAACAAACATGGCTTGCGTTATGTAATCGTCAGCAAGCCAATGAGTGAATAAATGACTGTATTGAGCTGCCAGAGCATCAGTGTTTATTTACAAATGCGAACCTGATCCACAGTGTGGGTGGACGCTTGTCATCACAGAATACATAAATGTATTGTTACTGCTGTGAAAGCCTCACGTGTGAGTGGGCTGCGGTAAAAAAACACCCACCTACGCATGTACACACACGATGGCTGCAAAAAAAATTACATTCGATTATTCATGAGGAATCATTTATTTATGTTTTTATACTTTAATGTAAAAGCAAACTATCGGGGACGACTGAACATCTTGTTACGGTACTGACTTCTAGAGCTAATGGAACCATAATAAGTACCATAAACTTCCCAAACCTTTTTTAAGGACCTTATGAATTTTTGAATGAACCTTATGAATGACCCTTGAAACATTATTTTTCAAATTCCAGATTTGTAAGATAGGACTACTGTAACATTTGAGCATTTTATTATGTTATTAACATATGTATGTGTAACATAAGGGACTAAAAATCAAAGTTGCACTGATTGTTCACACACTTATCTAATTACGTTAAACGCCCTGACAAGCGCTGTCCCCCATTAAAACTGTTCCGCCGTCGTCGTGACTGTCGTCATGGGCTGTGCTTCCAATCGGAAAACTCTTGACCTTACATCCAAAACTATGTTCAAATCTATAAAATCAAGAAGACTGGTACTCAAAAAAGGCTACATGAGAGGTTTATATAATCCTAACACCGCCTGTAATAGGAACCCTGGATAGTTTTAGTACTCAATAACAGTCTAGAATTGTACATAAGTAATGCAAGTCTCTCTAACAACCTCAAGAGATCCTGCACCTATCTTTAGTTCACGTAAGCAGAAGCGTTCTCCTAATATCAGGTTTATACAAAGAGACTTGATGAAATGTCGCAAAGTGTAAAATCACACATGTGTGCAGATTCATTTTAGCTAGCAAAGATTTACAGCCTAACACTTGACAGATCCTTGCGTTAAGTGGACTAACCTTGAGGCACTCGTATACTGCTGAATTAACATTCTGGACAACGTTCGAACACACCACTGAACCACAAAAGGAAAGTACTGAATATTCAGGATAGCATCTGATCATGGACCAATGTTTTATGCATGACTCTGAGAGTCCAGGTTCTCAGGAACTGAGTGCCGTAGTGCTGAATGCAGAATTTACTGATTTACTGCTCATTAAAAAACCCTCCTCTGGTCAGTACTGAACACTGACTCATACGTGTCTCTGCCGAGATGTCTGTGACTCGGAACTAATTGGGCCGAAAGTTTCGGTTTCCTTTATATGACAGAAAGCATCGAGGGGTGGCATCTATTGATTTCTACTTTGTAAAGCAGAAGTGGAAATGGCAACAGAGGCGAGAAAAAAAACAAGGATTGTGCAAAGAGGATGTTCTGGAGAAACCTCACACAGGAAGGGAAAGCTTTAGACACAACAAACAACTCTGTATATAACTGCCATCTCTATCTTTTTAAACTTTAATGCAGGTCTATGCGTTTCTATATAGATCCTGGCTGTGTGTGTGTGTGTCAGCTTCTCATCACATAGTTTCACCTTTGAATGTAGTAGAGAAGGTTAAAAAAACTTTCAAAAACAGTTTCCGCTCCTATATCCTTTACCCTGAGTGAATATGAAGACATTCAGTATTCCACTTACCTTCCACCGAGCTGTATGAAAAAAGCGTCTTATATCCAGAAAAGGAACTTTTGAAATGAGCCAGAAACCTTGGCAGACTCTACACCAGTCTACTAGTGAGGATTTCCATGCCAGAAAGAGAAGCGAATCCGGCCAGAAACATTAATCAAGGTGATTCTGGGACGCTGGCATTTGATCAATCTGGTAGTCTGTACTATTTTTAGTCCCAGCTTGGTTCACATGGTTCCTGGGTAACAACATGAATGAAACACATTGGTACTTTGGTAAAGCACAGCTCGGTAGAAATAGCGACGAAATGTAAGATCGTTTGGAAGAAAGGTGAGCATGGTGAGAATTAGTACTCTATTAATTATACATATAATGCAGTTGCACCGACTGAACACCAGCGTTCCCAATCTGCACACTGCACATCCGGATAACTCCTGCTCACGATGACCGACACGCATTCTAAGTTATATGGTTACAAAGCCATATTCCAACAGTTATAAAGAGCTCTTCAGTCGCAGGCTGCTGTGATCCCAAGAAAGAGGCTGCAGAAGGCTGTCATTTTAGCCGGTTTGGAGCTCTTCGGTGCTGCTACGGCGCTCATTATGTTTCCATCCAACATTTTCCCCTGGCTCAAAGACTTTATTTATTCACTCGATATTTTTTTAAAGAATTTCTTTCTTTCTTTGTTTGTTTTTAAATATACGACGAACCTGTTGTACGGTTCGTTTTCATTATAATTAATTCATTTAGTTTTATACTGACAAAAAGTCACTGCTGTTTTGCATTGCTTATGATTCAGAAAGTCTTTTTAGTCGGAATTTATTTCGTTCAAATTTTGTAATCAAACAACTGTTCTGAGAATCGGATCGATGAGAATCAAGTCGTGAAACGAGTATCACGACTCGGATCGAATCGCGACCCGAGTGTATCGTTACACCCAGTGATAGCTAACATGATGTAATAACGAAGTAAAGAAACATGTAGCAAGCTATAGTTCAAGCATCGATGTGCAGTGCAGTACATTCAAACACACACACACACACATACACCAGACAATAGACAATAGGACGTCAGTAGGAAGTTGGGTTTATTTTCTTTTACAGGTTGTTGGGCATATTTCTCTATCGTGCTAATACGAATAAAAAACCGAGAGCCTGGACCCAAAAATTGCTTGTCCTGGTCGCCATGGCTACTGATTTGTCCACGCCTGATACTGCATCCTCACTAGCAGTACTGAATTTTCTCTTAAATTCAGAACAATTGTCATTCCAAACAGGAAATGAACCTCAGACTTTACCACCAGTGGGGTTTACTTCCATTAGTCAAGCCTTCCTCCAGCATTAATGGAAAGTGTATCCAATCCTGCTCATGTCTGTCAGGTCCATAAAAAGCATCGACAGGCGTCCCTGGAGACGCGACGGATTTAAGACCGGTGTGTTTAATAGCAAAGATTTCAAATGGAAGCGCTGCATCTTCTTACTGTACTGTACATGTGGGCACAGAATGAGACTTTTATTCCACTTGATCCTCTTAATTTTCCAGAATGGGAATTAAAAAATAAAAGTGGCGCAGTATCAGACCGCATGACCTTCTGACAGGAAGAAATCGGCGCGGGATCCTCGTCTACACCTGGACGAGAGTCTTCCGAGAACGTTCAAGAAATGGACCTTAACGTTCTCACACTCTTTAACATTCAGTTGGAGTGAACGTTAGCGCTTCCTTATTACCAAGTGTTCGCTGATCCTAAAAAGCAAGTCTTATTCATAAATCCAGTAGCATTCAGTGAATGGAAGTGAAAGGCACATTGTTTAAACTGCCGGGTTCGAAACCAATACAGTTCACGGCAGTAACGAAAGAAGTAATGTCTTTTCACTTTCACACACACACACCTATAGTGGTACGCCTGCGGGTTAAAGAAGGAGGAGCGTGACCCTGGTATGTAGCATGAATGCAGGGTCACTCACCCAAAGAGAGAGAGAGCGAGCGAGCGAGAGAGAGAGAGAGAGATCATCACCCTCACACAGCTGCCTACATTCTTATGCAAACGTTAGCGTATTCTTCCTCCCTCGGAAAACCGAACAAAAAAACCCAACAGGTTCCTTCAAGCTGAAGAATTTACGGGCGAATAATCTAAAACTAAGCGGGCCAGGAATTTATCCGCTCAGTGGGAATGACTAAATGAAATGAGTCATCGCTACTGAAATGTCTTTAAACGTCATATTTACTCATCTTATTAAAGTTCTGAGACCTGACCTGACTGAGCTTCTGTATTTGTGTGTGTGTGTGGAAATTTCAGGACTGGAGTGTTATTTACTCAGACAATAGTAGAACTTTCTTGAACGTTAACTACGACGGACCATCGTTTTTCGGTACGAACCGATCTTTACCCTGATTCCAAAAAGCGACCCGAAGACCAGTCACGAAGCATTTACAAGAAGAGTCCGTGTTGTTCCACTCGACGTTAAAGTCTTCAAACAGAAGCGATTCCGGAACATTCGGAACCCCCAGACAGGTTAGTTCCATATTATTTTACATCATTGACACATTTCAATGATTTTCTCTTCGCGTACCAGAAGTGAACGTCCCAGTTTCCAGCTTTTCCAACACTTTCGAGAGAAGGCCGAGGCCTCGGGAGCGCTTTTTCACTCCATGTCCATTTTCTGCCCAGTGATTTTTGTTGACCCCGTTAAAAGTTTAACGTTCTGCAATATTGAGTTGACCTCATTTTCTTTCCCCCAGGAAAGGATCAGTTCTCTGTGTATTTATCTTTCACATACAACTAAACATACAAGAACAGTTCACACATAATAAACGCAGAATGATCATGGTCTAAAACCTACATGAATATTTTCACCATATGGCCTACACAATTAGAAAAATACGCAAATGAACTGGATTAACGGAAACAAAAAAGGGGAATCTATTCTACGCACATCAGACACTTTTTTCTTCCTATATTAGAGTTCCTCCACTGTAAATAAACCTGGAACTGCATCTCAGCATTAAGGCACTGAGAACTATGGGACAGGAACTGTGTGAAGGCGTCCATGTGTGATGTTTTATTTGGGAGGCGGGGGAGGCGACTGGGCCCAGGGCTCCTCCGGCATTTAATTAAAGCAAACACGAAGGAATGTGGACATGAGCATCCCCCTCCACACACACACACACACACACACACACACACACAGAGCGCAATCACCCAGGAAGGAAAAACAAAGCTCCGTCGCTGGAAGTAGCACGCCGCCCACTGCCTGTATGAATGGACGGGCGCTACAATAGCTCTTTTTTGCACACTCATCACTCCTCGGTCAGAGCGGGAGGAGCTTACCAGTAACTTGCAGGAGTTCTTCCTCCTCTGCCTGACAGCAGGGGTGTCCAATCAAATCCGCCGCCTGCCCGAGGACAGCATCTGATTGGCGGAGGCCTGACTCAGCGTTGTTACCGCTGTCGTTTTGTTTATGTTTTGTTTGTTTTTTCAATCTCAAGTCCCCTTGAATGGCAGACGAGAATGCGGTACTAGAACTTTCTTTGCAGGGCCTGAAATTCAACACATTTAAAACGTTAAAAAAAAAAACCTCATCATGAGCTGAATCACCGTCGGGTAGCGTTTGCTCCAGAAGTATTTCAGATTGCGTTCGGATTTTTTCGACGTTAGTACACCAGATGTCTGCGTGTCCCGGACATCTGTCTATGAGCTCCCTGGTTGCCAATTTAACGACCCTCATTTGCTGCACCACCAGCAGAGACCAATGAGGCGTACAGACACAAAAGAGTGCAACTCGCTGCCAGGCTCGCAGCGCTCCTCTTTGGGGCCTCTGTGCTTGAATGCAGGCCTGGTTCGCCAGCTCCCATCATGCCACAGAGGGCAAAATGTCCTCAGACAGACTCAATGGGCATACTGTGCTCTAGATGAAACCACCACGGAGCCACGATCAGACCCCCGACCCGGCGTTCACTCCGTTTTCTCTCGCTGCTGCGAAGGCAGTTTGAAAACATTCATTCATCTTCGGCTACTGGATCCGAAGACGGTCCCGGGAACGCCGTGCTCCATGTAGGAGTACATCATACACACACACGTGTCACACGCTCATTATATAAGCCAGTCCACGAGGAGAACACGCAAAACTGCGTATAGACGTAAGCTCAGTATTGAACCAGGAACCCAAGCTACATAAATATACTTTTTATTAGCATGTATTAGATCTATGAATTATAGCTTAATTATTAACAGCTATGAAACTACCAAAGCCTTCAACAACTCAATCGACGACACAATAAGTGCAAAATGCATTATCCCTATTGTGAGGGATAACACAATATTTTGTGCACAGAAATGACATTAAACATGGCGCAGTGCCAGTTTAAACACGAGCACCATCCTTATATAAGCTTATAACAGGGAGGCCATCGGATGGATAGGAAAACAAGGAGATCAAACGAGAAACGTCCGTAACGTCACATGTGGCGCAGGAATGGTTCAGGCCTGCCGCTTCACTCTCCCCAGAATTAATCAGCGAGACAGTCTGTGGTCCCGACAGCGTCATATTTTAAGCCGTAGAAAATCCGCTTCCTCTTTTTTTTTCAGCCAAAAGTAGAACGGGCTTTGACGGTGGAAAGACACTCGAGAAACTCGAAACTAATATCTGAATAAACCGAACGTGCTCGACAGATGTGCATATGATGAAATACCTTCAGCCGTGATCAAATATAACCGCAATTCCTGCTAAATAATAACTACGATCCTCCTTTTTTCAAAAATCTGGGTTCTCAAACTTGTTAGCCAGCCCCAGCAAACACTGACCCATCTTCCTTCTTCTTCTTCTTCTTCATCTTCCTCCCAGATTCACACGCTGCCGCTTGTAAAAACGTGAGTCGCTCTCTAGAGGTTTGTCCGTTCTGGGCTCCGGTAGAGGTGGACCCGCTCCCTGTGTAGATATAAAGGGCTCATTCTAACTTACGAAAACACGACGATTCGCACGTACAGGTAATTATACACTAATGAAAACATACGTATGAATTTCATAAGTATATTATGGAATATATCCTCCATTTCGGCTCATAGACACCCTGAAAATCCTACATAGTGGACCTTTAAGTAATCCATACTTGTTGGGATAACATTTACAGTATGAGGTAATAAAGCACCGACACTACAAGGTAATACATAAAATACACTACTAAAGATGATGTCATAACTGCGTAATTACGCTGCTGTAGTCACGACTCTCATTAATAAAATACCAAAAATGTCATTGAAAACGCCGCACTGATCATTAACGTTCTTCTCCTGAAAATTCACCGTCACGAAGCAGACTTCAAAAGGTGAAACAGCGCGTTTCGTTTGTTTTTACTGGCTGCGCGACGTTTTCTTTGCATTGCCACACGTTCGACACTCACGTGAAGTGAATAGGGATTCATTCCACTGCAGGGACCAACAAAAAAAAAAGTGTCATCGTCTCATCACACTGTGGTGTGTTACTCGCCCGGGGCGTTCAGACGATCATCACTGTCAGACCCTAATCATGTCTATTATTATCTACAGTGGTGCTTGAAAGTTTGTGACCCCTTTAGAATTTTTGCACGAATATGACCTAAAACATCGTCGGATTTTTACCCAAGTCCTACAAGAGACCCTAATTAAACAAATGAGACAAAAAAGTATTACATTTGGTCATTTATTTAGTCAGGAAAATGATCCAATTGTATATATCTGTGAGTGGCAAAAGTATGTGAACCTCTAGAGGTTCTAGAAGTAGAACCTTTAGTTTTAAATGAGAAGCGTCATGGTTGGAGAAAGGAAAACGCCGCGTCCCAGCACAAGAACTTTATCCCATCTG
>JAQMYM010000004.1:15187227-15221743 GCA_030014255.1 Parauchenoglanis ngamensis | reverse complement strand
GCTGCGCGTGTTGTTTAAACGCCCCCTGAAGGCTGCGCGTGGTGTTAAAACTCCCCCGAAGGGTGCATGTGGTGTTTAAACTCCCCCTGAAGGCTGCGCGTGGTGTTTAAACTCCTCCTGAAGGCTGCGCGTGGTGTTTAAACTCCCCCTGAAGGCTGCATGTGGTGTTTAAACTCCCCCTGAATTCTGCCTGTTCAGTACTGATGAAGGCATAATAATTATAGACATGCTCTCAAGAAAAAGGAAGTTTTGGGTTCAACAGTGTTGAAATAAAGATGACTACAAATGAACATGTCAGTCGCACGTGTTCTGTACACACTGGGCTTAATGACGGCACACGCTGAAAGCAGCACCGTTACACTGATCCATTTACAGACAGGAAGTCCAATTAAATATCTGAATGAGCTGAACAACATCGCCTGCTGCTCTGCTTTAAAGGTCTAAGGTCACTTCGCCACATCATTACTGCCTCGTGACCCGTCAGGGAGATGTATAGAACCTAAATGGTGTTGAGGCTCCTGTAAACAGAACCGCGTGTGTGTGTCAGAGAGCATATTTTAATGAGTCCTGGTTTCAGACATCTTTTTATAACAACAGGAATTTTTTAATACAGATAAAGTTAATGATTTAGCAACAGCAGAGTGCGTTTAGTAATTATGTGAAAATTGTAACCGTATCAGCGGTGGTGAAAGACGAGTGGGACTCATTTCTCCGTGCAGCAGCAGCGAGACATTGTTCAGGCTCGTGTAAATCCAAACCGTTAATGCGTCAGACGCTGGGAGAACTCAAGAGCAACTAAAACAGATGCAAACAGCAGCAGTCGTGAAAACCAGAGGGTTTTACAAAGCAGACCCGATGAGCTGGAGGTGTTTTCACACTCAGACCCGGGACGTGGCACACGTTTGTTCTGGACTTGTCTCCGCCTCTGTCCTGTTATTGTTTGTTTTCCCACTCTTGCCTGTTCTCCACGTTACGATTCTCTCAGTTTGTTGGTGTGTCTGTGTCTCGACCACTGGATTACAATTATGATTGATGAACATCAACACTATGAAGGCAGAATGAACAGAAGAATATGAGAAACGGGAAGAAAATTCGAAAGAAAATGAATTCAAAATATTTTCTCAGTTATTTTTATAAATGAGTCTGAAGATCATCATCATTATGATTGTCAGCATTATGTTAAATTATAACTGATACAGGTGTTGAATGTTTAACGTCTGTTCGTACGAGACCAGAGATATCTGTGTGGGAGTTTCGCCAACATGGCCGCCGAGTGGACAGACCTTACTGCCGTTATTCACAACGTTCTCAGTTCCGTAATCTAATCGCGCGCTGCAGATGAGTCAGGAGCTGGAGCTGATCTCGCACTCATACTGCAGGAAAATCCTCTCAAACCTCCACAGTAATCCGCTTTACTCAGAGTTACTCGGTGTTGCAGAGTAGAACGTGTTCGCTTCCTTTATTAAAACTTTCATCATGTCCTGGTGTCGTGAGTCTCCGAGCCCGAGAGATTCGGCTGCTTGAAGTCCTGCTCTGTTCTTCATCATGAGGAAAGTAAAGAAGGCCGAGCGACGCAGGAGGAGCGACAGCGCCGTACTGTACATGTCTCTCAGTGCCACTAATTACAGCCCATAAAAGAGTTCTGCACCATTAATGCTGCTGGAATGAAAAGAGAAGCTTGTTGTGATGAAGCACGGCTTTAATCACGCTCAGGCTTTCTCTCCTTTTCTCTTCTCTCTGCTCACACTTTCTTTCCTCTTGGTTGAGCTTTTTCTGCTTTCTTGCTTTTTGTGCGCATGAACTTTCAGATTGCATCAGTAAATCCTTCTGGTCTCTCCACATCTCACATTTCATTTCTTTCTTTATTTCCCCCTTTAAAGGACAGATAAATATTTATGTAATGATTTACGGAGTAAACATAGCTGTATCTGTAGTATCATATTCAGAGTGTTTACTTGGGGAACGTTCCCGGCGTTCAGAGTCGGGTTCTGAGTTTTATAACAGTGCCCAGAGCACGGCCTCTACACACAAACACTCATTCAACATTTTACCCATAAAATCTTCAGGCAAGCAACATCTCTGATTCAGGCGCTTCTCGTCTTCTGTCCCCTTCTGATAATATAATTAATTAGTTGACAGCATGATGTTTATGTGTTTAATATTGCACTCCAATGACGTTCCACGGTGTGTGTGTGTGTGTGTGTGTTTCATTTCAGCATGACGTGTTGTTGTTCCATTAAACTGTCAGATGGTGGCGCTGGATTTAACGCTGAAACACCCCTGTGTTAGACAAACTCCGCCCCCTGTGCGCAACTCTCACGTAACTTCTGATCAGCGTTTAACACTGTAGTTATGTCTGAGTTCTGAGTACTAATGTGTGTGATGTCAGTGTTTAATCCTGACTGAGTGCTGAAGCGAGTACAGATGCTGTGTTTACACATCTGTTCTAATATCCAGGAGGTCATCAGTTCGAATCCCAGCACTGCCGCACTCTCGCTTGCTCTGCTTTATTCCTGAATAGTTTCTGCTGCAGTGTGTTAAAGATCATGTACTGAATATAAACCACATGTGTGTTTTATAGAGGAAATGTCAAGTGCTTTACAGAACCGGGTTCTCTGTGTGACTGAGAGACAGCCGAGTAAAAGCCCTGAGATCAGTTTCTTATTGATCCTCTTAGAGATTTCGCCTCTGTTTCTGCCCAGTCTGTACACACTCGCTGTCTGTACGCATGCGTGTGTGTGTGTGTGTGTGTGGTCTAATGCACTACACAAAATCATATAAAATATTTAGATCACAGTCTCATTTATTTATTATTCTTATATGATAAGGTCTTTTCCATTGCAGATAAATAGAGAGAGAGAATAATGAGGAAGAAATGAAGCCATGCACATGACAGATATAGAAACAAGGAGCCTGCTGTGTGTGTGTGTGTGTGTGTGTGTGTGTGTGTGTGTGTGTGTGTGTGTGTGTGATTGATTGGTGGGGAACAGAGGCCAGATGCAAACAGCAGGGTGAAGTGTGGATGCTGTCAGTGAGGGGATAAGTGGGCTTCAGGAAAGATTTTCTCACACACACACACACGCACACACACACACACACACACACACACACACACACACACACACACACACACACACACTCCGCCTCCTCCTGTGTCTGGATTAATATCTGAACATTTTTGATTATGAATGAAAAGCAGACTCGATGTGCACTGAGTGTAAACAAGAAAACTGAAAATAAAAATAAGCTGCATGTGTTAATATTAATATGCAGAAACATTCATCAGTCATTCTGCTCTTACGCAGCTTTTATATGAGCATGTGATTATGTGGTCATGTGATCCTCACTTCCTCCTTATCTCTGTCTCAGATGATGCACTTCACTCTGTGCTGATCTGAAATCCATTTTTCATTCACTTAATTCTGCTCCCGAGCAGCTGTGAGGCTCCTGAACGCGGCACACACTTCGATCTCATCACACACTCTCACCTCGGCGTGGGACAGTTAAAGACGTACTGAACTACATTAACGGCATTCATAATCTAAGTGTCTGCATGTATAATTCTGACCCTGTGTTAATTTCAGAAAACCCACAATAAATGAAACCGTGTGCACCAAATTCTTGTTTTTCATTACAGGCGTAATCCTTCTTCCGCAGGATCAGAACAGTTCAAAGAAATCATCGAAAGCCGAAACTGCTGGGACGTTCCTGCCCATGGTGAGTGTGTGTAGACTTCCAACTGAAAAAAAAACCCGATGAAAGTTGTTGATAAACCAGAGATAAATGAATGTTGTGGTGTTTAAACTCTCTCCACTTTATAATCTCTGTGTTTAAAGGCTTTGAGTTTGGAGAGTAAACGATGTTCCTGAATCCTGAATAAAATGTATGAATCCTACACGCTGGTTCTTATTTATACTCTGTGTCTTATTTCATTTCATTTATGTCATTTGGCAGACGCCCTTATCCAGAGCGACTTACGTACATCTTATTTTATACAAGTGAGCAGTGAAGGTTAAGGGCCTTGCTCAAGGGCCCAGCAGTGGTAGCTTGGCAGTGCTGGGATTTGAACTTACAACCTTCCGATCACTAGTCCAACGTCATAACCACTGAGCTACCACAGACCTTACGTTACAATTTACACACACACACCTTTAGGACTCCAGCTGCAGGAGCTTTAGTTCTGAGAGCACTTCTATTATATAAGGACTCTGTAAAGTACAGTGAGGAAGAGAGAAAGGGGTCTTTGAGGTTGCTAAAAAGCAATTACACACAGCCGTATATGTCGATATTAGGCTCAAATGAGAAAGAGTTCAAAGTGGGTTTAGTTCTCAGATTTTATTCACAGCAGTACAATCTTCATCTTAATTATTAGTAGACGATCAGAAGTATGTTCTAAACTGTACCTCATTGTCTCAGGGGTGGAACCCTGTACATCTTTACATCTTTTGTACCTTTAGTATGTATATATTACATGGTAATGTGAATGTAGGATTGGATCTTAAGGACCACTGTTATGCCTTTACTTAAAGTAATCTTTTAAAGGGACATTAGGTGCACCTTTCCAGTTGAAAGACACACAGTAAAGATACAAAAGATATACCCTTGAGGTTACTAAAGAACTGTACAGTTTAGCATCTTTTTCTAAGAATGTAGCATAAACAATATTTATGAATAGAGACACCTAGCCCATTTTTGTTTCACCCTTTTTCATATTTACAGGAATTAGTCATTTATAATATATATAGGCTATATATATAGGCTGGTGTTAGCCGTGAATAATTTTTACTGGAAAATCCTGCCGTAAATGCTGTCAAGTCAGGTTATGTTCGGTAGTAGGCTAGTGTTAACAGTGACTAACTTTCTTCACTGATGGATCGAGTCAAAAAATCCTGTCAGGTTAAGCCTTGTTAGCTAGTAGGCTAATTTTAGCAATGAGTATATTACACTGAAAAATCCTGTCAGAAATCCTCACAGGTTAACTCATGGTTGCTAGCAGGCTTATGTTAGCAGTTAATCATTTTCTTCACTGAAAGATCCAGTCAAAACTCCTGCCAGGTTAGGTCATTTTAGCTAGTAGGCCAATTTTTAGCAATGGGTAATTTTCACTGAAAAATCCTCTCAGAAATCCTCTCAGAAATTAAGTCATTTTAGCTAGCAGGCTAATGTTAGCAGTGAATAGTTTCTTCACTGAGAGATTCGGTCAAAAAATCCTGCCAGATTGGGTCATGTTAGCTAGTAGGCTAACATTAGCAGTGAAGATTTTATACCGAAAAATCGTGTGCGTCACGTCTGCATTGGGATTTGGCCACTTTTGATGGAGATATTTTTTGTGAAAAACCCAGGATTAAAAAGAAAGTAGACATAAATAAATAAATAAATAAATACATAAATAAACATAACTGGAGGTAATATATTGTTTCCTTACATGTTCAAAAACCTCGAAATCTATTCAGATTTGGTCATTTTTTTCAGTGGCTCATCCTGAATCAGACAGAATTGCAAGTCATCCTGAGCCCTTGGGCCAATACCAAAGTGATTTTTATAAATGAAACTCATCTCACAGTAGAACAGAGCATTCAGAGAATGTGTCATACATCAGGTTTTCTGACACCTCAAATAATTAAAACATTGCCTCATCCTATCTTCTTTCATCCAGAAAAGTTGATTTTTAAGGCATGTGTTTCGTCAGTGACAACATGAATGACTTTTGATTTGCAGTTTACTTCCTATGAGAAACTGGCTGCTGACATGTGGATTAAATTGAATTTGATTTGTCAATCTATTTAGTGTCAGGAACTGCTCATTTGCTTTGTGAATGAATAATTTATAGGCATGCCACACACACACACACCCTCACATATGCACACACACATTGCCCACACTACGACTGAGAATGACTCACGATGTTATGAGAGATGCATTGAACAATCTGTTTCTAAGACAAGAAGATGCATTAGCATAAGGCTTTTGAGAACTGAAGCTGTGCCAGCTTTGTTGTCCATCGAACAAGCTAGATTTCCGCTTGCCGTTAATGTGACCAGTGCTTGACCCGTACGAACTTAAAACAACAACGCTTTGAGTCGTTCTGTCATCAGAGTTATGGGTTATGTAACATAAATTATTCAGATATTGCGTGTCTATGTTTGCAGGAGATCCTGCCCTCATATGCAGAGGCAGAGATAAACCGATGAGGAGGCTGCAGCATCACAACAATAGCTGTCCACTCTGTGACTAATCTGTTGTGCTGAAGTATCTTCTGTTATCATGGCCAAGAGCCCAGACGTTAAGGTGGCTGTTTTTGGAAGAGCCGGAGTGGGGAAATCAGGTAAGAGTGAAATTGTATTTCTTGACCTTTAAAGGAGCTCAGTGAAAACTTTTTCATTTGGCTTTTTATTTGGTCCAATAAAATATACCAATAAAATAATAACTTTACATTAGAGAGAGCAATTGTCCCTAAAAAATTGAAATTTTTCGAAGAAGAGAGAAATCTTCTATTAGCCTTGAGATCTTGAGTTTTAATGAGCGGTTTCTACTCTTATTTTCACATGAAAATCACAAAGAGAAGTATCACATTTCTAATCATTTTTGTAAAATTTAATAAGAATACTGTCAGACTAACTCAATACTTAGCTACCAAGTTTGTCCTGTTTTGGTAACTGTTTTAAAAAGCCTATTATAGTGGTATATTTTCCTGCTTCACAGCATCCCTGTCAGCACCAATTCCACGTCCTGTGATTGGCTGGAATACGCCCCCTGTTTCTGATTGGCCAGAATAATGTTGTGTGGCTCGGTCTGAGACGCTTTCTTTGTTTCCCTGTTTACAGACGCAGGGCTGTGTACGAACACACAAAATTTTCAGCAAACAAACAGGATGGACAGACTGAGTGGAGATATTTGCTAAATTTGAGAAAAAGTGTATTGGATTAGAATCACTGAGTGCACCTTTAAATAAAGTCAGATATAAATAATTAAGCCTACGTTGCTTGAGGTTCCGACTGCTGTTGGTTGCCAGGGAAGCAGCCATTTCCGATGCCACGCCAAATTGCTTGTGCAATGTGGGTGTGGCTTATGAACTTGATTTGCATATGGTTTGAGGAACTTTAACATGGTTTAAATTTGAGTGTTATAGAGGGGTTGTTTCCAGTATTTCTTGTTTCTTGTTGGTTTCAAGGCCTAGCGCTATCGTGTTATGAATTTTCTTTCAAGTATTACCGTGAATTTTTAATTTGTTCACCATCTTTGTGTTTCTCAGTCATGTGTGTGATCTCTGTGTGTGCAGAACTTGGTTAAATAGTCATGCTGGATTCTGCCAGTTCAGTCTTTATGAAGACTGATGTCCTGTTTCTGGCCTGAGCAGCATTCAGGAGTTATTAATTAGCAGTAGTAATGCTAAATGATAAACTAAACAAATTTAAGATAACATATATGTTTTAATATTGTATAGATTTATACAATTTAAATAAATGCTCTTGCATGAAATAAATAAAATTGACGTAGAAGAAGAGAGCACCATTTGACTGACTTGTTTTATTTGTGCAATATTTAATCATTTAAATTAAGAAGCTTTTACTTAAAATGAAATGAGACAAAAAATTTTAAGTAAATATTTCCATTTATGCATCAGTGTAATGAATCTAGATTAACTTTACTAAAGACTGTTACATTTAATTCAAGCAGATGGGACATGATTAGATGTAGATGTAGGAATTACTCACTTGAAGAAAACTCTGCTTGATATAATTAAGTTAATATGACTACAAAACTATGAGTGAATGTTTTCCAACATTATAGATCTGCAATTAAATTTGTGCAAAGACATGACGTGAACAAATTAGTTCAACTCAAATAGCCATTTTTTTCAGTGCAGAGCTTCTGGCATTGGTCCATTTACTACAATAAATTGAAAGATGGTTAAAATGATTAATTATTTGTTTCTGTTTTGTGATACTATAAATAAATAGCTGAGACAGGTTACAGACGTATGTCAGGTCAGCAATTAATATCTGTCAGTTCAGATGCTGGGAAACCTAAAACCTCAGTGAGTGTGCAAGTACATGAAAACTCCTTTGTTTTTTATTAAAATGTATTTTCTATGCCTTTTACTTATTTAGATTTTCTTTTAGCTTTCTATTCATTACATGTCTATTTTTAAAGACACTGTTCTTCTTGCTCTTGGCTCGTTTCCTGTCAGCAGATCGAATGCGTAAGAATAGAATGAAAGCAATGTACAGAGAGAGACTGAGAGGGAGAGAGTGAGAGAGATCTGTCAGTGTGCGTTTTAATAGTGACACTGGAGCAAAAAGGGAGAGTTGCTCAATATTGGCATGAAACTTGCCAGCAATCAAAGTGCAAACCGCTCTGTGTGAAGTGGGAAGTTATTAGAATGCTAGCCTTGCCTACACTTTTAATGTGGATCATAATTTATGTCATTTACACCTTTATTTATAATTGCGGTTCCAGTTCCATCCCAAAGTTGTTCAGTGGGGTTGAGGTGCAGGACACTCCAGTTCCTCCTCTCCGACCTTGGTGAACCATGTCTTCATGGAGCTGGCTTTGTGCACAGGGGCATTGTCATGCTGGAACAGGTTTGGGCCTCTTAGTTAAAGTGAAGGGAAACCATAGTGTTACAGCTTACAAAGACATTCTAGAAAATTGTGTTCTCTGAACTTTGTGGCAACAATTTGGGGCAGAACCACATATGGCTGTGATGGTCGGGTGTCCACATACTTTTGGCTACATGTTGTATCTAGATGTTGGATGGAGCTGACGGTAACACAAGAGGCTCAGAAGTTTCAACCAAATGATCAGAAACAAAAGTAGGATGCCATAAATTGCAGGCCAGGTTTCTGATGTTTATAGTGAATATCATCATTCTAATACAAATCACTGTCAGAATATCCAGCTTCACTTTTCCTGCTGGGCATAAAAAATGAAATGTTCATTAGGAGTGATAAATTAAGATAAATAAATGTGCACACCAATACCTATGATAGATTTGGTCAGTAATTATTATTAATCCTAAATGAGGACCCAGAGCAGCCCGGTTTACATTAAAAAAAAACAGCATCCATCATTTCATTTAGCCAAGACAGGTTCATTTATACAAACAAAAATATTAGTGGGGCAAATAGGCATAAGATGAATAACATTGAGGCAAGTCTCAGCTTTGTTTAGAATGTCAAATATGGAGGAGAACGGAGGGGAATGGTTTCAGATGAGTTAAGCAATTACATTGAGTAATCATCAAATAAGCTTGATCTGTACAAGAATCAAATGTAGCTAGGGAAAAAGAAGATATTATAAGAACCTGTAAGAATATTCGTGCAGGCATTTCCAGTTCTATAGCTGCTCAGTGATCAGAGTTTGGTAGACGCCTTATTTAAGGGTTCATAATAAGCTGGTACGCTTATGGCGAGCTTTTTAGAGTAATTCTGAGTTAAAACTGACTTGTTTCCAATGAAGCAATTGAAGGATTAAAGGAAAACAGCTCAGTTTCTGGTCTGTATCTAGCTGGCAGCATTTTTGATCCATTCCTATCTGTATAGTGCTGTTTGATTACTAGACAATCTTGCCTAGATGTTAGTCCAGCCTTTAGGAGGGTATGGGTCAGCTCTATTCAGATGTCAAATGTTGACGTGAAGAAACTAACTCTACTTAAACTCTGCGTCATGTGTCACACAATGATAATTTATAATATTTGCATCAAGGTCTATGTTTCTTAGTGCACTTATTCAGCATGGAGTTCCCCCACTGTGTATCTGATCAGCCTTCATACACATTAGATTAGTCACTGCGCTGAAGGCTTTCATTTAACTTCTTGCAGAGATCTTATCACTCCTACCAGCCCAAAGAGAAAAAATAATCAGTCGCCGAGAATTCACATGGCTCAGTCAATCCCCGCTGTCATTGATTGACATGACGAATCTGAAAGTAGTCTGTTTGTAAATAAATAGTGATTGGGAAAAACTCCATTAGGAAATTCATCTCAGTTCAAGTTAGTTCTATTTGTGTAGCGCTTTTAGCTTTTATTGTCACATAGCAACTTTACAGAAATATACAAATTCTGGATAAACCTATGAATTTATGAATGTATCCCTGAAACATGCCAATCAACAAATAAGTAAATTTTAAAATGAAAAAAAAAAAAAAACATTATTTCAGAAAAGAATGATAAAATATCATTAAAAAAATTATTTATCTCATTACTATGAAATATACTGGTATTTTTAACTAACTATTTATTGATTGATATAATGATTGATTGATTGATTACATTTGAAATTACATAGAAGACAAATTGCTATTTTACATTATATTTTCCCTTACCTTCTTCCGATGGGATAGAGCAGCTTATTAATCCTTTTTGACTATTAAAATTCAGGAAAAGCAAATATTTGCCTAATTCTAAACATGCCCGGATCCATAATAAATCACCACAGTAAAATTCTAATCCAAATGAAACCTTAAGCGGATTATAAGAGACACGTATTTTGTGATCTTATCCTACTGTACGTTTAAATGCAGATCTCTTGCATATCCTCAAGCTTATTATTGTAACGTAGCTGGAGTGGGTCAGCGTGCAGATGGAGGGGATAAAGGGCTCTGTGTGTATGTCAAGGTGAGAGATATACAGTACGACATCTGTGTTGGCGTAGCGTATGAACGCTATCTGTGCTGCACAGTCAGGCTCTGTAAGCAATCTGTAAGCAGTTCAAGAGCATGAAATCTCAGCGTTTTTTTCATCAGGAAATTGCTCTCAGAGAGAGTTACAGGAGCAAGATTTCTTCAAAGCAACCAGCCTCCAGTCCCGATATCATCCCATAGCTACAAAGATGAAGAAAGGAAAGTCTTTCTCATTATCATGTTATCAAGCGGGTAAAGTTGGCTAGAAAACCTGAACTTTCCTTTAAATCCTGGAATTCACTCGTAACACAAACAGGCATAACACGTCTCCCAACAAGCCTGTTTTTTTCCCTCTGAACCCAATAAAAGCGTCTTTCTGCTTCAGACATATAGCACTTATCCTACCTTTCTCTCCCCTCTCACCTCCAAGCCAGGTAATAAAGATAATAAGGGTTTATGCCTACTTGGAGGTGTAATTGCTGCTGGTAATGGGTCCATCGGCTACTTACAAATGCATGCGTCTGTCTTTGCGGATACAAACGGACAGCAAATTAAAGGATAAACCCAACATAAAGTGTCTTAGTAAGGTGTCGGGCCAACACAACAGCGGTAATGCACCTTGGCACTGCTTCTGTAACATTACTGGAAAGATGAACGTCACACTGGAAGAAAGGTTCATTGAGTTGACTTACTTCAAAAAACATACATCAGTTCCATGTGACTGAATAGTGTTACATTAACGCAGTTTGTTTTTGTACATCCAACGTGATTTGTTCATGCATATTCAAAGTCCTGATGCTTTAACTAGGTTCATTTAATTCTATAGTTACTGTGTCAACGTCCCTGTGAGATTTTATAATGTAATTTTTTTTACGTTAATGCCACGAAATACCATGTAAATTGATCATGCTCACGCTACATAATTTCATCTAGTAATTATACACTTGTTTAAATTAAGTTTTGGTATATGCAATGAAATCACATTTTGATAAGAGATTTTTATGTAATCTGACCACATATTCTACATTCTCAGTGCATTTGTCCAAAAGATATTGCCTCAGTCAGTGTTTTGGTGATGTAAGAGAGTATTGTCTAACACGTCGCTCCAAAATCATATATTTCTTCAGTTGATTCGAGATCTCGTGAAGGCCATAGCAGATGAATTGCATCATTCTGACACGCATCAAACCATGCAGTGAGCCCTTGTGCCATCTGAAAGGGTAAAATTTCATCCTAGAACAGACCACTCCCATGAGGATAGTAATGTTCCTTAAAGGATGAAGGTGAGAATAACTTTGTATTGATTTGCACTTCCTCTTCCCACTAAGTGAACAAAAATCATGTATCCAAATGTCATTCACAGCACAACAGAGATCCAGGAACAGACTGCCGGTAAACCTCTAAAGGACTGACACACGTCACACACACATCACGCAGAGCTTAGAGGTGCTGCAGTGTGTGACCTTACCAAGCCTGTTATTTCATTGGCGAGGTTTAAGCGCCCTTTTGTATGAGTACTGGAAAAAGAAAGCAAAAGGAAAAGAGAGAGAATTGGTTAGAAAGCTCACCAGTCAGCTTTTTATATTCCTTCTTTCCTCCAAAATCCTCTAGGGTTTTATTATTAAAGCTTAATAATAGGTTTCCATTATAGCCCATGGTCAAGAGATTAGAAGAAGGATATCTTTTCGTTTAGGGTTAGCAGAAAAACATATTTCAGTTGGTTAATTAGTTAGTTCAGATTGTTTCCGGAAGGTGGTATGAATGAAGGTGTTTTGTAAGGAATTTACTAAAATGTGATGCATGGCTCAATTTTTCTAATAAACAGAAATTTCAAAACATTATATTGATATCCCAGCGATGTCACATGGTCATATAAAAGTGTTAAACCAAAAAAAAAAGGTCTTACTTCCTCTCACATATTCATATTTACATTCAAACCTGTGTGCTCCTTTCAATAAATATTTCATATTCATATTTATGATCATTAAAACAAAGAAGTATTAATTGGTATAATTTGAGCATTGTATTACTACAGCACTTAAACACTTTTGGCCACTTTTGCCACGTAGTGCACGTCACCCGAGCGTTAATGAGGCTACATGCGGACTCGGATCTTCCCCAAAAGGTTCAAAGCAAACTAAACTTCATTGTTGCTTCATGTTGGAGAGCCATACGCAGACTACAAGCTCGTTTAAAGTATTGCAAACACTTTAAAAACATTAAAAACTTCAACGCCACATGACTAATGGCGCCCTGGGGCATTTATTGATTGTGGTTGGACGCCAGTATGCCTTACAGTCAAAACACAGTGCTCTGAGCCCTCGTTACTGGCCATGTGACAACCCGAGAAAGCGAGCTGCAGTAATGAATGCATGCAACAAGGCTCTTTGCAAGGCAGAAACATTCAAACCACTCGTAAATTAATCCTTTATGTCTTCTACACAATGTACCTGGGTAATATCTTTCAGAGGAAATTGAACATCTCAAAGTAATGACATTGGTGATTAGATTGGACAATTTGCTGCAGTGTTTTCTGACACCAGGACACTGCTGTGCGGCAGACGGAGAGGAAAGAGAAGCAGAACAGAGAAAGGGGGGTAATTAATATGATTTCTGGGGAGCTCCATTCTGCTAGTTCCTTACACTGCATTATAAAGCATTGTAGTATATTTCAGTAGTAAGTTTAACAATGGATGATTTTGAGTTCGTGAGACAGCATCTGAGAGCAAAGTAAACAGAGACATTTTGCTATATGCACCAATCTCAATATAAGTCCATTCATTAGTTTTAAACATCCTGCTGGAATTTTTTAGATTTAGCCAACTTTATTCAAAGAGAATTCTTCTGATTATTCGAAAGGCCCCAGTTTTTGTTTTGCCGCATGTGGTATTAATAATAGAGAAAGAGTTCTGTTATCGGTATTCCGAACATGGACTCTGTGGCATGGCAAATGTGTGATTTATTTATTAATGCATAAGAGACAAAAAGGTATCACGGTGTTGATTAATAATAAATATAGATAATACAGTTATACAGTTAGCCAATTATGCATCAGCAGAGAGCTTCAGTTTTTGCTAACGTCATACATCAAAATGACGGAAAAATGAAATGTGGTCCCACTGACTGTAAATATGGCGTTGGTTGGTTGCCAGATGGTCAGTTTCAGACTGCTGATCTCCTGGAATTTTCCCACACACGAAAAACAGAAACCTTCTGTCCAGTTTCAGTGATCCTGTGCCTGCTGTGGCCTCAGATTCCTGTTTTTGACTGACAGGACTGAACCCTGATGTAGTCTTCTGCTTTGCAATCCCATCTGCCTCCTTTGCGATGCTTTTCTGCTCACCACAGTTCTAAAGAGTGGTTATTTGAGTTTCTGTATCCTTCCTGCCAGCTCAAATGAGGTCTGACCATTCCCCTCATCAGCAAGGCACTTCCAGGTATACAGGTGTTCCTATTAATCTGGTCAGCGAGTGTCTATTACTTTATTGTTTAAAAAGTATCAGAAATTCTGTACTTCCCAATGTTCTCTTGTATGTCAGGTAGTAACCGCACATTTATGAGCCATGCATGTAGTTTTTAGTTTCGTTGAAAAATTGGTGTTACAAGCATGATATTTATTGAAGCTTTATATGAAGATTTATTGAATATTATTTCACTCCATTCAATGCTTAAGTTCCATTTAATGAGAAGAAAAAAAATAAGGTTAGCGTGGCAGAAAAAACAAAGTCATTTTAAGGTGTCTAGAAGAGAATAATGCTCCATGTCAAATGGAGTACATCAAAAAACTTTGATGTAAAAACTCATTTAATGAAATTGTTGAATGACTTGGTTACTGACGGTTAACAGCTCAGCAGGTGATCATAGGGAGTGCTGGTTCTTCTGTCTAAGACTTAATAAACTTACCAAAGAATAGCTTTAATTCTCTTCATCATCATTTGCTTGAGATGGTCAAACTTGATGTATCAGAGAACTGTAGTTACAGAAACAGGAACCTGTCTGCTCAAGTTGTGGAGTTCCGTTTGCATTGCTTTTAATATCCATTTATTAATAAATCATTCTGGGCATCTGCTAGAGGGCTGTCTTGTATAAGTGCGTGCCCAAATAACTTAAAAAAACCTCCAAAAACAATGAGATGTTGATAACAACTTTGTTTCCTTAGCTTTCTGGGAATTACTACAACAGATAATAAAATTGTTATAATATAATAGAATTCCTTGGAGTCAACTAGCAACTGAATGTTCTAACGACATCATCAAACCACAATCTTACAAAAAAACAAAACAAATCAAAAAACAGTAGGCCTAACATCTAATTTACCTGCGTTATTCTTTTCCAACCTAATTTTACATATTAGATCCAAAATCCATAATCAGTTTCAGAATTTGTCTTTTCAGCACAGCTATCACTTCGATTAGTGATGTTCAAAGTGTGGATAAAAACAATTGTAGCTTGTTGTGGGAATGCAAATCTATTTTCATTATTTTCATTCTAACTTCATTGGAAAAGAAAATGGTTTCTTGCTTTCTCCATAGCATTTATGAGTAACATTGTTAAATGAAACTGGAGTTTCCCGATGCTAACCTTCTGAAGGTTCTGGTCATTTTCAACACTTGGTGAAAACTGAGAAACTGAAAAAAAAGAATGGCATAATTTAATCAGACCCTGACCACGTAAAGTGGCTAATGAAGACGAATCATTGAATTAATGAGTCTTAATACATGTCTTGAAATATATAATGAAGTAAAAAATATCCCTGGGTTGTTAAATTCAGTGTACTGCATGTCCACTCTTTGAAGTCGTTCGCAATTGGCCAGTTATTTTAAAGTCATGGACTTGACTTTATTTTGCTGCTTCAAAAGGTATGGCTTGGCAGAAATGGGTTTCTGTAGTGAATCACAACATTTTTAAAAAGCCAGACAGAGTAATTGTAGACAGACAGAGAATAATCTGTTTTCATGTCGGTTCCACGGTCTTGCTTTATTCTTCAATATGTTCTATTTGCTGGAGCTTTTAATATTTATATGGGTGTTCTCACAGATCATATGCCTATTCAACTTCTTTGACCAAATGCTCTTTCTTCTGCTTCTCATACCTTCTTCTTACCATAATTCCGCTGAGTCCTGAATGTATAATAATGTAATAATATAGTACTGATTTTTAAGACTGGTTCAAGCAAAAACAAAGATACACAGCGAAGACATAATGAAGATCACAATTCATGTAATCTACATTATTCGTAGAGTTTTGTGAGTTTGCATGAGTTTCCTCTGGGTACTCTGGTTTTCATCCTCCTGTGCTGGTCTCCTTGATGAAAGCTCTCGATGTGTTGCTTACTTCTTAACCGGTAACCTTTAATATGCAACACATAATTGCTTTTTCCACTATAGATACACAACATGTAGAGATTAATCCGAGTATATGAAACGGAAAGAGCTGTATTAGGACTGATTTAAAGAAGGAATAGTAGTGTATGCTGTGAACCTGTGCCATGCTGACTGGCACAACACAGACATTGCATTGAACACAGGAAATATTTGGTCTTAAATCTTGCTGCCATCAAGTCTCTGATGTTTTGCATAAATTGACCATAGAAGCTTGCAGCACACCGGCTCTGTTCGTAAGAGGGTTTCAGTGTTAAATGAGTACTGTGTAGTGACTAATTCTCAAAGATTTGATATTTGTCTCAAAAATGTAACTAGAAAGGCACTTTGAGAGTGCAGACCTCCACCAAGGACAATAGTTGACTCTTTGAGATGCAAATCTGCAGCCGCAACCACTTTATATGTCTGGCTATATTTGCAATGGAGTCATCGTATTTCTACATTGGATATGTTTTGTCACTGTTGAACTTTACTGCCTTCTACTGAATTTTAAGTCGTATAGCACCATTGAGTGCAGACTTCCACCAAGGACAAATGCCATATCTCACAACATTAGCAAAAGCCAAACTTAATTCATGAATCCGCCCCGTGCCTCTGATCCACTTCAAAATTTAGCAGGTTCTTCCTTGGCCCATGCTGCATCCTGCCACCAAGTTTCATAGAAATTGGTTCAGTTGACACTCAGACAAACAAACAGCAAGACAAACAAACCTAACTGAAAACATAACCTGTAGGGTGGAGGTAAAAAGTGGAATTTGTACAAACAGACAAAGAGACAGGTAGACAGACAGATAGAACACAAGTGTATGATCAATCCCGATCTAAGTTTGCAAGGGTTGCTTTTGAATTTTATCACTTGGGTGGTATACATCAGGCTCAATCTTAAGAATAGCGACATTAAGCTCAAATTACACCTCAAAAACCAATTACCTTTCTTGGAGCCTTCATTTGTACGTGTGCACTGTATACTTTTACACAGGCCTTTAGACCTTATATACAGAAGAGGGAGTGGATTAAAATCTAGAAAAGTTGCTTGAGGCCCAATCTGGCTGATAGGACCACTCATCAGGAGTTACCATAAGCCTGGAACCCTTTCTGAGGGTTCTTACTGGCAACAAATTATATGACCACAAGAACTCCCAACTGAGGCAATTTTCTTGAATGTTTTCCTTAACCAAGTGCCTCAAATCCAGGGCAATAAATGTCCAGTCAATCATCCTTCTAGCGGATTCTAAACAATGAGACTTATCGAAGGCCTAAAGATCTTTGCAGACAACACACAACTCATAAGAAGTTCAAGCAAAGAGGAAATACTTAAAAACAACAACAAAAAAACCCCCCAAAAAAACAAGTCCAAACAAAGGGGGAAAAACTCTAGGTACAGTTGGCTCAATACCTATAGATAATCCCCCATCCCTAGATAGTGTCTAAATGGGGAAAGTGAGAAGAGAAACAGAGTTGTAATGATGTTCATGAAGCTGGCATGGAACAAGAGCACAAACACATCTGCAATACACTCTAGACAGTGTGTTACCTAAAACAGGACCTGGACTTTGTAAAAGAACTTGGATGGCATTAAACCAAAATGAGCACTAATCTTATACACAAAATCTCAAAATCCTTAAAATGGTCTACTTATACTCTTGTTAACTGTGGCATGCCGACTGAGGGTGAGATTGTTACAGAACATTAACCAAACCACAGTTCATTGAATTTCAATTAACTTAATGCATTGTGCTTACGTGAATGTGACACAACCAAAGAAGGGTGTGACATTCAAAATCCACCAACCAATTTTGTCCCAAAAATGCTTCAACATTAGTGCCACTAGCGCAGATGGAAGAATGTTGTCCTGACCCCAAACACAGCCTTGTATGCCCTCTTTCATTTCTCATAACCTGGTCTTATGGATGATCAACTATTTATATTATCACACTTCAACATATATAGGCTGCTTCACCCAAATACTAATAAAATATAACAGACTTTATTATTTTATCTGTAATAAATAAGAACAAATAACCCAGTTGTTTCTACTAAAGGCTGGTTCACAATGAAAGATTTTAGGATGTGAAGGTTCTGTTTTAAGGTTTAAATCTATACTTGAGGCCAAAACTTTACATCTATCTAGGCTAAAGATATAGATAAGACATTCAATCTCAGTTTTTACAGTTCCAAAGTATAATTTTTATTGGCAAGTCAATTAGGGTGTCTTTGTCCACAACACAGATAATTCTAGATTTATTTGTTTTACTTCACAACATCTGTATTCCAACGTATCAAAGATTTACATATACCAAGTTGACCATCCCTTTAAACAGTCTAGAAGAACTTAATGTAATGAGATTTAGAAGCTTCTGATTGGCAATGTGTCATAATTAGTTAATTGGTACTGCACCTATGGTTGTATTTAAGAGCCAATGTCAGTGCCTTTTAAAAGCTTTAGAGACAGTGCCTTTTTGCCCTTGATGCCATGGGAAAATCCAAGCATCTCAGGCAAGTATATGCAAATATTACATTTTTGCCACCACACAAACACTGCATTATTCAGGAAAGAGGCAAACATTCACTTCTGGGGATGAAAACTTTGGTGTAAATAAACCTCAAGACAACAACAAAGGAACTGCTGAAGAAGTTGGGGGCATCAGGTACCAAAGTACTATGTACATCCACCATTAAAAGAATCCTACATGACAATGGCCTGAAAAGCTGTTGTGCAGGAGCAAAGCCCCTACTCCACGACCAACATGAAAAAAAAAACAGACTGAAGTTTGCAGGTGATCAACAGGAGGAAGGCCTAGCTTTATGAAGGAGTCTTCCCTCGCATTGGCCATAATAATCAGTGCAATGCATGGAGGAAAACGGGTGAGACTTTTAATCCAAAGAACACCATCCCAACTGTGAAGCATGGAGGTGGCAGCATGACATCATGACATCATGAGGAAGGAGGATTATTACTTTGGAAAAACCAAAGTAATACCTAACGACATCAACCAGAAATTTAAAACTTGGTCACAACTGGGTCTTCCAGCAGGACAATGATCCTAAACACACCCCAAAGGTTGTAACAAATACAACAAAGTGAAAGTACTGGAGATGGGCTTAGCCATGATAAAGCCCTGACCTGAATCCTATAGGAAATTTGTGGACAGAACTGAAAAAGCATGCTTGAGCAAGGAGGCCCACAAACCTGACTGAGTGACACCAGTTATATCAGGAGAAATGAGCAAAACTTCCAGAAAAGTATTGTATGAAGCTTATAGAAAGCTGCAACAACAGTTTGATTTAAGTTTAAGCAATTACAAGGCAATGCAGCCAAATAATTACAAAGTGTATGTAAACTTCTGACTCTTGAAATAAATCTGTCTCTTTGCTATTATTTGGACCTCTTATGGTAATAAAGGAGATGTGCTGATTGACTCAACACAGGAAATGTATGATAGCATGAAATGTGTGGAATTGAGTTTATGATATGAGTTTATGAGTTTAAATCTCTTTAGCCTACTTGTATGTAAACCTTTGGCTTAAACTGTACACCAGCTGTGAGACTCACTGTAAAAACACACAAATTTGTTATACATCTACCTAAACTCTACATAAATCCATTATAAGTCCAGTACAGTATTACTCTGTTAAAATAACAGATTCATTCAATTTAGAATCTCAATAACATTATAAAATTTGCACTTCTCTTTCTGTGTGCCTGGTTATGTGTTTAAGCTTTTGTAAGGTTTTTCACGCTGAATGCGCTAACTAGGTCTAAAAACATTCACAAACAGCTTAGTACAACTGTCATTCCGTCTGTATCCCTCAATGACCCTTAGCATGTTTTCTCTTTAATGCCCGCTACCTGGACATAGCTCATAGTCTAGCGTACATATCACAAGGAAATGTAATGACATCCACATGCAGAATATTACCACTCACCTCTCATATACACATGCAGATACACACATGACTCATTAGGATCATTATGGTAAGGCACAAGTGGTGTAATTAACATCTCAATAACTCTTTTGAAATGGAGATAAGATTCAAGAACAGCTGGCGCTCAGGCAGGTTCTCGGGTTCTCCAATCCAAAACCAGTCAGAGATGGTTTTATTAATATGAAGCTGCAGAAAGTAGCTTAACCTGTACATGATGAAACAAGTAGAAGATATGACTGCTTAATATTGAGCGGAAGAATCAAATATCATGTTATATTAAAGGTCATGAGTTACCTTCACATTTAAATTGATTTTGCAGATCATTCTCTGAACTGCTCGGGGCAATCAGTGGCCTTTATGAAGTCTCCATTGCCAGTGAGTGTATGCGTACGCGTTCCCGCTCTCTTCCTTAAGGCTGCTACAAATGAAAACCACTGAAACAGGATATCAGAGGATCTGTAGATATACTGATGTACCAAAGCCTTCTCAGCCCTTTTCAGCATATTCCAGCTGTTTTCCAGTCATGTCCGGTCGGTATAAAGTCTCTCTGTGGGCAAGTAACCTCACTGAAATCAATACTGTGTTGTATTATGAAAAACTTTTCGTTTGGAGAACTGGTTTGCTGTTGAAAAAGTAAGGAAAAAGGCCAGAAGTGATAAAAATCATATCCAGCCTATTTGGAAGAGGTGGTGTAGGAGTGCTTTGGGGACTGACGCATATAAGACAGGCTTCTGCTTGCTTGCCACTGATAGCAATCTGTGTGTATTTGCTAGCAAAACAAGATGGTTAGAAGGGCTGATCTCTTGCTCCTGTCCATGACTACATTTTCTTTATACCTGAAATACAGCACATTGGTAAAGAAATGAAGACAAACATCTGTTTTAAGATCTCATCAGTTACTGGTAATTTTTTCAGATCTCTACTGATATAGACCAAGATCTGTTCTGGTTGAGCAGGACTTGAACCAAAATAAGGTCGTCTCATCACTTTATGCACAACCCAGCGTATAGACAGTGTCTGTGAATGGAAATACCCACATCCTTGCACTGAGTCACACTGGAAACATATAAACCAAAACCTAGAGTCAGATTTCTCAAACTTTTTACTAAACCCCTCCCTTAAACAGTGATTGATGAATTATATCTTATCTATGCACAGGCACTTCTGAAAGGCTTTCATATGTTCTATATGTGGGGAAGGCTACTTTCAAATTGGATAGCCAATGTCCCTAAAATTTAGAAGCTGTTGTGAAATTTTACCCATTTCCTAATCATAGGACACAGAAGACTAAGATTAAATGAAAAATGAAAAAGCTGTTTGCTTGATGGTGACTATCTAGCAAGGTTGCCTTTCTTTGTTTTTGGACTAACTGAACAAATGTAAAACAAATAGTGAATTGAAATGACTGTGGTGGTAGAAACCAGGGAAATGGTGAGGAGTGACAGTCTAATCACAGTTTGCTGGAAGGGTTAAGGCATACACACAAAAGCCCCGATTTACTAAGATACAAAATAAGGCGTGCTAATTAGCATGTGGAATTAGAAGAATTGCTCAGACAGTTAGTGCGCATGTTGCTGGTGATTTGCAAAGGAGAAGTGTGACAATGGCATTATATGAAAATTTGGGGTGAGAAATGATATTAATGCTAACTTAAAATGAAATGGAAAAAAACTGCTCGAAGAGACTAGACAAGAGTGTGCATTGTGTTAATAACCTTTTCTCAGGCTCTTCAGTCTGATTAGTTGGAGATACTAAGACAGATGCTTGAAAAACATTCTCATTATAAAGACTTGGTAAAGTGTATAATCTTCCTGGGAACAGGCTGCTGCAAATTTAATACTTGCCGTTGATCCCAATTTGGTCATCTCCCAATTCCGCGCCAGTTCTCTCCATTATATCACACATACTAACCATGAAGGGTGAAGGCAAATACATGCTTTCTCCATGAAGCCAGCCAACCACTTCTTTTTAAACTGCTGCAGTGTAACATGCTTTGGCGAAAGCACCGTCTCCCCTCTTCTGAATCATAGATGTCTACGAATGACAGAAAAGTGCTCACCTTATCTCCAATCCCAATGATGCCACGTTGGAGGCTGGGAGTCCAAGTCAACAAAAATGCTGATATTGTCTGGGTAGGAAGGGTGGCATCCTCTCTCTCCCCTGTCAATCAGAGCAACATTACGCAATAATTGGCATCTGTGATCTCATGTATGTGGAAGATGGCGCTTTCCGAGAGTGCTACACTGCCCAGTGATGCAGCATGATCAGCTGGCTTCACGTGTCTTGGAGGAAGCATGTGTTAGTCTTTACTCTTTCCTGGTTGGTGCTTGTCATATGATGGTGGGTGGGAACGGGACCAAATTAGGGAGAAAATGGGAAAAAGGTATATGTTGCACCTTCAGAAGGAAGGAAGTATGGTGACACAGATGGTATCTCCCAGCTCCAGGGTACTGTGATCTTTCTTCAGGTTCGTGTTCATGTCTGTGCGGAGTTTCTGTGCATGTTTACCCAATGATTGTGTGGGTTTCCGCTGGGTTCACAGTCCCAAACCATGCAGGGGGGCAGACTGGCTACACTTAATTGCCCCTATTTCTATAGACACTTATTATGTTTCTGGGCTGGAATTAATTAGTTAATTAGTAATGTCTGTAGCTTTATAGTAATGTTGTTATGATATATATTGATGTATGCTAACTGAGATCATACATTAAAGTTTAATAAATACTATTTATAAGGGTTATTTGGCTTCCTAGAAGATGTTGAGTCCCTCTGTTGTTGAGTTATACATAGAATGTTTAAGGGTCTCCCCCAAGGGACAAAGTGAACAACAACATTGTGTACTACAGAAAAGATGTAATGCCATTTTGCCATATTCTGTCGAACTACCACCACCACACCTTCATCCTGTTGTATTTTAACAGAACTGAATGGCCTCTGAGCTCCTTTTGTGTATGTGTTTGTGCGTGTGTATGTGAATTTCTAAATGGATTGCTCTACAACAAAGCGCTCCACACACTTCCTGCCCACCTGGACCTTCCATTTGTTCCTACATGCATTCCCAAGTACTTCAGGTTAGACGCAAACATTCCTCAGTCGCTTCCTGTTTTTAAACATTTCTTTAGTTGTGTATTTATAGGCTCATCACCTTTTCCTAGCTGAACTCTGAGCTTTCTATGATGCCTGCCCTTCTAGGGGAATGATTCACCACCGTTCTTTAAATACCCTCGAAAAAGCTCACTTTTAATTGTGCCTCTCGTTTATATTCAGCAGATTATATAAAACTCTCAGAGTTGAAGATGTTTTTATCTCTGGAAGCTCTCAGGTTCGCTACAGTAAATGGATTTTTAGCTGATAGACATCAGATGGAGCTTTTCATACGAATCCCACGCAGTGGCCGGTTCGCAGTGCAATTCATAAAACGCCAACATCTGTTGAATGAGGCGCTCTAGTGAATGGAGCGTCTAATGACAGTGCTGGATGGTGTCCAAAAATTAATAATGAATAAAAATTATGTCTTTTTTTTTGGTTGGTTTTAATACCAATTTCTGATGTGTAGGATGTATTTATAAAAAAACACACTACTAGACATCAGCCATCTAGTTCAAGCATATAAAGCCTGTGGGCTTAAACTTATACCATATTAATGCAACTTAGTATTATTACTTTAGCTGCTAAACTAATAGATCTGCACATATACACTCACTGGCCACTTTTTTAGTCACCTGATCTTTTTACGATCTTCAGCTGTGCAGATTCTGGAGATGCTTTTCTGCTCACCACGGTTGTAAAGAGTGATTATTTGAATCACTGTAGGCTTCCTATTAGCTCAAACCAGTCTGCCATTCTCCTCTGACCTCTCTCATGAACAATCTATAATATTTTTCATCGGCACCATTCTATGCAAACTCTAGAGACTCCTCTGTGCAAGAAGTGTGACTCAAACCAGTCCATCTGCCACCAACACCTTTTTTTTTTACATTATGTTATTTGAAGTGAACATTTAACTGAGACTCTTGACCTGTATCTGCATGATTTTATGCATAGAACTCCTACAGTATTGGCATAAGTGTATGGAATAAGAGTGCAGCTGACAAATATTTGGTTACCAAACATAAGTAGTGATTATTGTGCAACAAACAGTAGCTATGCTAAAAGAATACAGTGTGAAGAGGCACGACAAGCCACATGATGGTTCGTTTTCTGCCACGTTATTGTAAATAAACTGTCCTGCTTATCTGTATTTGACTTCTATATTGGCCACAGTGAGGACTTGTTTTTCCATGGCTGATATGTTCGGTTTGTTTAGATAGGAACTATAGAGCTACTTTTATGTTAAGCTGGTTTAGATAGCGGAAATCTACTGTATAGCTATATATATAATTGATCTAACATAATCTACCGCAACAAAAATGACACATTAGCTGCTACAATAGACTAGTCCTAATCAGCAGGTGGTGGACATTATATGGAGCATATTATAGTCAATATGGTTAAAACACATCATATGTGTCAAATTCAACAACCCAAAAAAATGACTGCTTAGCCAGTGCTAATACCTTTGACATATTTATATCTACATAATACTTACTTTTATAATACTATTAATAATTTGTATAATTGATATACGTTTTTTCAAACTTGAAATATTCTTTTTCTATTGGCAGATCATTGTACTCGTTAACCCAGTTTTAAGCGTTTATTTCTATAAAGATGCAAAATTATCTACAAATAGAAGTTGAACAAATTTAAAGTTGAAGGTCGTAAAATTGACTAGGAATAGAATATTTGGTTTATTGTCCTCTTTTATGAAATTCCAGGTTCCTTTTTCTATATTCACGTATTTTAACTTTCTAAGATGTTTCTAGCAGTGAACAAACAACTGCGTTGAACTCCGTAACTGTATATTTGTGCATATGATGATGTCTCTGAGAGTAATTGGTTCAATTAGGAGGCAACATACAGCCATTGATGCCTTTCTGGAGGAATATTCTAGATTCAGTAAACAAATAGAATTTTGTTTGTTGTGATCGTATTAAAAAACATTTGAATTTTTAATATATATTGACTAGCTGCTGAAATGACTGACAACACTCTTTTTAATTTCATTGTCCACAAATCAAATCAAATGTTGTTTGTAATTAATACTTAATATTGCGTACACTGTATAAAAAAGCTCTGTTTATCATTGTTCAGAGAAGGAACACGATAAAACATGGCTTAAAAACCCGCACTGGAGAAATTGCAATTGAGTAATTATGTTTGGCATTTCTGGCATTATTAGAGCAATTTATTTTTCTTATTATAAAACAAAATGGTTTGCGCACTCATGGTTGCTGAAAAACGCCCATTTATCGCCTCCATGACATTTCTGAGCTGTGTCCTTTACACCTTTAGAAAAGTCTGAAACTATACCCAGTAAGCAGCCTACTTAAGGTGCCAAGTGGGACCTCGTCTGAATGGACCTTATTCTTTCCCTCATTGTTCCTCTGTTTGTAAAGATCTGGGCCATAAACAGGATAGAGGATCAGTAGAAGGCACATCATTACAAGGATTTTCACCAATGAACTAAAACACACAAAACTACATCTGCACAAACTATTGGTGAGAACCTATGATATTCTCAAAGCAATAAACACTCTTGCACAGGATTAACACTAAACTCTGTCAACAGGAAGTGTGATTAACACTAGAGCTCTGACTGAAGGTTTGCATGTACAGTATAAAACCACGTGCGAACTTGGTAACATCCACAAAAAACACTTTTTACTAACAGCATCTCCAAAATGGTCAATAAAAATAGGATGTCCATTTTGCCTGATAAAGAATATGCAGTTTGGGACATTTCTTAATGATGTTACTTAATGTCTTAAAATAGCTTTATTAAGGATAAAGTTTACTAAAAGTATTCCTTATTAACATAATCCGAAAGTTTCTTGAAATTATGTTTAGCAATTTCTCATAGATGTGAACTTGCCGCAACAATCAATAACATTCAACAAAGTCTCATGTACATATTGCCCCCTCTCATTACTCTGCACATGACATCATTCACACAATTGTTTTTTAAATAAATCACCCACAGCACAGCAACTAAATGCATGCTTTTAACCAGAAATTTACATTTACATTACATTTACATTTACGTCATTCAGCAGACGCACTTATCCAGAGCGTCTCATTTATACAACTGAGCAGTTGAGGGTTAAAGGCCTTGCTCAAGGGCCCAGCTGAGGTTGCACCTTCAGATCACTAGTCCAGAATTTGTTTGTGAATTTAGTAAAGCAAGTTCTCAATGTACTCACTTTTTATGTGAGGATTAGCATTAAGTATATAAAGTGATTTGCTAATTATCAACTGCTATAGGACTCGCTCGTGGACACCAGTGATGAAGAAAAAGGCTTTGATATAGCAGCCTCTGGAGTTTAAACAGGATGGCACAAAAAAAACATCCAGTCAGCAGCAATTCTGCAGGCTGAAACACCTTATTGATAAGAGAGAGCAGACAAAGATGATAAGACTGGTATGATTTGTACATATATGTCATTAATGTATTTGTACCACTGAAACGGAATTCTTTAAAATAGCTAACACCTTTATCTATTTGACACCCCGTTGCTACTCTGTTTGATTCTGTTTGGGTCAGCTGATTGTTGTGACCAGTGGTGTTCCAGACATGTGTGTTACCAACAGTGGAATTGCACCGTGCTCGCTGGTGGACAAACTATGCAATGAAAACACATATAACATAGTTGAAGGGTCCATCTTCTCTCCTGCCGCTTCTTTTTTAATTGTCATTTATCAGACATTATAAACGCTGAAACCAATTTATAAATAATCAACTCTTATTGATGGATAATATCGGCACACCGATTTATTGCTCATGTGCTTATCTAGAATAAGTGAAAAACAGTCCCCTCCAAAAGTATTGGAACAGGAAGGCCAATTAATTTGTTAGAATGGAAGGTTTTGGACTGGCCAAGTCAATCACCATATCTTAACCCAACTGAACATGCATTTCACCTCCTGAAGAGAAGACAGAGTTTTAATTGGCCTTGCTGTTCCAATACTTTTGGAGGGGACTGTAAGCACTCTTTTCAACTGTTGTGAGCAGAAAATGGTCTCAGAATGCACAACATGCCAAGCGTTGAGGTGGATGGGCTGCAACAGCAGCAGACCACCTTAGTTTCCTCTCCTGTCAGCCCAGAACAGGATTCTGAGAATACAGAGCGCACAGACTAAACAGAAACTGAATGTTGAGGTCAAAATCATGACATGTATCTGCATAATTATATGCACCGCACACTTGCTACATAATTGGCTGTTTGTTTGAGCAACATATACAATATACATTGTATAGATGCTAATGGGAAAGCTGTTGAGTTAAAAAAAATTAAGAAATGTAAGTCTGGACCTGTTGAAGGAATTTAAGAACTTAAATTATTTGCAATAATGCAGTATTGCCCACGCCACCCCATTGCTGCTTTCCCTCCATTGGCACATTGCTGAAGATAGATGGACATTAAGGAATAGGGTCAGAATAATTCCTTCCTTTGAAACCAAAATCTTTTTATTTTTTGGGAGCTGAAAAGATAAAGTGAATATCTACTGCAGTTTGTGCTCCAGGACTTCCATTCAGAGATTCGGAGAATCAGAAATCATCAATATATTACTCATAGCAACAGCTCACTCAACACTGAACTCAAAAAGCCTTTTCATACAAGATGCTTTCTAAGAATTTCTACGAATTTGCAGTCGTGACTTCCTGGTCCTCTCTGTTGCAGTCATTACTTAAATAGCTCTACTGATGTCCAGTTGTTTATATAATGTCAGATAGAGAATCAGATGTCATCTGGAGAGCATGGACGTGCACAGCAGCGTGTCTGCTGTGGACATTCTGGGAAAGCTTTTACAGGACACTGGGGTCTGAACAGAGCCTTCTGACCTCTCCCGAGAGAGGAAGTAGCCTGGAAACTTACCGGTGCAAATCTGTTTACGGCTCATTTCAGGGGAAATGGTTTGTAACATTGGTTATCTTACATCCATGTGCTTTACACTCACATGCCGCGATGATAGAAAAGCAACAACTGCTCTTTCCAATACAAAATATACCGCTATAATTGTACCACTGTTGTGGGGAAAAAAGATAACATCAGGGTTTTATATTCAGTTGAGTCACATTTCTTTCTGAGGACAGATGTACTGTGGTTAACACTGTGTGTTGTGATTGTACAAAAGTCGCTGTATATTGACAAAAACATCATTTCACAGTTGATGTTTATACAGGATGAGAATGATTAAGAGTTCGATAATGGAAACTGTATGAGATTTTTTCCAACCTTGTGGGAACAGAGCACTCATTTGCCCACTGTGTCCGTTTTATATCATAAATTCAGGCACCAATGCTGCGGTAGTGTCACAAGTAATTGTGCCATTCTGGTTCAGGAAATATCACAGCATGAGTCATTTGAAACACTCGGTAATATGTTTGCTGCAGGGTTCACTAGTAATTGAAATGATTTAATAAAAAAAACAATACAGACATGTGCACAAGCTAGAGTTGTTTGTTTTCAGACATGCAGCACAGAAAGAAACAGAAAATGCTTTCTTGTTTGGATTAGACTTCTGGCATTAACTGATCACCTGATCAATGTGGCACATGAACAAATGGGTTAAAGGACTGCCTTAGGAGAGAACCATAGTAAGCCTTCCAAGATTTCTGCAATTGTATTTGTTTATGGAAAAGCTATAAAGTTTCACACTGGAGAGAGTTTTCTTCTTTCCCACTAGTGGAACAGCATTTGTGGTTAACAGTGGGCTGTAATGAAATGGCACAGAGCTGATACGCTTTCTTTATAAAGACTGTAGCTTAATTTGCTATGTATTTACAGTGGGGTCCAAATGTCTGAGACCACATTGAAAATCTTGGATTTTTTCCATTTCAAATTGGAAATAAACAGAAGGTTTTAGAATTTTAAAATATTTAAAGCAAAGATAATTCATATTAAATATATTGAATATTCAATTTTCAAGATTCTGCACTATTTCTAGGTCCTGATTTAAATATAAGCACATATGGGATATTTCTATGTTAACTGCTTTGTACAAAAGGTCAGATGTTCCTCATGCATAATCTCTTCCATTGAGGCATGTGTTCAGAAGACACTCTGGATTTGACCTAAAATGGATCATAAGGTTTTACACAAACTTGTGGATTCCATGCCAGTTCGAGTGCACACTGTCATTGAAGCCAAAAGGGGACGTACCAAATACTAATAAACTCTGAAATTCATGTACATAACTGGCCATTTCTATTCACAGAAGCCTCCCAGGTGCTTCTTGAGTCTCTTGTCATTTTGACATTTGGACTACTGCAACTCATTCCTTGTAGGTCAACCCCTGGGTGCCATTTGACCTCTGCAACTGATCCAGAATGCAGCTGCATGACTTGTTTTCAACCTCCCCAAGATCTCCCACACCACCCCATTGCTATGTTCCCTCCACTGGTTTCCTGTAGCTGCCTGAATCAGATTTAAAGCACCAATGCTGGTATTCAAAGCCAAAAATCAGTCCAGTTCGTGCCTACCTTAAGGCACTGATCAAGCCCTGCTCTACCGTATGCCACGCTCCCTCTGAGCCTCTGGCATGGCTTGACTTGACCCACCGTCTCTCAAGGTACAAGGAAGACATATAAGTAAGACAAGACTCTTCTCTGTCCTGGCATCCAGGTGGTGGAATGAACTCCCCCAGGCTGTCTGAACAGCTGAGTCACTAACTCTCTTCAAATGACCTCTTCACCAAACACTTGAATTAGTGTTTAGTTAATCCATCCTTGTGTTGTGTTTTCTTTTTTTATCCTGCTCAACATCCCCAAAAGGGTCTTTAGGTAAATAGTACTCTAAGTCCCAGACCTAGTGAACTAGCATGAGGTTATGTATTGGAAAGACACTACAAAGCACTTCTTTCTGGATAAGTGGGCTGCTAAACGCTGTAAATGTAAATGTATTTAACAATATATTAATGTTAAGGACCTGATAATAAGTAGAAGAAATTGTGTTGGTGCAGCAGGTTGAGATGCTGCCTCATACCTCTGTCCTGAGCTCAGGTTGCTCTCTGTGTGGAGTTTCACATGGTCTTTCCATGTCCACATGGGTTTTCTGCTTGTGTCTGGTTTTCCTCCAGCCTTCCAAATGCCTAAATTGCCCTAGGTGTGAATGAACTGCCATGCCATTCAGAGTAAGTGTCCACCTCGCACCCAGTGTTCCATCACTGGGATCCATCACTACCCCGACCAGGATGAAGTGATAACTGAAGTTGGATCGATATTAAATAGTAGGGCCATCCTTTACCTTCAGAACAGATTTAATCTTTCATGGGTTGCTGAAGTCCTGAATGGTTAGTGATGGGACACTGCACAGTTCTTCGAAATCAAAGCCTTTTTGTTATTGGACAGCTGAAGAGATCCAGAACTTCCATTACAGGTTCAGAGATGATTAATAATTGGTGAAGAGGCAGAAGACCTCATCCTGGTTTTATTCAAACTACTCTTGAATAATTGTAGCAGTGTTTATGAGGATATTATCATTCTGGAATATAGAAACAATATAGGGCGCACCTGGGCTTGGTCATTTGTATCATATTTCTTTGGTTGTTTTACAGCTAATGCAGAGCAATCACTGGGACTTATAATTTCCACAAGATGGCTGCCCATACCTTTATGAAACCCACACAGTTGGCAGCAGACATTGTGGGATGAAAACATCCTTTGGCTCCCTCCAAATATAAATCAATCCAGATGTAGGCAATGTGGTGAAAGTTAAGCCATCAGACTATTACCTTTTTTTCCAGGTTTTGTTCTCATTATAGCAAGTTATTTGGCTTTGTACAATGGGCTTTAATGCAAAAAGACAGCCTTGAATTCCAGTTGTCTCAAGCTCATGACCTGCAGACTGGGTCATAGAAGTGCTCATTCACATCTAAGGCTATTTTTATGACTGTATTTTTTTCAGGCATTTAGTAATTAAGTCCCTGTCTGTGAGCTTTGACCACTGTACATCTCTGCTGATGCTGTTTGCTCATGTTTGATATGCTGCCATCATTTTTGACATTATTAAATCATTTAAAAGTTTCTCAGTTTTTGTCATAGTTGCACCTGTCATTTAGGCACCCACTGCTTGGAGTCTTTGGAGCTCTGTTAGTTGTCTCATTTGTCTTTGAAATCGCACATATCAAAGTGCTAATTGTCAGACTTTTATAACTTTTATAGCTGATTCATGCTGTTAGATGGCAGTCAACCTAATAGAAATCAGCTGTGCAGCTGTGTTTCTAATAGTCAATTTAAAGTCAAGGTCCTTTATGTGGTGTTATTTTGTGTTTGTGTGTGTATGTGTGTATGTGTTTGTGTGTGTGTGTGTGTGTGTGTGTGTCTGACCAGATGTCCCCATAAGGATAGGTATATCTGATGGTGTTGACCATGTGGGGACGTTTGGCTTGTTTTTTTGTTTTTTTAAACTACTTTTATTTAAAAAAAAAAAAAAAAAAAAATCCTAGTAGAACCTTTGAAAAGCTATGTGAAGGAAGCATTGGTATAGGTTTGAACCTTGCCCAGTATTTCCAAGTTCCCAGTGCTTATTTGTGTCCATCTATATAACTTTTTTATCATCATTATTGAGCAATTATTATACAAAGACATCCAATAACATTATGCAGTAATGTTGCTATGTTCATAAAATGTCATAAGAATTCCTCCATATTTAATGTCCAGCTAGCATGGTATGAAGCTATGGTGAGAAGATTAACGAATCGAGATCATGCACTTTTTACTGGTTTTTAGCTACACTAAGGCAAGCTAGCTACCCTCATGATGACAACCGATGAAGTCTGATGTAGGAGGAGAAAACAAATCTGGTTTTATAAGATAAAATGCAATTTCCTCCTATTATTAACATCTTGTTTGAATAATTTCAGTGGAACTTTAATAAAGATATTTTATGCTAGTGTTATTAATATGGCAAAAATGGTTGCCTTAAATAATTTTGTAAAAAAGCATGGCTTTTACTGCTGCCTGACTTCCACCCAAATTTCATAAGTATGTCGTTGCGTGTCTCAATTTATTTGTACAGATTGTGTTGTTATTTTTATTTAGTATGTTTCCTCGTCTTAGGCTGAAATGAATTCCTGTCAAAGTGTGAAAGTGTAAAACATGAATGTAAACAATATTGATGTGTGTCCTTACCTTGTAAATCAATGAGGAGCAGAAGAATAGTGCTGATAAGTGATGACACCTCAGCCATCACATCCAATCACAGCCTTGATACCCTGTAACAAGCACATGCAAGCATACAAATAAAGAGTGAGATGCTGCAGCATGCGGTATGTAGGCTTGTGCAAGTCCCAGAAAGTTTATGTATGTGGGCCCTAACCCTTATCTTTCACCTTTACAGAATAAATGTTAAGAAGCTCCTCGGAATAAGCTCAGGTAATGAGATCGAGTGTTTTTCCAAGCAAACGTGTCTACCAGTGTGTGTCAGTCACTCCCTCGGGCATCATGACCATTATAAGCTTCTTTGTACTCCTCCAGTCTCGCCTCCCACAGCTTCATTTCAGCCTGAGCTAATAATGCATGGATTTCAGGTCAATCGCTTCACATTACCAAGCACCACGGAACAAATAATAGTGATTTACTTAATTAAAAACCAAACATTCTGCTGTTGAAGTAAACAAAAGGAGTAGAAAGCTTCGGCTCTTTGAGGCATTTCCCACTGTCTATTAGTCGCACTTCATCAGGCTTTGATGAGAATTAGCTCACTGTCAGATATTCTCTATGCCAATAAACAGTGCCAGGCACTTTTTTTTTTTGCAATTATTATAATTTCATCCTTCACAGCTGCAGAGAGATGGAGAGCTTTCAAATTCTGAGCAACTCCTACTTGTGCTACTCATGCCATGAAGCCTGTATTTTCGCAAATCTGTCTCCGTATCTATCTCTCACTCTGTTTTCTCTGTAATCTCCTACTGTGTGATCTCTGAAACAAACCTAAACAACAGCTTTCAATGCCGTGACACCAAGTCAAATCACGAACACTGTCTACGACAAAGTGCTACTTTGGAAAATGAATTTGTTTAGCTTGTTTGTAACCTGCTGGCCTTTTTTAGGAGGAACACATTCATCTTCTGCATGTTCACAAAGTGTGTCTGTGTCTGTGTCTGTGTGTGTATGTGTGTGTGATGTTATATTCCACAGCAAGTATGAAAGACTCAGCAACCGTACATTGCATGTAATGAGATGCAACTCGTGCTATGTCTGACCTCCTTGAGCACCAGGACCCCCCCAAAGAAAAAAGAAAAACCTCAGACACTTTAATTACAACAAATTAGCCATTTTTTTTTTTTTACATTTTGCTTTGTTCTGTCCCATTTCACTCGAGTGACTCGTCAGGCTCAGCTGCCTTACCGTGCTTCATGTGGAAAGGCATGACAGCACAGAAACAAGGAGGTGTGATTTAACCTTAAAGAAGCAGCAGATACCATGTTACAGTAGTGGGCCATAAGTGCAAAACCAAAAAGGTGACAAGAAATCAGAAAACACAACAGTTAAAAAAAAGGAAATCACAATAGCAAAACCAAAAATACTACAGCAAAGCCTAAGACTCGATCTAAATCACAACAGCAAAAACAGAAACAGGAAATCTAAAAAATAAATAAATAAAAAAAAATTCAAAAACACAAGTGTTACTAAAAGAACAACAGCAAATCAGAAAACACAACAGAAAAAAAAACATAACAGCAAAACCAACTGCACAATTAAGAAAATACAACAGCAAAAGCAAAAGAAAAAAGTAGTAACAGAAAGCAAAATAAGTTTCAAAACATTATATAAAAAAGCTATTCTAAAACACCAAAACACAACAGCAAAACCAAAACCATATCAACAGCATTAATTTCAAGTGGTAAGGGTGGTCCTTATCGAACACCACATGCTCGGTGGTGATTGGACATGACATATGATTATAACGAGGAAAAAGGAACGCCCTTACAGTCTCTTATCTTTTCAGTCTTGCAAAAAAAAAAAAAAAGATTTTATGTGAAATTTCTTATGTTACTGTCGTAATGAATAATTCTTTCTTCTGAATAACCCAGCTTCCTTAAGGCAACTTTAACAACTAAATTTAGGCAACTAAATTATACAGCGTTTAGTTCCGGTCCACTAATTTGATTGGTCAAGTATCATTCCAAGAGTGCTGATATTTTGTACTAATAGCACTGGGACGTTTCACTGTAAGAATCACTCCACTCGTCTTCAAAAGAGTACCGATATTGCGGTAGTGACATCATCAGCAGATATGGCAAATGATACTCATCAGGAATATAACTTTTGATACATGAAAGCTGATCAGATGAAGATGAAAAGGAAGAAGGAACGCCAGTTTTACCAGAAGCGCCTTTCAAGTCAATGTGAGCTAGCTGATGTTCTATAAAGTGAGTGAGGATTTTTTTGGATCTAAATAATGGATCCATCCATCCATTATCTATACCGCTTTATCCGTCTGGGTCGCGGGGAAGCTGGAGCCAATCCCAGCACCTTCGGG
>JAQMYM010000004.1:15160853-15173608 GCA_030014255.1 Parauchenoglanis ngamensis | reverse complement strand
TAGCCAGTTGACCTAATCTGCATGTCTTTGGACTGTGGGAGGAAACCGGAGCACCCGGAGGAAACCAACGCATGCACGGGGAGAACATGCAAACTCCTGATAAAATACAGTACTCCTAAATACTTAGGTGACCAGCTACTTACCGCTAATCAGTACAAGGGCTGATTAAAGCATGTATATTTATTTATGAAAAGGCTTTACAATATATAGCAGCTGTTATACCGCCGTGCTCAAATCTAACGTGCAAATCTGATTGGTCAGAAGGTTTTGGTTATTTATCTGTAAAAGTGCAGTTCTGATCCTAAGAGACTTTAAAAACTGTTATTTAACAAAGAAAATGTGTAGTAGTTAATATGGTGTAAGAAGAGGTTTATTTAACGTTTATGGAAGGTGTCTCTATCAGTTCAGTTCAAGTTTAAGATGTGTTGAAAGTCATCAGCATTTTATCAGCAACATAAAAAGCTGAACTTTTATTGTATTGCCTTTGAGAGAGGACAAAAGAGTGATTGCTGAAGGAACCAATGTTTATATCTGCTATAAATAAGTGATTACAGGAAGTAATTTTTTTTCATAGACATTTGCAACATTAACTGTAATTCTAAGGGGATAAAAAGTACAGTGACATGTTATTAAAAGAAGTACAACAGAAAATCATGGTTCGTGATCATAGATTTTGGAGAGGCAGGACAACATTTAAAAGGAAATAACCTCATACAAATTTAAGTAGAGATGTCACTTGACTTGCGCTTGACTTATAGGCTACTATGTAGTGAATGTTTAGAGTAACCCAGTAATAGACAGTTACAGAATCCACTCAGTCGTGTGATATACAGTCAACCTGAAACTAGCCCACATTTGCCATTGGAAAATGGAGACACATTGTCCTTCTTTGTCTCAGCATTTGTGTGGGAATTAAGGTGACGGTGGTGCACACGCATTCCTGATGTACAGGCATATCCACTACAATTCCTGCAGTATATCTTACAGTAGAAATGGTTCTTTACATCATGGACCCATTGTCGGCACTTACACTTTGCCTTCGTTTGCAGAAATTTAATAGATTTCATTCCAACTCTGACATTAATTGTCCTCCATGTTGCTCCTCCACTGAGCTTGGGGCAGCATGATTCCTGCCCAAAGTGCTCCTATTAGAGCTTGTTGCAGTTCTCATTTTGACCACTAGGTGCAATAATAACTCTGCAGAGCCAAATAGGGTAGTGAAAATGCTGCCCCATGATTAAGCAACATCTAGAAAGGAGAGCAAATCGACGGAATATCATCTTATATCTGAACAACATCAACATTCGTCTAAATTATTGGTCACTCAAAAGATAATTATTAGTAATTAGTATTTCAACAGAATTTAAAATGTATGTGGATGGAAATAAGGACTTTATGAAGATAAACATGTTGAATGTCAACAGGCTGATATATATGATGAGCTTCTGTCCCAACTGCCCATTTAGTAGAAATGGTATAGCTATTTCAGTACTTCTTTAGAAGCTACCATGGTTCTTGCCAGGGCTTTTGGTGAAAGAATATAGGAGTAAACTTGCTTTTATGTTTTTATTTCCCTTCATCCAGGAAGACTTGCTGCAGAAGGAGGGTCACATGCGTTGGGGTGATGGCTTCGTGCTGGTCTATGACATCACTGATCGCAGCAGTTTTGAGGACGTGGCTCCGCTGCGCAGCCTGCTTGATGAGGTGCGGAAACCACGGCATGTGCCACTGGTGCTAGTCGGCAACAAGGCCGACCTGGAACATGCGCGTCAAGTGGCCACAGAGGAGGGTGAACGGCTGGCCGCCGACATGGCGTGTGCATTCTACGAGTGCTCGGCATGCGTGGGCACAGCAGGCACTGCAGGCACTGCAGGCACTGTGGCCGAGGCCTTCCACGAGCTGTGCCGTGAGGTGCGCCGTCGCCGTGCTGTCCAGGGCAAAAGCAGGCGCCGTAGCTCCACCACTCACGTCAAGCAGGCCATCAACAAGATGCTCACCAAGATCAGCAGCTAGGGAGAGATGATGGTAGGAGGACAGAGCGGCTAAAGGATATGAGCGAGGGGGAGGAAATAAATCACAAGCGCCTAGAGAGCTGGCCAACGGGAGGGTGATGTGTTTCATTGGCTATGCTAAGAATCAAAAGCATATTCACGGAGATGTGAAAGCTTTGCTGTTCTGGATGGATAAAAGAAACTATTATTCAAATCCAATCACTTTTTATTAAAATTCCATTGATGTACATGAATACACATTAATTCACTGGTATGAAATGTTATGTCTCCAGAATCATCAAACAAAAAGACAATGTGTAGTCTGTAAGCAACGCTCTGTTGTCAAGTGAAAAACAAGCGGAAAGCCAGAGATCTTCCACTGTGTCTTGTGCCATAGCTTGTATTGTACAGGAATGTTTCCTTATGCTCCAAGGCCTTCCCGTGTATATCTGTTCTCCAAGCTATCACGATTCAGTGAAACAGTTTTCAGAGTGACACTGCTACACAGCCTACAGATGTTTGCTGCATCTTACCCCTTTCGAGACAGTTATCAAATAAATCATCGTCCACCCTCATAGTAAAATCAAATGTGACATTTTTGGAATCAGAAACATTTCCCAGTCCTCCTCTCCAAACATCTTGGTACATGTTTATTCTGAAGATTAAATCTCACACGTGGGCATATTTTCTCTGGAATGGAGCGAAGCCGTAAAGATGGGCCTGGAAGCAACCGGTGTTCTTTAAGAACCATTCTCAAAGAGCCTTTCGGTTCTTATCATTTTCATGTTACAACCCACATGGACTTGTTTATCCACCGGCTTCTCTTTCCTCTATCTCTGTCCTTGTTCATTCTCAAGGGAGACATTTAAAAAAATACCTTTAATTCTGTATAATGTACAGTATATGACTGCCTTAATATCTCAAATGAATCATCAGATAATGTGTACAGTATATCTCGCAATCATAGCTGAAGTAGCCATGGTAACATGCTAGCATGTTTGAGGCCAGCTCTTTGTAATTAAAACGGTCACATATTGTAATATAATGATAAGTACGAGATGGCATACCATGCTGTCTTTCTTGCTGTGCACTAAATAAAGATGACAGATAAATATATATAAATGTCATGAAAAGAAATGAAACATGCGGGTCTTCATGTCTCTCAGACTCTTTCTATTTTCTCAGCATAATGCTCAGCCACAGCGCTGGTTCACATAAACAGTTCTGTCACATATTGGCTATTACACTGTAAGAGTTCTGAAAAGTTGCACACTGATTATGATCAATGAAAGCTAGGGTTATAGTCAAGACCATCATTGTCAAGTCCAAGTCCAGGACCAGCCAAGATCAAGGCAAGTCAGAGTCTTAAGGAGGTCAAGGCCAGGTCCAGATCAAATCCAAATGCAATGCGAGATTGAGTCATGACTGAGAAACCATCAAATCCTTTTTGAAGCCAAGTCTTCACTTCAGATGGTTGGCATGGTTTGTGCATTGTGACAATGGTTTGGCTAAGTTTCCTAGAAGAAGGAATTACTTTCTTGTCAAACTTTGTAATGTGAAAAGAAAACACAAACCTTTTTTCCCCCCCAAAAAACATATTTAGTGAGAACAATGCCGCAAAATAAGACAAGTTCAATTACAAATGCCACTCCAGAATCAATACAGAAACATCTCATGACAGAGTGCAGTTGCTTTTGAGGCAACAGTAGAAGTACAATTTAAGATTTGTGACCCTTTACTACGGCACGGTGGTTTCTGTGCAGTTTCTGTGGTTTCTGTGTACTACCCAGGGTGCCTTTCTGTGCAGAGTTTTCATGTTCTCCCCGTGCATGCGTGGGTTTCCTCCGGGTGCTCCGGTTTCCTTCCACAGTCCAAAGACATGCAGATTAGGTCAACTGGCTAATAAGCTGGTTAGTTATAAATCTGAATAAGTTAAAAAACTAGTTAAAAATAATAATCAACCAATAAATAAGAACAGTTCTTGGTAGTGACATGCTTGGTAACTTCAAAGGAAGCATATTGTGACTTTCTTAAGTGTTAAATTCAAATAAAATATGACACAAATGTGTCATAGTGACCAGATATAATACATGCACACTCATATCTCCCATCATAATGAGCTAATTATAAAGTACAAAGACTCTCAGCCCTCCTAAAAATGTTCTATTAAGGAGCCGATCCATGACAACTCGCTCTGTTCCAGGTGTACCCATACAGAAAAATATACTCTGTCTTAAAACTGTTGTAATGTGGTTAGGATTGCTATTGATGTGTAAAATTTGGAAGCATTCATTTGGAGGCAGATGGTTCACATCCGTTTCAGAGACCGCAACAGATTTGGGCAGCAGGTTGCCTGACGCAGAGCTTATTTCAGGAAACTTATGTCCAACCCAGCAAAGCCATACAGCTAAAACTTTATAAATGTTAAAGTCAGATGGGGCCTGTGCTGGATTTTGCAGTAATAAGTTGAACTTTTAGTAATTTTTTAAGAAATAGGAACCTTAAACTGCCTCACTGAAGGTAAACTATATCACGTTTTCATTATGAAGACAAACATCAGCCTTATCACAGACAATTCAGCCAAGCAGCATTTCTTAACTAGACAAAATTAGATTCTATCACACTGATGTTGTGACATGATGGTTATAAAATGGTTATCACTTCTACTTCTGTAGCTCTTCTTACACACCTGACCTGCCAGATAGTTGGAGGGCTAGCTCTCATTGATTTGTACTTTCCTGTTAAGGGTGCTTCCTGTGAAACGGATGTCCCTTCTTTCTATTCATCATCTTCATCATGGTTTATATTGGATTTATGAAAAGGATCGTTTGCCATGTCCTCTGATGATGTTACTGATACTACTGTGGAAACCATTCGAAATAGGGAGTGGAATTGAATGTGGCGAGCACAGGCGAGCGGAGTGATACACACGGTGAAACGTCCCAGTGTCGTTATAGGAAATATAAACACTCTTGCAACATCGCTTGACCAATCAGATGAATGGATTTGAACTAATTGTGCACTATTCTGGGTCACACAGAAGAGGCTAGGTTTTTGAGTCCAGCTCCTTTTAATCTTTCTTCCTCATGTTTTTCCACACCATTACCACCTCTGGATTACTCCTTAGGGATTTAAATCAATATCCAGATCTCTGTAAAGCTGCTTTGTGACCGTGTTCCTTGTTAAAAGCGCTACTGTAAATAAAATTGCGTTGAATACAGTGGTTGGGCTTTGAATCAGAGTTTATTGTTCCCTTTGTAAGTATTAGAAAACTTTCCTTTGTAGCTTTACCTACTACAATGATATAAAACGTCACTACATGCAGTACAGCTGCCACATTTTAAGATTTTTTGCTTAAGGTACAGGAGGTTTATTATAGAGCCCATGTTGGGGTCAGTTTTAGACTTTATTGGGTTTGGGTGGGGACTGGGCGTTCCCTGTAGTCATGGCTGGATAATTACTATTGCATCTCTGAGAATAGCAGCTATGAGACCACAGCTCTCCTCTGACTTCCTCTGTTTCTCCCTGACCAGCAGCACACAGGTTATATATAGTCACATAACGACACAGAGCAAGACAAGTCAAGGACTGATCCTGTGCTCATGTGCTATGGGCTATCTTTCTCCACGTACACTTTATGTGCTGTAAAAGTCAACGAAACTCTCTGCTATTGATGGTTTTACGACCAGACTTTAATTAAAAATCATATTCCTTGACTTGGGGTTTGCGCTTGAGTCTTAATACATCTAAATTCTAGTCTAGGAATGCTGTCATTGCTGCCAGGTCTCAGTCCATTACAATGGAGGAAGAGTCTTGCAGTTTATAGAATTACAGCTGAAATAGTATACTTGAATATCATTTTTTTTTACATACCATTTACACAGTGTATTGTAATGTCATAAATATTGCTATAAATACATGAAAGGAAAACGACAATGATAATCTTATAGAAAACTCAGTTCAGACACCAAGCAAACACGTTTAAAAACAGAAAAGAAAGGAAAACTTATTCAAAATGTAATCATTTTAAGAATCCTAAGTGCACAATTTCAATGTTCTGGTGTCTTCCAGCAGGGGTTCACAAACTTTCTGCAGCCAGGTGCTATTTATTAGAGCCATAGAGCTTTTCATTTTATATAACATAATATTTATATACCAACTTGTTTCTGAGGATGAATTAAATCCATTCAAGAACTCTGTACTTTGAGAACGATGGCTTGTGATTTCCACCCTCGTAATTTTTAAAGCCTTTTATACATTTCCCAAGACCCCACTTTGGGAACCACCGTCTTATATAGAAAAACAAACTTCCCTGGATGAAGACACTATCAGGGTGCATCTCTCCACCTCAGCACTATTTTTACTGCCTTTGTCCCCTGTGCATTGGTGGACAACATGGGCAGAAGGCATCAGGATCACATGCATATTAATGCAGCAGCTCAGTGAGACTGTCTCTGACTGTGTCTCTCAGGTGGCAGGCTGGACTCCTGCTGTTCTGAGACACCTCAGAGCCATAGGGAGAACTCCGGCTTTCAGAGAGCAAGTGCAGTGAATTCTGATCATTTGCCAAGCTGTAATGGATGAAAGTCAGGGTGCTTGCTTGTCGGTTTTGGTCAGTAAGCCACTATTTGATCTATAGACCACTGCCTTATTTCATAACAGTCTGGATAGATCTGGACACACTTTGCATAGTATTTATAGTCGGATGTGCATCGTGCCTTCCTGTACTCACACCATTAATGCAGGAATATAGGACAGTGTAGGACCTAGTACTAAAAATCAACAAAAGCAGTTACAATTCTCTCATACACAGAGAGAATTCTCTTGGTAAAAGTATACTTAGCTTTGTTTATAAGAAACCCTGTACAAGAACAGGAAGTAAAGAAATATTACCAAGCAAGACAGGACACTAAATGTTCTTGATGTCCAAGAGTGAACTATATACAGCAACAAAATAACATCTCATTCAACACAGGAACCGGTTTGTCCTAGCGACAAACTTGAGTCATGTCTACTTTTATAGCTTTTTCATTGAATTTCAGAGCAATCACAAAGCAAATTTACAGCCATCCAAGCCCCTAAAAGCTCCTGTGAGTAATCCGAAGATTAAAAGGCAAGGACTGTGAACATCTATTTTACAAATGGTGGTGCTAAAAGGAACACTTTCTCCAGAGAGTGGATGTGAGTTTCTGCACATCTTGTTTATCAGTGAAGTCAAGAGGAAAACAGCATCTTATTCAGTGGTGCAGAAAAAAGTGGAAGTATTAGATATTACGATTATTATTACAATTATGATTTATAAGGGGGCTATGAATAGCACGTGTGAATGAAATTTTAACATATGCATCATGTGGTTTCCAATTTTCCGTGCAAGCTCAAAACTGTCAGATATTCCTCACGTTGTAGAGACATTTGTTCCCCGGCAAGATATAAAAACATACCCACTCAGACACATTATACTGAGTTAGAATAGAAATATTCCCCTTTAACATTACAAGACTGTCTGAATTACATTCACAACAGCGGTAATAAAGAGCAGGTTAATTAGCTCCAGTAGAGAAGAGATGACATTCCCATAACAACATAAGGAATATTTGAAAAGGCATTGCCTGTGGTGAAAAAATACACTTTTCAATTAGCGTATGTGGCAAACCGGCACTGTTTGGTTTTCCAGATGTGGGAAAAACAGAGCGGCACAAGATTAAAGGGGGTATTCCAGCCAAAAAACTTTAGATGTGTTTTTCACATTCCACTTTGCGTGTGAGTGAGGGGGGGGGACGATGACTTGGAGGTGATTACTCACTCATGCCAGCCTTTTTTTTTTTTCGTGGGGGTTGAGGATTCTTATGTACTGAGAATCTGTGACATCACTTGGAAACATAGCAATGCTGAAAAGACTCTTGATTTGTTGATAAGGGAATGATATGTAAATAAAGGGATGTGTTTGATCTGGTACTGGATAATCAAGAGGGTACATTTGGAGCATTGTCAGCCACTTAATGTTTAGTGAACAAGTACGTAGTTCGGTTATTAGACATATGTGTGTAGGCTTCACTGCACGATTTCCCATCAGTGGTCCAACTCTGCTGATTTATGGAATGTATTTGTAGGGGTAGTGGTGGCTGGAGAATTATTGCTGGTGTCGAGAAAGTCCTCAACTGATCGGTTATATGGCTGGATTGTGTTCTGTGCCTGCGAAATAACTAAATGTAATGCAGATGTGTTGTATTGTATTTCTGCAATGATGCTGAATGTTGGAATCTTGTTTGATGCCGAAAGCGAATTCCACCAGCTGGACTCTGCTCTGCTGCTTTTAATAAAGATACTATATATATATATATATATATATATATATATATATATATATAAAACCTCAGCAATCAGGATTGCAAACTTGCATCTATGTTTCTTGTTCGAGCAGTTTGGGCGGCAAAGCCCTTCTGGTGCGGCTTTGAAAACTTCTGCTACAAAACTCTTTCATTAAAACTGTTTTGTTTTCCCTTTGTTCACTCCATGGTGTAAACGTCATCATTAAATACATGCTGTGATCTGTCCTCTCAGTGTGTTTCACCAAACTGATTCACATCCCAGCCATCAGAAATCTACTCTGTTGTACAGAGATTGTGTTATGTGTTTGCAAAGAGCAATCTCTATTCTTGATCACGGTATTCTTAATTCAATCCCTCATTTTCAGTAGCTTGCTTTATCCTCGGCAGGGTCGTGGTAAATCCAGAGCCTATCTCTAGAAACACAATGGGATGCCATTGTCACCAGTCCAACTTGCTTTTTTTTTGTTAGGTGGGAGGAGAGTGGAGCCCCTGGAGTAAACCCACGCAGACATGACGAGAACACGCACAGAGAGTCCAGGATCGAACCGAGGACCTCGGAGGTGTGAGGCAATAACTCTGTGCTACCACGCTGGCCATAATATGATTCAACTGAATAATATTTTTTTTTGATACATGTGGTGATTCATGTTCTCTTATCGAGTCCAACTTGCTGGAAAAATGTTTCTGTGTGTGTGTGTGTGTGTGTGTGTGTGTGTGTGTGTGTCTTGGATGTCACTAGGTTATGGAGCTTAAACTGGGAATCCCAACAGACCTGCATGGCTTTTATTCCAATCCACTTTATCTGGTGTCAGTAACTTCCTGTTATTGCAGTAGCTCTTGGATCAATTCACAGAGCACTTTTTCTGTCCTCCATCTCCATCTCATCTACTGCTTTGTGTTTGCTGAGGTATTGCAGTTGCTATGGAGACCAAGGTCTTTCCCTGTTTTCAACTTAAGGAGGTGCTTAGTCTTTTCCATCGTTCTCTATGAAAAAACACAAGTTCAAAGATAACACCGAATGTAGAAACAATGAAGCACACACACACACACACGCACACACACACACACACACAGGCGGTGGGAACATCTTATCAAGTGCAATGAAGTGAGTCTGTGATGAAGAAAAGTGAAAACAGGGTAGTTTTTACACAAACTGCACAGTGAAATGATATAAATAGCCTTTTCAATGAAGGTCACAAAAGGTCAAGAGGTCAATTTTATGACATATTCTCCATCCGAATGTCTGTCCAATTTACATAATGACAGGTTTTTCACATTTAATCCTGATTCCTCAGACTTCTTTTCAACACAACACAAGCAGAAAGCTCAGTAGTGTGAAAGGAGTCGAGTCTTTCGATGACTTATGGAAAGCAATCTTTCTTGCATTATAACTTTTATGGCTTGGAGAGATCTACAGCTCACAAGGAAGTCACTAAAATAAAGTTGAGTTTGGGGTTGACCTTAGAAATTTATCCATCTTGTACCATTGCCATAGAAGACGTTTTATTTAAACAATGGTTTTCTTACACTCGAGGGCATTTTCTAAAGCCAAAACAAATACTCAGAAAAAGGTCAATAGGGAAATGAAGTTTTAGAGGAACACCAAAGTTATGTATTGTTTTCTACTAGTTTTAACCTTGTTTTCACCCTTGTGTTTCCATGGTACCCTTATATTTCACTTGAGTTTTACATGACCTGCAGTCCTACATGTCTTAGTTGCAGTTTATACCATGTTTAAGTCTAAAGGTGAGTGAATTCACCCCTGATGGGACGCCAGCACCGATGTGTTGACATAAATGAATGAACAAATGAATGATTGAATTAATGAATGAATGAATGAATTAATGTTGAATAGAAGTCATCCTATATCCTACACAATATGGCCAAGGCTGTGTGGACACCTGACCATCGCACCCATATGTTCTTCCCCAAACTGTTGCCACGAAGTTGGACACACACAATTGTCTAGAATGTCTTTGTATTGTGTAGCATTAAGATTTCCCTTCACTGGAACTAACTGGTCCAATCCAAACCTGTTCCTTCATGACAAAGAGAGGTCCATGAAGGTTTACCAAAGTTGGTTTGGAAGATCTCAAGTGTCCTGCGAAGAGCCCTGACCTCAACCCCACTGAACACCTTAGGGATGAACTGGAGCACTGACTCGCACCAGGCCTCCTTGCTGGACATCATTGCCTGACCTCATGTGTTCCTGTGGCTGAAAATTCACAGATCACAAATCTAGTGGAAAGCCTTCTCAGAAGAGTGGAGGATGTTATAGCAGCAGAAGGGGGAATAACACTGCATTAATACCTATGGCTTTGGAATGGGATTTGTCCATATACATTTGGCCATGTCCCATAGAGACTAAGTGAAAACCAGAGCCCTAATCAAGTATGTCCAGAACTGATGCCCTTGTAAGGAGCCTATAGCCAGATTTTCCACCGAGAGAAACACAGCTTTATACCCTGTGCCTTGGGTCAGCCTCGTTGGTAGCAGTTTATTTATTTAGGCTGAGCATAGAATATAGATTTTTCTAGCCTGAGATCCACCTCAGAGAAAGATGGAAGCAAGATGTGTTCAAGCTCACACCATCTGCACTAGGATGAAGCGAAGTACTCCAGCGAGGGAGGTTGGGGTCTGCAGGTGTCTCAGAGCGACAGATGTTTTCCAGTCCACAGCAACAATGACTTTTACAGCGTTGAACAAGGGACGCACTTGGCTTCACTCTGTCTGTCAAAGCAAGCAGGCAGTGATGTTAATCAGTTCAAGGAAATGGAACGCCATAATGCATTCGGATTAATGCTTTCGATGCTTGTTACACTATCTTCCACAAACAGCAAATTGCACATGCCATAAAAGCAGCCCAGTGGCATGCAATAGAGCACTTTCCCTTAACCCCTTTACAGCTGCATCATTGTGTTCTGCTGCAGCACTGTATGCTTTCCACATATTACTGGTCTTATGAGTTTTTAATCACTCATATACAGTATGAAGGCATGCAGGCATGGCCAAAATATCAATCAGTTTTGGGCATTTTTCATATTCCTAAAATAGTTTTTATAATATAACTGAAGAAACCTCAGTGTAAACTAAATCAGTTTAATTGAAGTTCAGTGATACAGGGTTCCCAAGTGGCCCACTAACTGTCAATCACAGTGACACTAGACAATCATGAGCATCTATGAGCTCATGTATATATAAGAGAGCAGCTAGTGCTCTCCTCCGAGTGTGTTACGCTGCCCTGTGATGCAGCAGGAGCAACAGTTTGATGGAAGGCATTGGAAAGAGACCAACTGGAGAGAACTGGGGTAAAAAAAAAAGTGACATACAGTATTTACTTACTTATGAAAGCAGAAATGGCTATTTGTGTTATTCAGAATAATGGGCCAGATCCTTCCTGGCTGTTAGTCACACAGAACAACCGTATTTAGCCTAAAGGCGTATTTCAAACCAAGAGTCATGAGTGAGGCTGAAATATGAAAGACATAATCTATTAAATGACCAAACTAACTCAGGGTATCAACCTTTTAAAAAGACATACTACAAGTGATCAAAATAAAAGTATTTTTATAGTATTGCCATCTTATTTAAAGAAAGGAGCAACTCGTGCAAAAATTATATACAGGACACTGTATATAATGTACAATGTAACTGTACACAGGACACATAGTTACATTAATCTCGTAATTCCAGTACTAAATAAAGATGTGAATATTAGGCACCAAAAATGTCTTAGCAAATATTTAGTTTGTGTAATTTTCATGTTTTCTTTAGGACAGAATGGATATCCCTAGCAGGTGGGTGTACTTATTTTAACATTGTGTTATGCAGTCCCTGTTAATAAGAAAAATAAATCCGATCCAGATGGCGCAATCACCCTTGATTAACACTTGCTTGAAGTCCTGGTATACCCTGTATACAGTTATTCAGTTATACAGTACTGTAGTACAGTAGTGTGGTTACTAGCTGTGGATGTGCTGCCCCCTGGTGTTACTCACGTCATCCAATCAACACATATTAAAGCTTTACTCTTTTGAAAGCCAAACATTTCCCCCCCTTTTCATCTACACATACTATATATTTTAATTTAATTTCATCTTTGCAATTTGATCATATTTGTTTTCCCATCTTCTTTTACACAGCTCTAAATGTACGCTTGTCTCAATGAGGTAATCATTTTATCAATACATCAACATCAGGGTCAAACTGCTCACTCTGGAGCTGTGAGGTACCTGCTGTCCCACCGAAACCAATCATAGATGTGTTAATCTATTTTAGGCAACATTTCTTTCATTTCTTTTTGTTTTTTTCCCCCTTTCATCTTTGGCAATGGCTGCATTTTGCTGGTAAACTGAGCAATCGGGGGAGAAGGGCCTTAGTCAGGGAGGTGACCAAGAACCCGATGGTCACTCTGTCAGAGCTCCAGAGGTCCTCT
>JAQMYM010000004.1:15126032-15140454 GCA_030014255.1 Parauchenoglanis ngamensis | reverse complement strand
CACACACACACACACACACACACACACACACACACACACACACACACACACACACACACACACACACACAGAGAGATGATTAATCCAGGAATTTGCGGTTCTGATTCACACCAAACAGGGCAACTCGGATTTCAGGCATCATCTAAGCAGGAAAGTAAAAAAAAAAAAAAAAAAAGAACTGCGTTAGGACTTAACGTGAGAATCAGAAAAATGCAATTAATTTAAGTGGCAACTTTCAAAGCACCAATATATAAACTTATACAGCACACAGTTTTACTATGTTTTTAAAGCTCTACATGGTAGAGCTACACCTCTGATCGTATTTGCCCCTCCTTTCCACCCCCAGAAACTCATGATCTTCTAATTAGTTTTGTAATGGTTTGTAACCCTTCCACGCTCTCGGAAGAAGTTTAAGTCTTTTTTTTTCCTGTTGCTGCTCCAAGATTGTGCTCGAGTTCCCTGTTGTTTATCAAGTCATTGCATAAAACAGACATCATTACATCCAATCTGAAATCAGATTTATTCAGCAAGGCATCGGAGTCATGAGAAGGTCTCCATCATCCAGGCGATCCCTCTTTTTTTGTCCTGTTATTGATGCTCTTTTTCTTTGGCCGTCTTTTGTTCGTTTTTTTTTCTTCTATTGAATTTCTTAATAGTGGCATTTTTATGTTATTTTATTTTATTCGGCGTTAATCTTTTACTGATTTGGTTTCACTGTGCAGCACTTTGGTCGACACTTTCTGTCTTTAAAATGAGCTACAGAAATAAAGAAGACTTTACTTAAACCAGACATAATTATTGTGTACTGCTCTTGTAATTGCAAGATTAGCTCATTTATATTTTGACTGATTGCTTTGTGCCGCAGCAGCGCTAAGCTCAGGTTTAGTTGGGAACGTTAATAGCTAGACGCTTGGATATTACTCTACCTCATTTGCATAACACTTTGGATAAACTGTTTGTCAATGAGAAATATCATTCACTTTCAGGTTTTCAGAGACCTTGCAAAAGAAACTGAAACAGAATTTCTATACTGAGATTCAGCACCGATATTTCAATGCATCATCCAGGTCTCCTGACTACTGTTACTCTGGAAAGATAGTAAAGCGAAAAAATGAAATAAATGAATTAAAATGTAGTCAGCAGGACAGAAACACAAAGCTGATCAGTGCTATAGTGCTGTTACGGTTTTAACTTTCATTTCGTTTGGCATACTTGACATGGATCACAGGAAATACTGAGACGGATGTTATGTCAAGGATTTAATGAACTAGTTTGTTTGGAGTTTTGAAAGATTTTTTAAATGTCATTATGATTTTCTTTTTCTTTTTTTTTTTTTTTAATTCAGTCCATTTTTCATCATCACCTAAGGATTGAAAGAGCTTGTGGCTTAAAGAGCATGTACCAAAATCTCTCCATGAAATATTCGGCTACACCAACCATTCGTTATGTACAGTACGTAAGCTTTCATCATTAAACTGCTGGGATTTTAAAGCCTCTCATCATCACTGATGAATACCATCATGACACAGTACCATTTCCCTGGTACAGTTTTATTCCTTCACACTCTACCTGCTGTGCCAAAAGGTCCAGCCTGCTCTCCAGAGTGTTCGACACCTTAATCTTGCCGTCTGCGTTATAAATCTCAATCCCACCCGAGCTATGAAGAGAGAAAGGCGAGACATTGCAGTTACCCACACTGCTTCACATTCCCACTACAGATTTCCTCTGAACGGAGGACACTCACGTATCAGGAGGGAGGAAGTTGTCTTGCTCAATCCGCACTTCAAGATTGTTCTTCACGGCGGCTTTGTAGATGGGGATGTTTTTCTGCACCGAAGCCTGACATTAAAGACAGAGACGTGATGTTTCACTGGATCAAATCACAAGTTAATGTGGACGGGTTCTTCATGAGGTTATAACTGACCTGCACCAAGGCCAAGTCCTGCTTGCGGCAACGGATCATCACTTTGGGTTCAAGTAGCTGATAAAACCCCTGAAAAAAACACCAAAAGTCACAAGTGATCACCCTGACCAATTTAACACAGGAACAGTTTGACTGACAATGTGGGACATGGAGGCGTTCAGTTACTGTTTACTTTAAATTAACCCACATGCAATTTTTTCTCCACTGTCTTCGAAAGCAAGTCATAGAGACAGACGGACATGTCACTCATCTGTTTAGTAAAACTGCATTCTTGCAGTAGAAATAAGTAAACAGCATAGAGAAACGTTTACATCAATTTGAAAAATACACTGATTTAATGAATATTACCTGCAGCACCAGTCCGTCCATCAGGACCGAGTACCGGGTCGGATCTCTGGCTACATTAGCCAGCCTATGGCGTGCATCGTTTATCATGTCCTATACAAACACAAAAACAATGTTACAAAGACACACAAACACACACGAGCCAACGTCGGATATGAATCTGCCCTGAAAAAGCATTACCAACCGAGATCATGTCATCCCGAGCCTTCAGCACCTTCAGCCTGGCCTGGTTCATCAAGTTCGACATCTGACTGTGGAACGAGAATAAAGGGTGACAAAAAATACACACACAGTAGAACATGCAGAATGACTCTACACTTCTGAGAAAGCCATTTCCAGTCTAACCCTGGAGTTATCCAGGCATGTCTTTCTGCAGGACATGACTCACATTTTCTTCTGCTGCTCAATCTGTTTTTCCTTCTTTTCATAGTACTCCATGATCTTCAGCCTCTGAGTCTGCACCAGGCGACCCTTCTCAATGTTAAACTCTTCTTCCGCCTGCAGACAAAGACTTAGCGTCAAGCTACGCACTCGGTTTAGAATTAGTGACTAGCGATTTGAGCCTGAATATGTTGAAAAAAAAAAACACAAAAGAGGTTATCATAGATGATGACCTTGGCATCAATTTCCTCTGCTTTTTCATTGGCCTCCTGCTCAATGAAAGCCATCATGTGCTTGATCTAGAGACAAGGAGAAAGACAGAAAGAAGATATTAAGTGATGTTACCCGACTGGTGTGATGACTGACATGTAATTATCAAGTAACATCTGAACATGATCAACAAACTGCTGTTAAAAACGAGCTACAGGGAATGTAGAGGGACAATAACGTTTTATATTTTGTAATGCTTTCGTGTCTGTTTCTTGATTTAGACTGAGGAATATACTGGCCTGACTAGAAGCCAGGATTTCAGTGTAGGACAGGAAAGATATACGGAGATATTTTGGTAAATACTTAAAGAGAGATGTAAAGTGTGTGTGTGCGTGCGCGTGTGCGTGTGCGTGTGTTTAGATACACTTATGAGGACCGAATGTCCCCACAAGGATAGTAACATCTAACATTTTCAGCTTTGTGAGGACATCTGGATGGTCCTCACAAGGAAAATGTTAAAAATAAAATTTTCAAACAAATATAATAATTTAAAAAAAAAAAGGTCTTTTCATTACTGAGGATAAGGTTAGGGTTTGGTTCAGGTGCAGGCATCGCGTTAATCATTACGTCAGTGGAAGGTCCTCACAAGGATAGGAATACCCACATGTGTGTGTGTTTCAGTGATTTAACATCACGTGTCACATTTAAATACAGAACTAGGTCTTACAGTCTGGTGTTTGTTACACATGCTTCAGTCCAATTCATCCATTCCTTCATTCATCTTTTAAAACTGAATATGTTGATGAAAAAGGATTTTATTCTTTTTTCAATGCAAGTTGACAGATATGGCGCGCGCGCGCGCGCGCACACACACACACACACACACACACTCAATGGCGGTGTCCTTCACTATAACGGTTTTGAAGGTTATAGCCGCGCTCAATGTGCTGAATAATTCAGTAAACCACCATAAAGCAGATTTCAGTGTGAACGCCATACCAACGCCATACAAGTGCAGTGAGATGCGGTCTTATGACGTAACACCTCCTCCCTCTATAATCACATCACATTACCTGCTTCTGGACGTCCGCGTCGCTCAGCGCCATGTCTGCGGTCTGTCTGGCGTTTAAATTTCCTCCAAATTCAGAAACGGCACCAGAAAGATTAGAGCTCCAGCCCCTTGTTTATTTGCCCCGTTGATCTTCTGCAAATGAAAACGCACAGGAGGTAAAAATCGTGACGAAGCGATGAGACGCCTCTCAAAGGATCAGCTGATTCTCGGTCAACAAGCGAGCGCAGGCGGATCACGTGACACCCACTTCCGCTTTCCGAGGGCCAATCAGGATGAAGTGCACGTGACCAGTTTAGTCAGTCCAGATGACATGGACTTTGATATGTCGCGAGATCATGTGTAGAAAAGGTCATTTTATAGTTAGACCACCACCAGTAACAGTGCAAGGAGCAAAAGTATGTGGACACCTGAGCATGTGTATTTGCTGAACATTCCATTCCAAAACCATGGGCATTAATACAGAACTGGTCATCCCTTTGCTGTTATAATGCGCTCCACTCTTCTGGGAAGGCTTTCCACTAGGGTTTGGAGTGGGGCTGTGGGGATTTGTGATCATTCAGCTACAAGAGCGTTAGTGAGATCAGGCACTGACGTTGGGGTGTAGACAGTGTTCCAGTTCATCCCAAAGGTGTTCAGTGCGGTTGAGGTCAGGACACTCGAGATCTTCCACTCCAAACCTTCACACACCATGTCTTCATGGAGCTGCTTTGTGCACAGGTGCATTGTCATGCTGGAACAGGTTTGGGCCTCTTAGTTCCAGTGAAGAGAAATTGCAATGCTACAGCATATAAAGACCCTGCTTAACCCTAGTAGCAATGACAAAGTGACCTTTCTTTTTATATATGTGAAAATGATATGCACAGGCGCATCACAATCCTGTGATTTCAGCAGCAAGTGACAAAGTGACTGTGTAACATTTGAACTGTCCTTTATTCTTTAATGCATTAATTCTATTCAAATATGGTATGTAGAGTAAAGCGACAAATCCAAACAACTCAAATGCTTCTTTGGACCAATCCGATCCTATGGTGCTTGAGACATATAGAGACAAGATGAAGAAATATAAAGCTTTGCAGGAAGTAGCAGAGATTGTTGTTGCCGCTGGTGCATGATTGTAGCTAGTACAGTTAGCATGCTTTGCTAATATACTATCTACTAAAGATGGTATCAAACTTAGCATGTAACATAGAAATGAAACTTAAATATATTAACAGAGGATTGGTGTGCATAAATTGTGCTGTAGGCTATATGGTTCTCATCAGTAAACAAATGCTGGATAGTGCACAAGCACAAGCGACAACAATAGTTGTCACAAGCTTGCGCATTACACACGCAACTCGCTAGCATGACCGTAGGGGAAAAATAGACAACTACTATTTCTCATCTATCCATTCTCTCAGTTCAGTGCTGTACTTGGACTGTATTTCATTGGTTTTTAGGGCCAGCCTATCGGTCCCAGAATCCAATTCATTGTTTCACTGAGTCACAGTGTTTTGAAAGCATGTGACTGCCACGCTGCTAACTCTCTCTGTGCACGCTGACCTAGCTGAAAACCAAGCCTTTAAAAGAAAACTTTGGCTGATAAAATAAAAAAGTTTATCTACCTGTATTACACAGCGTTGTTGAATTCGGTTGTGATTGGTCAGTTAAAGCATTCTACGGTCTGTTATTTCTGTATAACAGACCATTGCTATGTACAACAGACTGCTATTGCTATGGACCACGTCATTAGCGGAAGCAATAAAGTAATTTTTAAGTCAAGTTATTGCTTTCTTTAGTAAGTAGTTGTAGTAATAGCTGTTTAGTAGTAGCTGTGTAATAAAAAAAGGGATTGTTGCAGACTGTTTTTCAAACATAACAGTGGAATAGTGATGGCATCGAAAACGATGACTTGCTAGATACTTGATGATCTGAATCAGCCCTTTTTAAAGGGTTTGTAGCCAAAATGTTTTCTGATATTTCAGAAAGTCAAAGAGGAAAAACGCTATTTACTGGACTAAATGGTTGCTGTGCTATCAGTGGTTCTCTGTCACCACATGGAGGGACAGAACCATGATGAAGAGGATAGCTTGAGAGCGCTGAGGTTTTTTATAAGCATTGTATCAGATTTGCCTGCAGGTGGCAGTGTGTGTGTGCTGCTTACAGTAAACACTCTTTCAGGAGAAAGAAGAAGAGTTCAGCACGTCAGCTTAAACCAGATCACAATTTATTTATTTTATTTTACTATACCCTACTATCTCTTACACACTGCAGAGATCATAATGACAAAGCCAAAGAATATTAAAAGGGAGAAGATTAGTGTTGCGTCTGAGGTGAGTGTCCCATTCATCAGGCTAGCAGCTCAGCAGCCATGTTGACTTTATACTCATCAGTACACTGTATGTTTGTGTCGTGACGGGAAATATCCTCATAATGTTCAGTCCTCAGCCTACAGGTTCGTGTTTGTCCTGCAAAAGCGTGGAATAAAACAATTCTGCAATTATTTTAATTCTATTTTAACGTGATGTACTTTAGTGGAGGATTTTTTTTGTTGTTTATATGCTCCTGTAAGTGTTTTACTGCCATCTACTGGCCGTAAGCGGTATTACTCAAATAAGAAACGGGGGCAGACTGCAGTGCAGTGTTCTTTTTGGTTCTTCAGAGCTTTATTTATTGGCTAGACAACATATCAGGTTCTGTGCAAAAGTCTTAGGCACATGCAAAGAAATGCTGTACAGTAAAGATGCTTCAAAGTAATGAAATTAAATCTTTCTACTTAAAAGAAAACTGCAATGTTCAGTAAAAAAAAGGCAATAAACTAAACAATGTCAATTTTTGGTTTGCTTTTTTTTTCTTAAACAGTAGTCCCAGGTACAATTTCTGCAGTTTTATAATAAAATGAGCTGTAAGTTTTACTGAGCGACTTGGAGAATCCTCATTTCTTCTGGACACTTTGACCGTCACAACTCGCTTCCTTTTGTTTTGCATGCAAAACCCAGGAGCCTTCATTATGTTTTTTGTCTGAAAAGTGTATACAGAATATGCTGCTTTCTTTACTGACATGCAGTATACGCTGACAATTTTCAAATACAAAAAGTAAATTTGGCAAAAGTAATGTTTGGAAATCTAAAATGTTTTTGTACTGACTAAATAATAATAGAATTCATCAAATAAATATCTATAACAACATTTGTGCTAAAAAAAAAAAATGGGGGGGGTGAAGACTTTTGCACAGTACTGTACAAGAATTCCAAAACACAGGCTGAGCTGGTCAAACCGGTAGACCTTGTTTACCAGCTGGTAAGTGTCGATAGATAGAAAGTGAGAAAGAGAGTTTCTGAATTACCGTTGCTTAGAAAACCTGTTTTTATGAAAAGATCAGGTGATTAAAAACTCTTAAACATTTCGTCATCAATTCATTCATTAATAATAAATCCCGAAGTGTATTTATGTCTTTAGTAAGTCCTGAATTAAAGAGGCCTTTCATAAAAATCCAGATGTTCCCACAGCTGTCTTACAGCATAGGAAAAATGTATTTTAAATCGAAAATAATCTTCAATAAAGTACTACAATATTTATGTAACTTAGGATGTTTTAGATTTCGCTCTGATCACAGCATGCAAACTGGCCACCTGTACCAATACCCGGCAGTATTTTTAAAATGCAACAGTACTGGCGGTTTGTTAGAAAAGATGTATGTTGTGTTTTTCGGAAATGTCTTGAAATATCAGAATAAAAGTCACTGTGGTTTGACGGGCAAATAGAAAAAGTACCACAGAGTCGATAGCTTCTAGAGATTTAAGACAGAAAGAATTCAATCCATTGCATGACTGGACAGTTTTAAAACCATGAACCTGGCAGCACCGCTGACTTTACATTTACTACATCTAGACTAATAGATAGTCTTTTCCAGAACAACTTAAAGAAGTGCTTTGCAGTCACCATTAAAAATATATAGAGTATATATATATATATATATATATATATATATATATATATATACATGCTAGGTCACTTAGTCAGCGTCTAAGAATACCATTGAGCTTTTAGAGAGGAGTGCGCATAGCAAGGAAGCCCACGTCATCATATATCAAATTAAATTAGTGCTCATTTAAGTGCTATGACTAGACGATGTTTTGATATCCGGGAAGCATCGGGACACATTTTATTATTAAACGTAACTTTTTTCCTTTTTAAAATTTTTTTCAGATTGACCGTATTGAGGAGCAGCGATCGAAGTGTCGGGGTAGCCTGGAGAGGGCAGAATTCAGACATCGACGCGAGCAACTCTCCGATGAAGACAAGTAAGTGTGCACATGTTGAAAATGGAGAAATTAGTACTAAAAGTCATGAGTGGTACAGCATAAGACCGTGTTTAATATGTTTCCACAGACAGGCCCTCGAGGACGAAATGGTCATCATGAATGAGAGGATCCAGAAATATGGTAATGCAAAAAAATATTTATGTTGCTGTAGTTGTGGTCTCCTAGAACCCGTGTGCAGATGATTAGACGTGTGTGTTGCGTCTGTTTCAGAAACGGAGCTTGCAGATTTGCGAGGAGAGAACAGGAGGAATATGATGCTCTCTGTGGCCCTGCTGGTCATCAGCGCTCTTTTCTATTACGCCTTTGTTTACTGAGGACGCCTGCAGCCATACCGCTGCCTTGACCTCTCATCCATCTTCTGGTTTTAGAAGGCTGATAGGGAAATGTATCTTCATAAGCGCACACGTGTGCTGGAGGCTTAATCCTGGATATCATGTTCACTAAAGCGTTTACATACTATATGTGTAATGATAAAATCTCATAGAGTTGTGTTTAAGCGTTGAACCCGGGTTCTGGGTGATGAAAAGGGTCCCTCTATTTTACTATAATTTAAAATTGTACATAAAATATACATTAAAAAAAGACACAAACCTAGGGGGGAAAATGTAGATTCTTACAATTCAAAATGACTTGAGAACGTGAGCTAAAATTTCACATTTGTGTTATTTTTCACCAGTCATTTTTTAATGATTCACTATTATGTAACATTTTTATCATTCAATGTTTTGTTTTTTAAACCATTTTTGTTAGGGGTGTACAAACTTTTGTATTGACCTGTGTCATGTATAACTTTATACAAATATAGTATAAAGATCTACACAAATTTCATGCATACTTGTCATATATGACTTGTCAATATTTGCCAAAAGCTACATTTGCATAAAACTAAATATTTGAGCTGCCTTTTTTTAAAGTAATGTAATTTTTAATGAAGAACCACTTTGGGTAATGTATTATATACTAGGTATCTTTTGTTATTTTATAATAACAGTGGTTCATCAGGTTACTGATGTTTTTAACACAACTGTACATACAACACGCAATATTTGGTTAAATGTCCCTTAGCAAGTTCCACCTTCACCAGGTGCTTTTGGAAGCCTTTAACAAACTTCTGGTAGAATGCTGGTTGGATATTTCACCACTCTTCTTGGCAGAATTGGTAGAGTTCAATTAAATGTGTGTTTCCTGTCACAGACCTGATTTTTAAGCCCAGTCCATATATTCTCGATAGGATTGAGATCAGGACTTGTTTTAAGCTTAATGTTCGTCTGCTTCATTAATTCCACAACCAGCCCTGATGTGTGTGTTGAATCTCATCGTCCTGTTGGAGCACCCAGTTGTGTCCAAGTTTCAACAGTCTAGCTGATGGTTTGAGGTTCTGCTGAAGAATTCTGAGGTTCTTCATTATTCCATCCACTTTGCGCAATGCAGCAGCTCCACTGGCAGCAAAACAGCCCTGGAGTATGATGCTACCACCACCATGCTTAACAGCTGCTGCTGCAGTGTTCCTCTGTACCTCTTCTCATTGTGGCCAAACAACTCAATCTTTATCTCATCTGACAATAAAACTTTCTTCCAGAAGGCTTTTTCTTTGTCCATGTGGTCTTCTGCAAACTGTAGACAAGCTCAAAGGTGTCGATTTTGGAGCAGGAACTTCTTTCTTGTACAGCAGCCTCTCAGTCCATCGAGATATAAAACCAGATCTGCACTGAGCTCCTTGGACTTTCCCGTTCCAAAGAACAGTGCAAAGAAATCATCAATATTGCCATGACATTCATATCCATGTATGTAAATTTCAGACCGTATTCTTTTCTATTCTTTTCTATTTTCTATTTCATTATCAGATACATGTTTATCTCCCCTGTTCTCAGACACACCTATCTGTCATGGCGATCTGCTCCAGCATAGCAGAGCCTGTGTTGGCCTTCCAGTTACCTGAAATGGAGGTTCTCCTACAAAGAGACAAGACAGAAAGATGTGGATAAAGTTTTCATCACCTCTTTCCCAGTCTTTTAGGTTCCAAACCTTGTTAAATTGTAAACCTGCTATGAAGGCCATGGATCACACTGACAAGCACTAAAGGAAACTGATGTGGAAGTGAGCAGAAGATAAGTGAGTGATTCATGGTCATTTAGTGGGATTATTGTGTGTGTGTGTGTGTGTGTGGGGGGGGGGGTTCTTTCGGTATGTTTAAAACAGGAAGAGGCACTTATGTGATAACTCTGTTGATTTTTCTCAATCTCCCCACTTTCCATCATTTACTGACACACAGAAGAATGGCCTTTATTTTTAGGCGAATCATGACATCATTGATTGCCATAGCAACCTAAAGAGCACTTAAAGCATACACTGTTAAATGACGAGACAGTCTGCTATCAGTTTCTTTCAGCAGGCTAAACATTATTCCATTAAATGTTATCCATCATACAGTATCTGTGCATTAGATACAAGTCCTGTGTTTAACCCGTAATGTTTCAATGTTAAATTTTAAGCACTTGATAAATGCCTTATCATCCTATCACATTATTGTGTCAAGGATTGTGGGCAACATGTTAACTGCAAAGGAACCTGGGTCAACAGTAGTTTAAGGACACACTTCAATATCAAACAATATCATAGCTAGGCTTTTAAAATAAGGTGTTCATCATGCTAAAATAGTTAGCAAACAACTGAACTAATGTTAACCCTAGGATTCATGTTCTATAAACAAACATAAATATTTCTGTTAATCATGACAATAAAGGAAATGTTAGTAACATTATGAAAATGAGTTCTTTTGTCTTAAAAGACGGCGACATGCGCAGTGTTTTGCATTCCATCCTCACAGCTCCAGAGTTTGATCCTGTGAGGAGTTTCTCATATTTTCCACATGTCTACGTGGCTTTCCTCCAGGTTGGTCCAAAATCATGCCTATGAGTGAACTGACTAGGCTAACTGCCCCTCTATGTAAATGATTGTTTGAACGTGTATGTGCACGGTCCCATCCAGGGTGCATTCTTCTACCTGGCGCCGAGTGTTCCCGGGATCGACTCCAGATCCAGCAGGACACAGACCAAGTGGTTACTATAGATGACTGAATGTCTTAAAAGATGCTGTTACCACTAAGTCCCTTCCATTTCCTTTTTTGAAAAAACAAACAAAAAAAAACCAAAACAGAACTTTTGTGAAAGTACAAATTTCTCTGCTGAGTTTTGCTCACTATCTTTAAAGATGAACTTTATCCTAAAGCTCTGTAGAAGACAACAGAATGTCTTGCGTGTCCAAAATAACAACAGTGTACACGTAGATCACAATGGTAAATTGTGTAAGACATTGTGTAGCACATGCATGACCATAAATCATATGGTATTTATAGCTCTGAAAGGTCTGAGGTGTTGTAGGTGCACTGCACTGGAAAACTACAGGCAACTTCCATGGGTAACATTTAAAACGGTCAGCAAGAGAGCGAGCCTGGGAAGGGAATGTGTGTAGGAAAGCAGTTGTCCAATGCCACACCGCTGGCGACTCTGGGTGCTGAGGCTAGCCACATAATGGTCAGGACAGGCCCATGGAGACGCCACTGTTTCCCCTCGGAGGATGCCACAGCAGGGTGCAGCGCTGGGAGAGTAGAGTCCTGCGTTACGGAGCTGCAGCGATTCTATCATGCTTATTCTGTAAACCTGCGGTGTGCCATTTCTCATAGTCATGCGGTTTTGTTATCTGAGTATCTGTCTCTAGAAAGTCTGAGGTTTCATACCTCAAGCTAATTTCCATGTGTCGAAGCTACACTTTCAGTTGATGAGTCATCTATGGTTACGAATATTCTTGTTTTGTACTTCCATGTTGTTCACGGTGAACAAAAATCCCATAATAATCACGTTTAATAAGATGGAATGTGAAAGAAATATATGTCAATATATGTCAATATATATATACGTATATATATGTATATATATATATATATATGTCAATATGTCAACAGTACATAAGAGCAGGGAAACACCATCACACAGGCACTCACACACACCCATACGTATAAACACCTACAGTGTTAATAAACCTGTCCTTACATGTACGCTTTGTAGTTGTTGCCAATTTTCTGGATCCGGATGTCGTACTTGGAGTCAACAAAAGGCTCTGCTGTTGCGTATGTTTTGGCGAGAGCCACCACGCTGGTGATGTCCTGGAAGTCGGTCGAATTCTCCACTTTAATCTACCAAGCAAAGGAAACATAAGCAAAGGCTCATTTTTTCAGCAATTCAATGTACACAAGGACACAACAAAGCATATCCACAGAGCATAAAAGCATCAAACCATAAATTAATAAAATATAGCACAAACGCATAATGCCTGCTGATGTATAAAACTAAAGCTATAAAATACACCAAATCATAACAACCTGAGCGTATAAAATAAAAACTATGCTGGAAGAGAATATTGCTATCATAGGGAGGGTCAAGTATGTTTAAAGAAATATTTAAAGGGGAAAAAAAAATTGTCCTTGCGCCCTGCAGGATACCACACACATATAAAAGATCCCACAAGGTGAGGAAACTAAAACGCCTCAAAATGGAAGTCTGAAGCCGCTGTAAATAAGATGGACCACTAATATATTTTTAAAGAGAACCACGTTGACACCTTTGGCTTAAGGCTGCATATTTTAGGTGAAAGATTTCAGGAAGTATTACAACCGTGTATTAGGGCCACTGTAGATAAAAATATGGAGCTGGGGAGAAGGGTAATATTCTGAGAATTTCTGAGATTAAAGTCATAAATTTACAAGAAAAAACTTGGATCTTCTCTGAGATTTTAAAGTCACACATTTGTGACACACTATTTAGTTTTGTTTCTCTCCAATTTGTGACTTATTTTCTCACAAATGTATGACTTTACAATCCCAGTAGTTTTTTTCTCTGAATATTACCCCACTCCCCAGCTCCATATTTTTATTAACATTTTTTTGGTCCTTTACACTGTCGTTAAACTATCTCTTGGGATTTTATTTAAAAATATTAACTTCATCAGAATGGTCAGAGCAACGTGTTGTAAATCAACCGTACCTTCTTATTTCATCACAGAGATCTTTTAAAATGTGGTTACGTATCTGACATTTTCCTAAATATACACTCTTCAGATGCATTCTTAAAACATTCTTAATGACAAAAATAGTGCACGGTTAGATGAAACTCCTTCGAAGGATTTCCCACCCTTCCCTGTTGTTTCCTGATCTCATGATCAGGACACTGACATCAAGAACAGTCATGTGAGGTACAAAGAATGAGATTTGCTCAGGCAATGCATGCGTTGTGAAGCTTTATACCTTCTCTATTAAAAATGGGAAGAGTTTTAGAGCATCTCCACGTAATTGCCTTATCAGACAAGGGAAAGTTTGCTGTTTGGCTTTCGTAGTAGCAAACCGAGATTGGTTTTATAATTATTAAACCGATCAATTCAAAGATTCAAAGAATAATTCGATTAAAGAAGGGCTCTAAGTTGAGGTGAGAAATCTTTGTCGTCATGTGACAAAATTCATGTAATTTACTACTTACTAATAACATTCAGCCAGGCCAAATGAATAACAAACAAAAGAAATAAAAAAGATTAATATGTGGTTTGCAGTTACACTGTTGCATAAACCTGGCATTTCAACGTGGATAAATGTCTAATCTGTCTCTTCTAGAGTGTTCTGAGATGGAAATACTCTGAACGTCCCACCTCCCCGCCATCAGGGACACTTGGACTGAGATCATAAGTTAGCACTCCACACCCTACATCCATGTCTGATACACAGACAAATGTAAACAGACATTAGTACACACACACACACACACACACACACACACCAGTAGAGGTGAGGACTAACTATGCATTCAAATTTCCCATGACGATATTGACCAAAATGTTCATATAAGTTTCCCATAAACATGGAAAATGTGTGGAATAGCTCCAGATTCTGCAGGTTATAATAATTATATATATATTCATTTTAGTGATGACTGAGCTTCTCTGTGCACAACAAAAAAAGGGTTTTGTGACAAGTACAAGTTAATAGGTGGTGTAGGAACTTTGCCATGATCTGAAACAAGACCCAAACTGTCACCCTCAGCTGAGAGGAAATTGGTTCAGATGCTCAGGAACAACCCAGGAACCATGACAGCACAGGCCTGCCATGAACTGGAAGCTGCTGGAACACTGTCTACAATCAAG